>OY856409.1:1408145306-1408755306 GCA_963693085.1 Alisma plantago-aquatica | reverse complement strand
AGAGACCACGACGCATCCCAGCGTGAGGTGGTGTTGATAGACGTCGAGCCCAGTTTTTGGGTGAAGTCGACGAAGGGTAGTCGAAGAGCTTCGAGAGAGATGGCGAGGACCTTGGCAGCAAGATACAACGAGAAGGAGTCTCGACGGCGTCCATGAAACAGATGTAGATGAAGGGGAGCGGAGCAGCACTGATCTCTCACCGGAGACCAGCCTCACAGCGGCAACCAGTCGACAAGATTTTGTGAGATGTGAGGAACGGATCAGGGTTGTGCTTTTCCACTTAGGCACAGAGAAGATCAATGGCGGCGGCTTCTGTTAATAGACCTAGCACACACGAAGGGCGTCGAGCGAGGAGAACTGGCGAGGAGGAGCAGACGTCATCCAGTATCTCATCGGCGCTCCAGTCCAGCAACCAGGCTTGCATAGGCAGACAGAGGGGGAACCAACGGCAAGGCTCGATGGCAGCGGCTTCACAGACCTCACGCCGGCGTCGCACAGATCAAGTTCACACGAGGTGGGAAACTGGGAGATTGAGAGGTTGTTTCCCGGCGGTAACCACCGCCGAGGACATGCCCACGCCGGTGCCAGCATGGAGTTTAGAGCAACGGTGGCGCTGAAGCAAGGAGCCGCACACACGAATGCACGATGTGGGAGAGAAGAGAACAGGTTGACTCGGCAGTAGGAAGTCCGAAAAGCCCATCCGGTCGCAAGGAGAAGCCAACCTTGGTCGGAGAAGAGCCCCAGGCGGTGGCGGCAGTTCAAGAACGCTGACGCAGACCGGAAAATCAGGAGTTGCCGAGCGTCCTTGCTGCGGTTGGAATTGGCTTTGAGCTGGAGGATTCCTTGCCGTGGTCTGATCCAGCGGCAGCGCTCCCCAGACCAACTGAGCGACGGCTTTTGCTCGTGCAAGAAAGAACCAGAGCGAGAAAGAAGAAGAGGGAGAGCCCTGGACCGACGGGATCAAACCCGTTGAACTGGGTAGAGACCAAGGGAACAGTCGGCCTAATCCTAACTATCAATAAGGATGCACCTAGCCACATGGCGAGAAGCTATTGGCCGAAGAAGGTAAATATCTCAAAAATATTCAGATCTTACAAAATTCATAGTAAATAGATCGCTTATCAGAAAAATACAAGTAAAGTACCAAAATGCTCAGAAAAATGTATAGAACAACCTGGAACCATTATATCAGGCTTTTGATGCAACTAAGTTATCTTAGACCACAAATTCTGCTGTCTTGTTATGTGTCTTCAGTTCAGCTTCAGTTTTGGAGGCTATCTTATGAACAACAACCATTAATGGGTTTATAATTAATGTCACAATGTTCAAATTAAATGTTTTTGTCTAAGTTATGTGTCATATATCAATTTTACCCTTAATTTAATACTCTTAATGCACATATATCAATTTTTTATTCTGTTTGCAGATAATTTTTATTAAGTTTTCTGGATATTTATACCTTTCCATCCTCTTATTTGCTAACAAGTTCTCACAATTATTTCGATAACAAATTAATATTTATTTTGTACAGTGTCCAAAGCAGCCGAACAATACAGATTGCGGGTATTATGTGCTGAAGTATATGAAAGACATCTTTGATGCGAGAAATAGAAATATTCCGGAATGTGTAAGCTACTTAATATTATATTCTTTTAGTTTGTTCAAATTTCTAAATAAATTGAAAAAATCACAATATGTTGATATATTTGTCATATGATTGCAGTATTATTCGAAGTATATTGGTCGTTGCTTCAACCAAGAAGAAATCGATGAGGTCCAAAATGAGTGGGCAACATGTGTTCTTGAGCACACATAAGATTATGTGATATGTGGGGGAGACATTTGTTCTTTAGCATAGACCAATGTGTGAAACTTTTTTAGTTAATTTTCAGTTCGATTCTAGAGTGGATACTCAGTACTTTGTATTATTGAATCGTTGTATGGATGATTTAATATTAATTAAATTTCGTAGGCCTTTCTTTCAAGGTTTGTTGGAAATTTTATTCAACTATGTGTTTGTTTGTGAAATGAAAAAGTATAATTTCATATTTATTATAGTTTATTAATAATATGGTTAATTTGATCAATACAATTGGTTCGATATATGACATGTCAAACTCTAATCAAAGACAACAGTTAATGATATGTTTTAAAAATGTATGATTCTACAATAAACAACACATGTTGTGTTATCCACACCTATTACAATAGGTTTGTCAGGAAAAAATACACCTATTACAACAGATGTTTCTAGTGAACTACAACATGCATCACCTATTGTATAAATTGTGTATATTACAACAGTCACACACCATGTTGTCTAAACAATCCTATTACAATGGTTAAATGTATGGAAAGACAACATACTCCAACTGTTGTATAAATATGTATATTACAACAGGTGCACTGCATGTTGTAATAGACCTACCTATTACAACGGGTTTGTTTAGTGAAAGACAACATGCTTCGACTGTTGTATAATATATATTACAACGGGTGAACCGCATGTTGTAAAATATACCCCTATTACAACAGGTGTGTTTAGCGAAAGACAACGTCGTTCAACTGTTGTATAATATATATTACAACAGGTGCACCACATGTTGTATAAAATACCCATATTACAACAGGCCATTCCTGAAAAGACAACATGTTTCAACTGTTGTATAAAATACATCTAATACAACATGTGATCACATGTTGTGTAAAGCACCCCCATAAGACCACACGATCTAATACAACGGTTAACACCTGTTGTAAATTGAGAAAAGGAACTGTTGTAAAAAGCATTTTCTGTAGTAGTGAGATATTCATGCGATGATGTGATTAGATGGTTTTTATTGTGCTTTAGAAGATGATTCTTGTGTCGGCGTGACACATGCCCTTGTTTTTACCCCTTTTACCCCACTCGCGGCTGGCTATATATAGTAGCTCAACTTTAACCGTGTCGGGTTACCAAGTTACCTTCTTTCTACTCCTGTATTGCACATTCCCTTTTGCTAACTCTAGCTCCCATGTTGGCCTTAGCCTACCGACCTTCGTGTCACGTTCAAGATCTTCTTTCCTGATACATGTAAATCTCGAGGTGCCTTTCATATCGCATAACTTTGTGACGCGTGGACCGTTACAGCCAATCCCTGTCGCACGTCACCTTATCGTTTTTTGGCCCATGTCACACAGAACCTTTTGACACATATCGAGTTTCTACTAGTCACATGATAAGCGTGCCAATTTTCTTTAATGGCTTGCTTTTACATCGATCTTTTGCCTATGCCGCACAACACCCGTATCATGCGATGTGACAACAAACGTGTTTATATCGGGCGAAGACCTCAAGCTCACGACAATGACCCTATCACTCAGTTTGTTTTGCAAAGCATTGATCTGTGTCGAGCAACGCGAGTATCGCCCGAAACGATGCATCATGCGTCATTTCTTTTGGCGCGTGACACTGATATCGCAAGACACACTTATTGAGCATCCATATCGCGTAGGATCCGTTTTGAGGAGACACCCAATACTGATTTGTCACTTGAAGTCACATCGCCTAGACCTTATCATTTCAAAGTGTCAACCTCACTTATACGATGTTTTTACCTTCTTCCCAATATCGGCTTGAGTCGAATATCATGTGAAAAATGTATTGACTTTTTGATACTGGGCATTCACATATCACGCTCTAAATTTTCTTAAGTGCCCAACTCGAGCATTCACGTACCGGTTTTAATAATATCATCCAACCGTATCGGGCGACACTCTTCCCTTTATCCTCTACCTGATTTTGGGTAAACGCAAGTTTCAGCGAACAACTATTTTTGACTTTACTAGTTTGTTCAATTATTACAGAAAATGGCATGCACAAAGCAAATTGTCGTCCAAGTTGGCGAGCAAGGCTAGAGGATCAACCCCGAGGCTAGAAATGAAGCCACCACTGGGAAAAAATGCCCAAACCCTAAGGCAGATGGGCCCTCTAAGGCTAAGAAGCAGCCCCGGCCCCGACAATGATGGTAGAACCAGAGCCCCTGTCCCACTCACCGGGCCTTTTCATGCCCAGAGATAAGGAACACCAACGACATTACATGGAGTTGGTGAAGAAAGTGTACCGCTCGACCCAGTTATACCACCAAGCATCCTTGCACCAGACCAGCATCTTCAACAGACTTGAAAATTCCTTAGAAGCTACCCGACTGTGGAAAATTTTCTTAAGCTATTCTGCCTCCTACACCGAGCTCACCAAGGAGTTCATCTCATCCCTCTGCCGAGTCCCAAATACACCAGAGATGGCCAAAACATTCGGCGGGGGGACAGACTGCAAGGGCGTCTCTACAACTCCGAGCACGACATCTCGGAGAGGTTGCTCAATGAGATATTCTCCTCTAGTGAGGCTAAGAGGGAGCTTCTGAATAACGGTGCCCAGATCACCGAAAGCGACGTCTTCAACCCATTTAGCCTATGGAGGAAGATGACATTTGAATCCTCCTTCAAAATAGGGATCAAGGTGGCGGCGGTCCACTTGTGCTTCTATGGATCATATACAAGATCATGGCAAACCTCCTCTTCAGTAAATACGAAACGAGCAACTTATATACTGAAGATCTCCATCTTATCAGGTACATGATGAAGGGAAAGACGATTAACTTGGGGCGATTCCTACTAAATTGACTGCACCTGATAAAGGATGCCTCTAAAGAGTACAACATGGTAGGGCTCGTCAACATGATTGCGGCATGGATGGGGTACCCAAAGGAGCCGCACAACCTGTCAAGGAAAAGATGTAATGATAGGATCGACATTAAGTTTTTCACGAGGGTAAACATAATAAAGAAGGAGAGCCATCAGTTCTTCTTCAAATTCATGAGGACAAACATCCTCCTACCCCTCCCACTCTACGTCAACTACAAAGTGGAAAAGATGGTCTTCACAGTAGCAGAGATCAAAGTTTTGACCGTCCAGGCCACCTACACTGCCACCGGGGCCATACAAGAAAGGATGGCCACAGAAGGAAGGCCAGTCCCCATCGAAGTTCGACGGGACAAATCATCGACAGTTGTCATTGAAGACTTGCTTGTCACTGCCATCGCTGAGCTAACCACCATCGCCAGACAACCAACAACCACTAGTCTAGTGGTCGATGTTGCCTCCATCGAACCAATCGTGGCAACTACAACAACGCCCGACGTGGCAATAGAAGAAGTGTCGACCATCAGGGAGGTCATCGACACCACCGAGGCTGCTACAATGGTCATAGACCTAGAGGCTATTGTGGCAGATAAAATAGTCACAATGCTTGAACCTTCAGCCCTTCCAGAGATGACAGAGGCATTGATGCAGTTGGACACCTCCCACAACAACGAACATGCATTCGCTGAGCTCTTGGAGGCGGAGCTCAGGTCTATGCAGCCAACTTCAACGTTGTCTCCTCCAACATTAATAGTTGCTATAGAGGAGGAAGTCGAGGGTCGAATGTTCAATCAGCATCTGACTACTCCACCGACTTCTCCCCGAACCCAAGTTGAGGAGGCACAGGAGACTACAAAGGTACGGATGCCCCATCTGGATGCCACACCCTTGTGCACAGTCCAGATGGACTCGAAACCGATAGATGAAGCCTACTCATCAAGCCGTACTGCCAATGTGAGGAGTGTAACGAGAAGCCAAAACTGATTAGTAGCAGTCCCCTCATCATTGTGACAGGTCTTTGGCTTCAAGTTTGATAACTTAAGGGAGGTAACAAGAAACCACACAACTACATTTGCTTTTCTGACTTACAAATTTCAAGTCTTCCAGCGGATGCTGAATGAGAAGGAGTGTCAGCTGCTAACTCTAGTTGGTCTTCCCTGCCAACTAGAAGTGCTGGAAAACATGATGCAGGTGGCTCTCCAATGCCTCAAAGCCATATATGAGAGGCTCAATGAGAGGGACGATCACTACTGCTCAAGGCTTCCGAGGAGATCGCCAAAAATGCCATCCTCTGGCTCTGCACCATCTTTGTCATCCTCTTTGTCTTATTCATCATCCTCATCCACCTCCATTAGGCCCTCCACAGTGCCTGTGGAAGTGACGACAAACAAAACCATCGACGGGTGATCGAGCTATATAGATCGAGTTATATAGATCGCCCTCTTCTCACTCAGATTTTTTAGATGAATCCTCAGTAAGGCCTATAGCTATCTCTTCTGTGTCTTTAGTTGGCTCTGGAGGGGATGAGAGAGCACCCGCGACATCGAAATATCTGTTCCCTCATCCACACCACAACCAACTAAAGACATAGAAGAGATACCTATAGGTCTGGCTGAGGATTTATTTGAAAAATCGGAGGGAGAAGAGGGCGATAGATAAAGCTCAATCACTGGGGTCGTGTTGTAGAATGGTTGTCAGCCTATCCTAATGGTGATATTCTCTAGCATCACGCCTTCTAGGATCCTGAATAGAATCTTCCCTACGATGGCTTCTGAGCTGAACATGACTTGGAGTGCTATGTGTCATATTGAGAAGTATATGTCGCTCCAGACAACATCTTCTTCATCCACCTACGGCCTTAGGACCATGTCTAATAGTTTTTGGTCCCAGATGGTCAGGTAGCCTATGGCACGTCTGTCAAAAACAACCATCTTGAATGCAGGGATCTCTGATAGTGTAGAAAACTCGCCAGTCATTGAAAAAGACAATGCATTAGTACCCCTCAATGATCGACAAGACTTAGTCAAGGTAGGAGGGTGTCAAGCAATGACGGTGGCGTCAGCTTACATCCCCATTCTATAGAAGAAGATTGGATAGACCTACATCACCCATCTAATGTTGTTCAACGACTTGTGCCTTGCTGATGAGATAGGAGCATGATAGCTATTCTAGCTCAAAATAAAGAAGTGTCTGTCATGCATAATCTTTCAACCCATGTTGCACGACAACCACGGGTGATCCTGATGATGTACACCCATCTATGTGTCAGTTGATACTACAACAACTCTAATGCCAACAATGACCACCTGATAGAAGATACATCTACGTCGGCAACATCCCTCGAACAGTTAGCAAGAAAATATTATGTCGAGGTGGTGTCTCTAATCCAGCCATATCTTGAAGACCCGACCAATACAACCACCATAGTCCACAACAAGTTCCCTTATCAAATGACTGTGGCATCTACGTACCACACTTGATCTACCCCTCCGTGGCCCTGAAAAGGATGCCAGATAAGCCCCACAACCTTGGCTACCACAACCAATGAGGAGAATACATAATGGAGCTCTTATCGACTGAGGGTGCACACAGTCACTAAAATGTCATTGATCTATGCCTATCCTTTTTTATTTATCTCACAATTTTGGCACAAAGTGTGGAGTAAGTTTGGGGGGTACTCCATAGTATCAATAAGGGAGGTAATCATTTTTTTTACTTTTTTTCTCTTTCCCTTTTTTTACCATACTCTATGTATACATGCATATATGATTTATACAAAGCTAAACATACACAACTGCTTATTTTTCTCAAAATTTGTACAAAACACTTTATAGTAAATATTTGGTAACTTCTTCCAGTTTGTTCTCTCTGTATTTAAGGTGGTGCACATTTCAATTATGCTCTTTTGAAAACACAATCTCAAATGACAAAGGCTACAACTTTTCTACCCTAATTTTGAAAAATAATCTTGCAACAGCTAAGAGATGTGCATGTGAAGGAAAAATTTACCCAAACAACAAACTCACTTTCCCATACCCATAAAAATCCCAAACAGAGAGGACAACCTTATGAGAGAAAATAAAAGCATGAGAGTTGTTCCAAAAAAAACACTTGTATTTCCAAAAGTACCCATCTTTAGGCATGGTAGATCGGGACAGTAGTACATAGGATATGAAATCACTGCTCTAAAGCCAACTGGCTTGGACTGTAAGTACTACTTGCCTGTTAATGGACATATACCTGGATGGATCAATGGGAAGCAGGAAAAACCTAAAACTCTTTAAGCCTTCCCAAAAACCCTACCTTCTACCCTCAAGCAGCTTGGTGTGTGATTTGACTTCAAGATCATGCACCAAAGTTTCATAAAAGTTGAAGAGAATTTTTTACTTAAAATAAGACCAGAAAAATAAAGTCCATTGCTTGCAGCCAGATGTTGTTTTTCTCAGGACATCTCAAAAATCCACTTAACCCCTTGTCCGAAGACTACACCTGGTTTCAAAAAGTACCACAAACAAAGTTTTAACATAAGTATAGATTGATTGAGGACAATCAAAATGCTATGTTTCAGAGGTTTGATAACACCCATTTTATGGCTGCTAGAGCCCATATTTTCTATCAAAACTGCCTCTAAAACTAACTTCCTCTTTGTTTTATCTTATTTATTATATAGAAATAAGCCACACTATGTACCTGATAATATTTCCTACATTTTACAGAGTTTCTCTTATTTTTCCACCAAAAGAATTCTAACGGGCCCATCCCGGCCTATCCACAACAAGCTAATCGCCCCGACCCATCAAACGGTAAAGTGACACACCGTTTACCTGTCGTGGTCACTGCTCGACATAGAAGCAACCTGACACAGGTGTGTCAAGAGGGAGATCTGATAGACGATAAGATATTACCTGATAACGAGCCTTTCCCACCATGGTCCATCGCCCGATGGAGTCAATCGCATGACATAGTCACCCTCGATGCAGCAACCCGCCAGAGCCTTTACTTGACACAATCATGCGTGATTTATTCACAACCCAACATGCGGTGGTGCCTTCTAGCCATGTCAGGTGATAGACGTGTCGACCCTCTCCTGAAGCCATGTGAATGGAGTTGTCAAAGGAGACGTGGCCCAACGAGAGCTGCAACTCCCACCAGCCCACTGCCTATAAATAGCAGCTAGAAGATTTCGATGGGACCAGTCAGAACCCTACGAGAGCTAACTTTGAGAGTAAAAGGAGATACTACATCGAGTTCCTAGGCATGACGGGCGATACTAGGTGAGCACACCTTCAACCTAAGAGGGATGTGATGAGTACATTTAGAACTCGTCCCGATAGCAGCAGTAGCACGACACCACCTTCATGGCCACTTCAATGTACTGAGTCCCTAGTCGAGCCTCAACCCGAGACGGCTTGCCCCTCTACACCTGACACAAGGAACCCAAGAACCTAAGATAAAACTAACCCAACACATGTCCTAACATGACACGATACATAACCTGATATGGCTTACCCATCACGACATGTCACCCGACAGGGTTGGCAGCCCGACACGGCCATATCGGGTAGCGAGTCCTTTCCCAATACATCCTTACTCGTCACAGTTCATGACCGGATATGGTCAGGAATCTGACACAGGCGTATCTCGATAGTGCTCTTGCCCAGTATCGGGTTTACGATACCTTAGGGGTCAGATGATGTGTATATCAACCTCCTACATCAAGGAGGCTAATACCTATCTTCCCTTTTTTAGTAATTTACTTTCATTTACAACTGCATGTTTCATATTGGAATCTATGAAGTTTATCTCATATTGTACTGTGTATGGTTCCTTTTTGATGGATGATCTCTTTATAGCATCTGAGCTCTAGTCTCCTCTGTTTCGATCACACCTTTGACTAGCTATCAAATCATGTTTATCATTTTGACTCCCTTGAGAGAGGGATATGTAACTCTAGAGTTTGGTCTGATTCAGGTGTATGAGAGTACCCAGGATCAGGGTTGCCCCAGCATATCTTTCCAATCTAGTCTATGTCCGGTACTCTTGAGAGAGAGGATTGGTGTATAGTTAGAGGCATCCTCTTTGAGATAAGAGGGTGCAAGATGTATTCTGCTGCCTCTTGTTATGCCTAACTTTTCTTCCTTTGTGCTTTACCTCAGCGATAGTTTTATCTCCTCTGTTTCTAATATACAAATCCTCTTTAAAAATTGCTAAACTCTAAAACTCTAATCTTTCTAGTAACTCATTTTAGAGATAGGATTTTAGTTTAATTCTTTATTATTCTTTTGTGTTACAACAAACTTTATCCTTCAACCTTTTGATGTGCTTAGACAAGTAAAATGTGAGTTCCAAAGTGTCATTCTTCCTATCCCTGTGTTCGACCCCGAACTACTTCGACCATGTGCTAGTTACAAGAGTCTTAAACATTCAGGTTTTATAAATTTCTAAAGTATGATAACCTAGACATGGCTCCATCTTTTGGACCCACGTTTAAGGCTTGTCAATCAACTAAACAGGCTACTGGCTTGAATAAGAATGATTAGTAGATCTTCTTATCAATTCCTAAACATATTGATGAATTCTAGTCGACCAACTAGTTTTCCACAAATGGAGGCTTAAATGCATTTCTCTCTACCTCTTTGTTTTTTCTTTTTTTTAGAACCTTGCTTCCTACCTCTCGTATGTATAGGTGCATGATAGACAATAAGCTAGATACATGTTCATGCACACCAATCATTGATTTCATTACCCACAACGAGGATAGAGATACATACAAATAGTACAAATCCAGCATGTTGTAAAGGAGAGGTTGCTCCTTCCCTGTCGGCTCAAGAAGCATGATGAGGTGTTTCCAATCATTTGTGTATATACACAGAACAAAGACTCTACAAGACTACATGGAAGACATCATCAAAAATAATCTCTAAACTATTATGAGTGGTGCACACCACCCCATGAGAGCAACATCATCAGATCTTCACCAAAAAAAAAGGATAACGCTTTATCCTCCTTCCTAATACATAGTTATTGACAAGATCTGAAATGGGAAATATGGAAATTTAATTATTTATGTTGTGAATATTGCCTCCATGATTCCCAAAAATCTCCATACTTAATTATCCTTCATAAACATCAATCACATCTTTTACACTGTCAAAGAAAGATAATCCTAAGATCAAATTTTTAGGTCTACCACCTTTATGAACCATAATTACAAAATCAATTGTCAAAAGGTAGGCATCGATACTTATGTTAACATTTCTCACCATGGTTGTGAAGCTATCTCTTGAGTGATATGTTGTATGAAAATTTATCTTCAATTTCTTGGTGCATTCTACTCCAACTGAGTTGGAAACAATTAGGCCATATCATTTAAGAATCTCTTTTAATGATATTTAATAGTAAGAAAATATATATTACATATATAAAAAAAATTATAAATCTCTGGGGTCCAAATACGTGCTTGGATGATGTGATAGGGTTTGGGTAATCAAGTTGGGTGAAAGAACCATTCATTAAAGTTAATCAACCTTCCATTCATTATATCAATTCCCATTAAATGGAATTTCTTGAGTGAAATCTTATTCCATATCCTCATAATGGGTGATAGTTGTATGATATTTATTTGTGGTTGCATTGTCTTATTTTAAGGGGAAACAACAAAGAAGGATTTGCAATCACTTCTAATAACTCAACATTGTTACCTTTTTTCCTTCCTATGTTCAATAGGAATAGAAAAGAGTTTGTCAAAAATAATTAGTTGGGTAACTTGAATGAAATACTTGTTTAGATCTCTCTCCTTACCAACATGGATCAGATCATTGAATTTTCTAGAATTTAAATGCTCTCGGGTATTCACCATCTGTATCTTAGAATTGTTGGCCCATTTCTTTTCAGTCTAATAATTGATGAAGATAGAAAACTCATTTGGTAGTCATGTCCCTTGATTGTGGTGGATTTATTTTGCATGAGTGTCATGTTCTCGTCTTTTAACTTGAAGAGTATACCTTCAAGATACTCATTCTTGTTAGGTTATCACTAATGATTTCATTAAATTTGTTAAATTTATCCTTGTCCTTCCAACTTTAACTCTGATGATTAATCTACACTAGATCGTAAGAGTTTTAAAAATGTCCCTTTTTAGGCGTTTCTAATTGAAATTTACCATATCTAGATAAAATAACATTGCACTCAACATTGTGGTATGGGGCATTGCATGGTTCCCCCACCATGGCTTGGTGTACTTGGTTGAAATTTATGTTTTTTGTATGGTTGGTAAAGTTGGAAAAATTGTGATTGACAGTTGAAATGGCCTAGCGTCATGGTTGTTTCTTCCATGATTAGTTCCTCTGACTAATTAGTTAATGGAAATGATCTCAATCAGCTTTTTCTCTTCACCTGCATTATTTATAAAAAATCTTCCCCTAGTGGTTTCATCATTGGTAGAGGTAGTATCATAGTACAAACTACCATGGAATGTTCTCAACTACATACACTCTGATAGGTTTGGATGTAGGAATATCTAGAGTAGTTCTTTGTACCTATCCCAAGAATCAATTACCATCACTCTATCTTGTTTCTCAAATCTAAAAATATTCTTTCATATCTCAACAATCTTTCTTGGAGGAATGAACTTTTGGAAAAAGATGTTCACTAGGAAGAGATAGAGACACATATAATCATATACCTTCCATTTTATTACAATAGTGTTAAAGACATTGAGAAATTTAATTTTCCACATGGATATTTGGGTCTTCATTTTCTAGGCATGAGAATTGATCATGTTTCATTTGCTCAATTAGACTCATTTCATATTAGATGTAATTAAATTATTAAGAAACTAGATCCCTAATTAGCACTAGGGTTTGTGTTGTAAATCATTATTTTTTTCCTTGTATGTATTTGAAATCATAATGTCTTCCTCCCTATTTTGTTTGTTTGTTCTTGCTCATGGTTTCCTATCAAGAAACAATACACACTAGGGTATTCAAGATCACATAAAATTGGTCTCAACTGGACAAGGTGTCAATCATACATAATGATTGATAATCAAGGAAAAGACTTTTCTTAAAATATTTTGTAAGAAACATGACAACCAAATTAGTATAAAAAATTAATCCAAAATAATCAAATAATCAACCACTACAATTTGGTTTGAATATTCTAAAATGATATTGGATTATCATTAATGGAACAAAAATGACGTCTTTCAAATGGTTACACAAGATTAGAGCCTCTAACGTAACATGTTAGTGGAAGTATACCATAAGTTAATGTCTGCAAAAACCGATGCATATCAAATGACTAATTTAATTTGACTAAAAAGTGATTTAATAAAAGATGTATTTGAAGTTAATATCAATTATCCAAACTATTTATAAAATTATACTCAATTTATCAAATAAAACATATTTAGTTCCACGACATCCATTAAACATATGATAAACATAGTAAAAAAGATTCAGTTCTCTTCATTGTCACGTCTCCTACAGAGGTAATTGATGACTTCTATCACGTAACCATCTAGGAAACAAGACTAATTTCTTATAAATAACTAACATACATATAGTAAGAGAAATTGTAAATTAATTATAATAGGAAATATTTAGAGTTCAATAGATATTAATATGAAATATTAATTTGCAAGTTGATTTTATATTTGACTGGCCTAAATTACATGTCCAAAAAGAGAGGATGGGTTGATGGTAAACAAACAATCCCAAACATAACCATATGACAATTAGCTTTAACATTCAACATTCACATGCATTCATGAAACTCCATAACAATTAGATAAGATTAATAATACTATTTTGAGGAACTAATAATCAAACATCACAAAATTATATCTAATCAATCAAATGAAGAAATAAGAACAAGTGTGCGGAGATAACCATCTTTAGGATCATATATATTTCAATGGATGTAAGTATATTCATGTTGGGAGAACCTTAGTTGCTACTTCCAACCAAAGAAATATGCTAATACACCAATGGTAATGAGTAGCATTACATATTCTAAGTATAGAGAGACATGAGAGAATGATGAAGTATATGAAGGCAAATGAATATATCTTGAAGGGAGAGAAGGAGGTTCATAAACTATGACTATAAATGACCACGACTAGTGCACTTCTTCCTATGATCTAGATCTAGAGTGGTCATAGGGGAGAATCTTATCCTTCTTGTAAAGGATAGACTAATGGTATTGGTGATGGAATAGATCTTATCTCTCCTCTGACCATTATCTTTAGAGATCAAAGACCAATGAAATGATTGTTGGATGGCTCTGGAGTGTAGTTGCACTTCATCGTCTCCTCAATATCATGAACCCCTCCTAGATTAAAGGGATCTATATTTATAGGTACTTTTAATCGACAAAAGATCCTCATCAATCGTTGAGGTGATGGGTATTCATTAGTCACAAAGGTGTTGGATTTAACAATCATTGAGGTGAGCTGATCGCAACAGTGGTGCAGTTCTTGTGGTCGTTGAGAATGACCCCTTAAAGTGACTGATGAAAGGACGATTTCGTTAATTGCAGAGTGTGATTGCTGAAGTAGTCATCCTCATTCATTGTTGAGACAACATTTCTTGAACATTCGTTGAGTATCCTTCTATCATAGGGGCATTGAGGGAAACGACCATGGACATGACACAAGATTCATCATTCACTAAGGTGTCAGGGTGAATAATGATTAAGTGTTGTTGACCTGTGGTGACCTTCGTCAGTCGCTGAGGTGTCAAGACTTCAGTGACCTCTTGGATTTAGGTGTCATCGACCGCGGAGCAGTGTATGCTGTTTGAAATAGAAGGAGGGAGGAGTTCATGTATCTAGATCGACACTTGTCAAAATGATTGAAACTATCTAGATAAAACATAGTAAAGGTGGTAAAGTAAGGATAAAATAGGCACTCAAATATTCACAAAATTGGATATTATCAACTCCCCGAACTTAGACATATTTATTTGAATTATTATTTTTTAGAATATGAATAATATCATTAAATCAACCTTAAATTGAGAGACATGTGCCTTACCAAGGTGTTATCATTCCCAAAAACTTTCTTCCTCAATTTTGAAGCTATTTACTGATATGGCCTACTACAACCTTATTTTGAACAAGGATTTCTCATTTTTGATACACTGATGGCCCTTTTTCGAGCTGTCAATTCACAAGATTACATTGAAGATAGCTTACACCCCCACTTTTATTCTTTTGGATATCCTACTTATTATGGAGGTCGAGCTAAAGCTGTAGTCTTTCCTTCCTTTCTTAAGTTCACTAGATCATGCCTACTATTGTAATGATAGTGTTACCTGATTGGGTCCTAAGTAATCTCAGGTGTTTGTGTGAGGTCCCCTTTAAAAGGAAGGTGCGTTGAGGTTTGGTGTCTAGACTCCATTACCGGGTACGACATACCTAAATTCTTGCTTGCCACAATACACTGACCGGGTGAAGTCTTTCAGCATCTTTCTGAACACAATTTTCATGATTTTATCTCGCTTAGCTTTTATTCTTGCCCCCATGCTTGGATATGAAAGGATTATTAAGGTTCTTCTCAGCCATCAAGCGTCCTTAGATCCAAAGCAGCTATTTTGGCAACATAGGGGGTAGCTATTTCCTTCTTATCAGGGTTATATGATTTCCATCCTATATTTAAGATCAGGGTGATCAATTAGGGGAATGTTAGGTTGAGTCCTCCTTACCTTGGGTGTTTATCTTGGGGTAATAATCATTTCTTTTCATTTTACATGTTCTTGAGGTAAGGCTAATGTTGAAACATTATCACATTTTAATGTTTAGGTGGATTAAATAGACCAAATATGTCATTCTTGAAATGATTACACTAGAATTTGGCTTGAAGAAACGTAAGTATAAGAATGAGTGAAATGACTAAATCAAGGAAAATTCAATCCACAAAGTTGTTCCTTTTGTAAAAGATCCTAAAATATTTGCAAATTATGCTTGAGAATTCAAAATGTTTTGAAATTTTTCTCAAAAGGTGAAAAACTCAAGAAAATCGTTAGGTTCTAAGTCAAAGGTGAAAATTCTCTACATAAGAAATCAAATAGATGTATTAAATGAAGAGAGGGTAAGGGAGAGTTAACTTTCACGCCCATTTATGATCCTCCCAAACTTACATGCACTCTATCCTAGAGTGTCAAAGATAAAGGCTGGAAATAAATGGACTAGTTTTGCTCTTCATTTTTGGGTTTTGAGGTTGCCTACTTAGAACGTAGCAAAATCTTGGTGTAGACACCCTGGAGCATTTCATATCACCCGTACAACATGATTTCTATCTTTAGCCTTTGCTATGCTAAGGTTATCATCCAGTAGAGGCAATGGAAACCACAGTTGTTTGACCATAGTATTTGTTGAGGATTTTTGTGGTAGAACTATGGTTTCTTGAAATCCTTAGCTGGGTTGTAGTTGTACCATCTTCCCTAACTTTGTATCTTCTTTATGATCATTTATGTGCATGCTTGTATAGAATGAACTCCACATCAACTATGTTATACAAGACGACAATTTGCCTTTATATTTATAGCCATGAGCATCCAATGATTGCCATGGAGAATGAGTAGGAAAATAAACTCTAGCAATGAGCTCTAAAGACATCGTTGTAGTCACTCCTTCTTTCATGAGTCCTCATTTTGATTAATATCATCTTCCAGTATAAAGAAATCCATGTATGTATTAGGCATGCTATCTCCTAAAAGGGATTGGTAGGTTATCAACACACCGATGACCATGTAGCTATTTAGCTGTAGCATGTCCTACAAATCATCCTTCAGGACACATATTCCTCCCACTAAACAATGACTTCCCCTATATTGTCATCTGCTTTAGGATTTTCTTTATTATCTACAACAACTCTTGATATATGTCTTTGTACAACCATCTATCAAACTTTAGGAAGCTGGCCTTTATTTTTGCCGCTGGCCCTTCTGGTCGTGTTTCATGTTGTTGTTCTTATTCTTGTATCTACCCTTCATCTTGGGTAGTTGTGTCTTGTACATCAACCATTTTAGGAATTACTATGGGAGCTGGAGTTACTGGGGTTGGTGTGGGCTAGGCCGCATGCCTCTCAGTTTTTGGTTTTCCTTGTTCGCCCTTGTCTTAAACTTGTTCTTTTGGGTGAAATCCCACCCTCTACTATGATGCCCGCTCAGTCTCAGTTGGGTCCTTCCATAAGGTTTTTAGCTGCTCATGCAATGACAGCTTCTCAGGTTAAGGTACATCGATATGCAATCTCTAAGGCACTACATTAATGGGCATCATTGGGTCATCGAAGAAACAAAAATAGTATATGACCTCCATCACATAAACCCCTCAGAGTCTATGCAAATTTTCATGAAACATGCCTTCAAAAGGGATTCCCTTGTTGAATGCTTGAATTAGGAAGATTATGATGAAAACACAATCCCCTAACCCCTTCCCTTCTTGTGTAACTTTCATGCTTATTGTGAAGTTGTTCTAATATGAGGCGTGGTGAGAACAAACATTATGTATGGAACATTAGAGGCACACTGGTACTTTCAAAATATCGTGTGCTTCCTTGTCTTTAAATATCAGTACTACAAAAGTCATAAATTGTCATCTACTGGTTGTATAGGTCAGAGATAATTAGTGACAAGTGTTTTACAATTCTGATAGGTAGTATCACAAACTACATTCCACTCCTTAGAAAGACCTCCTACATCTCCTTGATGAAATCTGAATTGAAGTCATCCTCATACAATTTCATTGTTAGAGTAGTTGTTCTACTAAATACTAGTTGTATCTTCTCAGCATGAGGGAACTCCTCCAGTTCTATTGTGTAGAGCACCTTGAACAATCTTCTATGTACTCATGCTCTTGTCAGAAACATTCCTCATAAATGTTCTATTATCATCTTTATTCCCCAATTGTTGTATAGAGAATCTATCCCTAGCAGGATATTGTCTAATATGTCTACTAGGACATGGCTATCTCTATAAGTAACACAAGATACATATGCTAAGTCCATTCCAATCATTTCGTATGAGAGTAGAGGAGGAAATTGTCCTTGTGGTTCTGCCTCCGATTGTGGCCTCTTCTCTCTTAGTGGTACTCCTATGAAGAAAGAGGCAAGGCCACTTTCTTCCTCTTATGACATTTCCCTCACCTATCACCATTGTTGTTGCCGTTAGTACCTTGTAATGAGGATGTAAAGCCATGATATCTGGTCCCAGGGTTGATGTTGTTGCACCATCTATCAATAGTCTTGTTCTTCAGTCATCCCTAGCAGTGCTGCATCTTGTACCGCAGGGATCGCTTCCATCTTGCCATTATAGACTACATCATTCTACTTATTATGACCATGATCTTGTAGGTACTCATCATAGATGTCTATCCTGATGTTTTTAATTTCTAGAAAGTAGCTAAGCGCAAAATCATAATGAGATATTTACCTCCTATGCGAGATTCCCCATGGTTGTATTCTTCAGCATGCCACTTCTCGACTAGTGTTCTTTCACATGGTGGTCTTCCAGGCTTTGTTTGTCTTGTATGGGTGAAGAGTTGGGATCAGTCTCTTGTATTGTGACAATAATATTAGCTGCAGATGATTCTTTTTATTGTTGGTGTTCTTCTACTTATGTTGGTTCTTGTTTAGGCCTACTGGGCCTTGAACTTCTTCATCTTTGTCTTCAATTTGGTTTGAGGGGCTTGAAGATGCATGTGATGGTGACATGCTCACAATTCACCTTGAATTTCTTCTAGTCCTCCACTTCTTCATCTTCCTATGATCTTCCACCATCTTCATGTGGTCCTACTTCATCATGTTGGTAACATCGTTATGCTCTTTGTGCATAATTTCTTATTCTTTATGCATTGTGTCTCTCTCTTTTCAAAGATCCTCCATCTCTACTGACATCTTGTTTATTGTTTGCATCATTCCAACTTGGTTGAGGAGGACGTCGTGCACAAATTTTGGAAGTGTTGTAGTTCTTACATCTATGCGTTCTACATGCATGTTAGTGTTTGTAGGCTAGAAGATATAGTAGTGAATTTGAAGATTAATTGTGGACTTGCTATATATGGTGTCGAATTGACGCCCTAATTCTTCATTGAGTTTTGTTGGTCGCTTTTGTTCATGTGAGGGTCTTGATGTTTTAGTTGGCACCTCAGTAGCCACTGATAGTTCTGATTCCCTTAAATCTTATTTAGGTGCAACTAGTTCTTCTGACTCCACTAATTGTCATATTGCTTCCTCTTCCAAATATACTGGCAGTATATGATCCCTATTTATCTTCTTGACCTCTTTTTCCTTCATCTCAACACTATTTGAAGGCCTTGGTTGGTGATTTGTCCTTGTAGAAATTCCTTCTGGAACCATACTAGTAACATGTGAGGATTGTAGGGCAACATTATATCCTTCACCATAAAGGGAAACTTGTAATGTTGAGATTGATTGCTATGCACCATGTGTCGTGATTGATTGTGGGTGAGGCAATTGGACATAGTAATTTGGTTTCTTAGGAACACCCTTGTGTCCCTTGAATGGTAGTTTCATCCTCTTTTCTGGCCTTGTTGGTTCTATTGCTTACTTTGGTTCTTCTTCTTCTTATAGGACGATGACATGTGAAGGTTGGTCCGTAGCTCTTTTGATAGCACAAGAATTCATCTTGCCTATTTCGTATATCGTTGGCCTCAGCTTAATGGCATCATAATATGCCATTTTGGGAAGAGTGAGTAGCTTGTTTGACTTGGCTTGCTTGTAGAGTTTATCTCCCTTTTACATGAGTATCCATGCCATTATGAGGTGTTTAATGTCCATTGAATATATCCTTTAGTTCCCCCATTCATCCTAACTATGTTGAGGTGTGAGAAAAAATATTGAATGAGATCTATTTGGCCCCCCATGCATAACTCCTTTGTCTTTTGCTTACTATCTTGGCCCAGCTCCTATGATAGTTTGTTAATAAGCAATCATATGATGTTGACCGATTGCTTTTCTAACATGGAAGAAATTAAGAATAAGTACCTTCTAGACACGTTCCCTATCTCTGGTCATGTAAACACTCTATTAACAATGATTATCATCATGATGAAATAAGAGGTTGCCTGGGCCACTTTTGATTTTTCCTAGGATGTGTTTGCCCCCCCCCCCCCCAATTATCCATTCCTAGGTTTTATGACTACTAAAGTCTTTGTCCTCCTTATCATATTTTGCATCCATACATGCTCAATCTTCCTCTTGCATGTTGGTAAAAATCTCATTCAGAAGGTTCTCCATTATGTAGAAGTCATTTCCCCCTAGAGGGACCTGCAACCTATACGCCCCACCTACCTCATTCTTCTCTTGGATTTTATGAGCACGTTTTCAAGTGAAGATATAAACTCCACCATCATATCTGTAAAAGACTATTTGGGTACCATGCATTGGACTCATAAGTTTTCTCCTAAAGGAATTCCATGACTCATTCAAACAATCCTAACTTTCTTAAGTCATGTGTGTGCATATATCTTGTTGGTTTGAATGTCCATATTCTTACGATCATGTCATACCTCTCTAGGTGTTCCTTATCTTGAGATTTGAACTCCATCATGTGATCCTCAATTGTTGACACTTGATTCTCTCCTGCATCACTGGATTTAGGCATCTTTCTTGCTACTAAGTCATTTGGCATGATCACTGTCTCCATTCCTCTAGTTTTTGGCCTTGCCTTCACAACCACTTTCTTCTTCTTTGTTGCTATTGCATTAAGACCTGATCCCTTCTACTTTCCTTTTGTCATTGTTTCTTCTTTAGATGGCAGGTATTCAAAGGTAATCGTGGCTTCAGTTCCCTTTGATTCATCTTCAACGTCAGGAGTTTCGTGCCCTAGTAATATCTGATAGTGTTCCCTTTTCAACAACAATTTTATCTTTTGCTTCTCGGGCATATTGGGAACTTCTCTAGGAATTTGTTGATTGGTTCTTCTATTCATTAGAATGAGGTAGACATCCAGAAGCTATCGTTGACATTCTTCACTCTACATAGACTTTGATTTATTAGTGTAAGAAGATTGGTCCTACTCAACCCATTAAAAAGGGATAGGGGGAGAAAATGATAGATAGAAGTAAGTAACAATCTCAAAAAAATCAATAAACTAGAAAACAATTCTCAATGGTTGCCAAGATCTTCATAATCTAAGTGGTCGCTGAAAAAGACATCAGTTCCTAGTGATCTTAGATCTCAGAGTTTTCACTGGTCACAAAGAAAGTCTGTCCAGGTGTCATTGAGAACTGTGGCCATACTAAGCTATATCATCATTGCTAAAATTATCAAAACCTCAATGGTTGTGAATTTTCTAGAGTGATCATCAGGTCATTGTCTATCATTGCAAAGTTAAAAAGTCAGTCGCTTATATTGAAACTTGTATTGATTGAGAAATCTCAATGGTCTCAGAGATCCTAACGACCTATGGGGTCACAAAGAAAGTTTTCCTGTGGCTATTAGAAACTCAAAATATCTAGGGTTCCATGTTACCAAAGCTTGAGAATCATCTGTTCATGTTAGATAAAGGGGTTTGGCAATCATGTGTGTCAAAACATGTAATTGTCGATGTGGTGGTGAACATGGTTCAAAACCCTAAGTCATTCATGCAAGGAATAGAAGGGGTAAACAAAAGAACAAGGGTTTCCTAGATTAGGGAAAATTATGGAATGATAGAAGATGAAAAGAGTGAAGGTGGTTATTGTCTGATTTGAAGAGGAAGGTGAAAGGAGATGATGTTTTCAATGTTGATGGATAGTGCTTGTTGTTGGCTTGGACAACCTAGGAAGCAATAGAAGGTTCACCAAATATTATGTTTCCTATTCTCATAAGCATTAGGGTATAGCTTTGATCTCTCTAAAATTTGGTAGGGCTCTGCCACTTCTAGTGATCAAAGGTGTAGAAATGAAACTAATTTGCATAGTTTTTATATCTTAGGTTTAATGGTCACCAAGACAGGTCCTTAATGTTTTCTTAAATGTTGTGGTGTTTAGCGGTCACTTAATCTCTACCTCTAGTGGTTGTTGATATGTTAATATCCTAATCGATCACTTAAGATAAGAAAAATTCAACTCTTGCTAAAACTTAAATCTTTAGTGATTGAAGAGACTAGATTGTACCTAATGGTTGCACATTTAATTTTCTCATGGTTACTATCGATACACTTACACATTATAAAAAATAAAGAAAGTTGTTTGAAACCTAAGACTAAACACTAAAGGATCCACAACTCATTCAGTGAGCATTTTAAACTTTATTCTATGTACACTAAAATTTACAAAACAAAGAAAATATTTCTAAAAGCTACAATGAAGGTAAAAAAACAAAATTAGTAGATTATAATTACTAGAAATATGAGTAAAGTAAAGATAAGGAAATAAATTAAATATTATCAAGTGTCCAAAAATAGAAGGGAAATACTTGAAAGTTAAAAGAAAGTTGGGAAAATCCTTGGGTTGCCTCCCAAGAAGCACTAATTTATATTCCTTAGCTTGACTCTCTTTCCTATAACTTCAGACATCCTCTAGTGGTACATGTGATAATTACTCTAATTCAAGTTATGAACTCCTCCTGAATGCTTCACCTTCATAATATCTTTTAACCATGTGTCCATTCACCTTAAATGTTTTATTTTTCTCATTGCTGATTTCCATCATTCATGATGGATATATCTTTGACACTGTGAAAGTCTCTAACAAGCTTGACCTTAACTTCCCAAGTAACATATTGACTCTTGAGTTAAAGAGAAGAACCTTGTCTCCCTTAGAAACATCCTTTCATTTTAGGTGTGCATCATGTCACACCTTAGTCCTTTGTTCGTAGATCCTTGCATTTTCATATGCATGAAGTCGAAGTTCCTCTAGTTCATGTAAATACATAGTCTTTTTTCCCTTCTAACTCTAGATCCATGTTTAAAAACTTTATTTCCCAAAATGCCTTATGTTCTATCTCAAAAATTAGGTCGCACGCCTTTCCGTATATCATCATGTACAATATGGTTTCTATAGGGATCTCATATGTTGTTTGGTATGTGAAAAGAGCATCATCCAAGTTCATAGACCAATCCTTTTTATGCCACCCAATAGTCTTTTCCTATATTTGATGTATCTATATGTTTGACACATCTACATGACCAAATGTCTGAGGGTGGTAAGGTGTGGCGACTTCGTGTTTTACTCCATATTTCTTCGGTAGATCTACATACCAACTTTCAGTGAAATGGGAATCCCTTCTCACTAATGATGGTGTCTAGGATTCCAAACCTTGAGAAGATAATAGTTTTGAACATTTTGATTACCAATTTCAAATCAAATGATTGGGTGGCTATCACTTCCATCCATTGTGATACATAGTCCATAGCTACTAGAATATATTGGTTACCCCTAGAAGAGGGAAACAGTCCCATGTAATATATTCCCCACACAATGAAGATTTTCTCTTCTATCCAACCTGACATTGGCATCTTATTTCTTCTTGAAATGTTCTTGGTGAGTTGGCACTCCTTACAAGTTTTCATAAAATCATGGGTATCATTGAATAGGGTTGGCGACTAAAAGTTAGATTGTAGGATTTTTGCTACGTCATTTCTCCTCCTAGATGTCCTACATAGAGGGAAGAATGACATTCCTAAAGAATCTGGGGACCTCCTCCTTTGGTATCTGATGATACACATTGTTGGTGTATCTCTTGAATAAGAGAGGGGAGTCCCAACAGTAATTCTTCAAATATGAGAATAATTTCTACTTTTCATTGTACGTGATCTCGGGTGGCAATTGGTGACAAGCTAGGTAGTTGGATACGTTGACAAACTATGGTGCCTTAGGTTACACAACCTTGGCCATCATGAGTGCTTCATCTGGGTAGTTTATCATTGAAGGATAGGTGGTCATCATTGTCTACCACAATCCATGATTGATGATCTGCTACTACACTTTTAGCTACTTTCTTGTTTATTATTTCAAACTTTTAAAGTAGTAGATCTCACCGAAAAATGCTTTGTGTCTTTATTTTGCAACAATTTTTTTTTGCCCCATGGTCTGTGTATACATTGACCATTGATCCTACTAGATAGGATCTAAACTTGTCAAAAGAAAATACTATAGCTAGAGTTTCCTTCTCAATTGTGGTGAAATTAACTTGTTCTTCATTAAGAGTCTTACTGGAGTAGTAGATCACATGGTTCTTGTTATCTTTCTTTTGTCTTAGAACGACCCCAATTGGGAAATCAATTACATCACACATTATTTCAAATGGTAGCTCCTAATCGGGAGCTTGCAAGATCATACCTATCATCAAGGCATTCTTTAGAGTGTTAAATGCTTGGAGGCACTTGTCAGTAAAGTCAAAACTCAACATCCTTCACGAGATGGTTTTATACGGGATTGGAAATTTTTGTGAAGTCCTTGATGAACCAGCAGTAATATCTAGCGTACCCTAGGAAACTTATTACCCAGGTTATTGTTTTGGGGGGTGGGAGTCAGGATACTGCCTCTATCTTACTATGATCAACTTCAATTCCTCTTTCATATATTTTACGTCTAAAAACAATGCCCTCTTTCACCATGAAGTGGCACTTTTCTCAATTTAATACTAATTTATTGTCCTTACACCTTTGTAAAACTTTATACATGTTCCCAAGGCACTGATTGAAATCAATACTGTATACTAAAAAGTCATCCAAGAAAAGTTGCATTTAATCCTCCTAGAAATTTTTGGAGATAGAATTCATGCACCTTTGAAACATTGTAGGTACGTTGCATAGACCGAGTGACATCCTTCGATATATATATATATATATATATATATATATATATATATATATATATATATATATATATATATACATATATATATATATATACATATATATATATATATACACGGTAGCGATCCTCTGAGAAACATCCTACAGTGAGAGCATGAGAGGCATTTGAATAACTACAAATTGGGAGCTTTTTTTAAATATCCAACCATATAGATGGAAAAAACATCATTTCATGTACCTTCTCTAAAAAAAATCATTGCAATCAGACATTATTTACATGGCCATATGTACAACATACACTTTTTACATCCAAGTTTAGCCTAAAATTCAATATAGAGTGTCAAAAATTATTTTTTTGTTGTGAATGATCTACAAATTGGACGGTGATAAAATTTGTAGGTAGGTAATTATTAATATCTACTTGTAATCTATATTGTTGGATTATAAAAAATCGATCTATGTGGAGAGTTATTCAAATGCCTGTCATGCTCTCACAAGATATGTTTCTCACTAGATCGCTGCCCTATATATATATATATATATATATATATATATATATATATATATATATATATATATATATATATATATATATATATATATATATATATATATATATATATATAGAGAGAGAGAGAGAGAGAGAGAGAGAGAGAGTCAGGCTTGAATACACTCGAGTGCAAGGATGGCACACTACACTCAAATTGTGTTTGCATATTAAGACTATATTTTTATAAAATGTAAACCATTAATCTTCATTTTCATACTATAATTAGGCTACATAAGAATTTTGATCCCATTTGGATGAGTGTAAGTTAGTTATTCGAGGGCAACAAAATTGATGCATGAAACCAACTTAAAATGCATAATTTTTTTGGTCTTCATAACATGACCTATAAATGTCCGAATTGGCTCAAATTATTTATATGTTCTCTTCACAAGTTGTTTAAGAAGATCAATGGATTATATTTGAAAAATATATATGACATCATGAAAAATGACTTGAGTGTATATTTCTCTACATACACTCTAATGTATTCTATTCTGACTATATATATATATATATATATATATATATATATATATATATATATATATAAGGTAGTTTTCTCATAGTCACAAGGGAGAATTGGCACTTACTAGAATCCTGAGTACCCATACTAGAAATAAAAATACAAATTGTGGGCCAAACGATCCAAGATCTAGTGAATGAATGGCAGAGGGAAATGGTGTTTCCTAGAGGAGGCATTTATCTTTCTGTAGCCTATACACATCTGCCATCCAATCACCGTATGTGTAGCTACCTCATATTTTTTTTTCCTTTCACCATAGTCATTCCTCTCTTATTTTGTAGATGAACCGAGCTTACCCAATTACTGTCATTAATTGGGTATATAATCACTACATGTCATAGCTTAATCACTTCTTTCTTTACTATCTCCCTTAGCATCTGATTTAGCTTTTATTCTATTGACTTACTTTGTAGCTTGAGTTCATTTATGAGCTTCACTTCTTGATATTTTGTCAAGGCATAGTTTATTATCATTGGGTTCCTTTACTCCTTATCTAGAAATTATTACTTTAGACCTTCTGATAGTTGTTTTAATTTTGGTTTGGTCTTGGTTACTTACTATTTCTTCTTGTGTTTGTTCTAGTGAAGAATACTTCATGTTTTCTATTGTGTCCTCCTCCTCACCACTACATTCCTCCTCTAGTTGGTATAGATAATCCAAAATCTCCACAACATGCAGATCCTTAAAACTTGGGTCATGGTTGTTTAGAGCTCTCACGAGCATCTCAACCATTGCTCTATCCTCTTATACCTCCTCACAAAATTGGTTGTAGTTGTCCATGAAGTAGACTGACTCGAACATAGAGGTTCCTCTCATAGCATCTTGAAAATAAAAGTCAATGTGATCATTTAGTACTTGCAATGTGATCATTCCTTCTTCTACATCAACCAAAGCTCTAATAGTGGAGAGAAAAGGTCTCTCGATGATCATGGGGCACTCCTCTACATTATTGTTTACAACTATATCAAATGGAATGTAGAATCATCATACATGGATCATGACATTTTCCTTGTTCCCTATGTGATTTTTGAACTTACAGTCTACCAACTCTGTCCCCATCTTATCTTTGAGTCCCATCTTTTGAGCTGAAGTGAGACACATGAGACTAATACTTGCACCCAATTCTACAAGTCCTTGTCTAACTTCATTGTCACTGACATTGAAAGGAATAGTGAACATCAAAGGATCATTTTTCTATGTGGGCATTTTTTCTTATACATAAGTGTTGGCCATCTTAGCAAGCTGCACTGTCTCTACGTGATATCCTCTTCTTCTTTTTATAATTATATCCTTGATGAACTTAGTGTATGCAGACATTTCTTTTATGGCATCCAAGAGTGGGATATCTAGGTGTAACTTCTTGATAGCTTCCATGAACATCTCATATCTTTTCTTTAGATGGGCCTTGATCAACTTAGAAGGAAAGCATACCCATGGTGAGTAAGGACTCTTATTGGCAAAAGCTTCTTTAGCTGGGTCTGACTTCTTTTCTTTTTATTTTTCTTTAGACTTGTCCGTTTTACTAGACTCTTCATCCTCAACACTTCCTCTGCAATAATTGGTTCATATTGTGACTCGACATTTGTTCTTTCCTCAGGGCTATTTTTGTGTTTTGGATTTTCAAAGTTTTTCCAGAATGAAGAGTGGTCATCTTCGCAGTCTCAATATTAGACGATATCTTGTCTTGAGGATTATTGATTAGTTCATACAGTTATGCTAATTGTTGATCAATTTGCCTTTGGTGTGTCTTCATATCAACCATTTGAGTCTACATTGTACATAAAACATCTATATTGGTGATAGAAATCTGATTCAATTGATCATTTACTATATCTTGCCTCTTCATGAACTAAAAAATCTCATTCATCATGTCAGGTTCACCACTACCCTTTTTCTAACATTGATCTTGGCTTTGTAAGTTTGAATTTCTATTTTGACTTTGATTTTGTCCTTGGCCTTGATTGTTGTTTCTATTTTGCTGGAAATTTGTGGTTTGGTGTATTGAACATATCCTCCTCATCTTACAAATCCTGGTGGTGGTTTAGATGAACTGCTTAGTTGGTGAGAATTTTTGGCAGCATCTTTGTTTCTGTAATTGAAACCAGGGTGATTTGGTCTCCTAAAGTTTGCAAAAGAAACATGCTTGGTATCATCCTTGTCACTTTCATCATCATCTTTTGATTGAGTGTAGATACAACTATTGACACCATATCCTGCCTCACATAGGTGACACATTTCATGACTTTCTTACCCTTGTTTTTTCCCTTGCCTCCAGTGTATTTCAACTTATGTTTACAGAAATATTTTGGATTTGGGTTGTTATAGTTTCCATAGATTAGACTCGACAATTGGGCCTTCAAATGTTGTCCTCTTGGATGAACTCCTTTCACCTTTCTCATAGTCAAGACCCCAGAGCAGCCATGTTAACAACGATATTCATGGTCTTCTTTGGGTTTTTACTGAGGAAATCAATTCCAGTAGTGACATTTAGTGAGGTTCTTTCTGCAGACATCAAACCATTGCAGAATGTGGTACCATGGAATCCCTTGTCATAGTTGAGGTGAAAGAAATGTCTTTGGTATTCTTGTAATCTTTCATAGGATTCATAAAGATTGTCTCTAGTATACAAGAATCGAGTGATTTTATGACTATTCCTGATGACTATCTTATTTGGATAGAACTTTGTCACAAAAGCATCAACTAGAGGTTTTCATTCATTTATAAATCTTACACGTGAATCATATGGATATATAATATAATATTTTTGAGCATGAACTCTTGGATCATAAAATATACTAAAAAAATTATGAGCATATCTTTAACTTGAAATCCCAAAGCTTGAGGACATATGAATAATGAATACTTTACTTGACAATAAGGAATATGTAAAATTTCTAAGAAATTGAATACTAAATACTCATAGGCATGGACCACTTACATAATCAGAATAATGAGTCCATAAAACATATGATGATCTTATCCATTCATTCACATGTAATGCAAAACCATAATCCTAGAATAGGTCTTAACCCCTAATTGCCTTATGTCTACATTTTCATGAATATCAGACCAAAATGGGGTCTGTAACTATTTTGTCAGCTAGATCACTAAAAGATATCAAAACTTATATAAGCTTTGTCATCATCTGATCTCTATAACATTTTTAGAATTAATATATGATTCATATTGACCAATAAAAAATTACATAAGACAATTTAAATCATTATTAGAACCTTCACTAGAAAAAGGAAGGATAGGACCGATACACCATTATATTTATCTCACAAGCATGGGCGTGATATAGGATAACATAGTAACATCCTCATTTAAATTGTATTAGATGATAAAACCATCAAAATGCCACAAGAGGCCAAGGTCGTGTGAAAAAAATATTGACATTGTGAGGGTTGGACGATCATTATTGCACCTGGGTCTTCCTTGTTGAGCCATGGTATGAGTAGCTTCTGAAGCATGAAGCTCCAACCCAAAACTCAATGTACTTAAAAACTTGATGAAGGGGAGACCTCCATGACACTTTCCTTGGTCCCACAACCCTACTAAGCCTAGGCTTATGCTCTAGCATGATATGGAATGACATAACAATGTTTCCCTATTGTTGTTGACATAGATGGAGGGAAAGGCAAAAACAATAGCGTCACAACATGCATACTTGCACAGTTGGAGACCAGAAATGAACATCTATATGACCAGCTGAAGTCAACCTAAAAATCAAATAGGTAAAAAGATGATAGAATTCCCAACGACATTACCACCATGGCCAGAACATGTGTCTAAACTCAAAATACGGTTTTTCTAATACCATGATGAACCACAAGAAAGAAAAGTGGAAGTGGCTTCAAAATGACCGACTAAGGGTTTTGGAATAAAAATCATACATGATGGGATAATGAACATGCTTGGTGAACATCCTCATTTCTAGTGATGAAGTGGGAAATAAAATCTAACTTTGATGAATCACACTGCTCAAAGATACTAGAAAGTGGAAGAGATGGGTTCAAGCAATCTTATTGTGAATTTAATTGAGAAATTTTATCTTGATCTGCTACAAAGAGTTCTCCTTTTTCAAATAATATAACTGACACCCTAGTGATATCTTGGAGGGTTTCATCTGAAATTGAGTAAAAAAGTAGACCTGCCTAGACATCTAAGGAGAATCCTAGATCCCCTCATGATGCCAATGTGATCCCTTATCCATTTTGTTATTAGTGCTAAGGAGGAGGAAGAAGAGGGAATTTGGGCATTTATTCCAGGAGGTAAAGTTGGGCTTCATTTTGGGATCTCCTGACTCAGAAATGGCTCCTGAGACTAGTGGTTTTGAGAAAAGGGAGAGGCATGGAGGTAAGGGTGAGATATCAACATAGTTTGTTGTTGCTACTGTTGCTCCTCCACACGTTGAAAATGCAAGATTCAAGATGAGGTCTTCAATAGCTTGATAAAGTTCTTATGGTTTGTAGTGAACCAATGATAGTAACTAGACCATGATGCAGTTTTTAAGATTAAACTTATCAAAATTAGGTTAATTAGTTACATATTTGATATTTAGGTTGACAACACATTTTACCTTCCTAATATTAAAATGGTGTAGCTCAGATTATCCAATTCTAATGAAATTGGACATGTTGGCTAAATCGAACCCACAGATTCCACAGATCAAGTCCAATCTGATATTTGAGCTAAGGATTTACAAGGTTTACATGATTAGAAATTTTATGATACTAATACGTTAATGATAATGAACAAGGAGTTAAACTACCAAAATTTGAGGGAATATCAAATTATATCATGGCCTACATAAATGTCAAAAACACAATATGATTTATATATGAATATGGGGTCATTTTCTATTGGGGTCATTTTCTATTTGTGCCCTCATTATTTTTATTGCATAGTTTAGCCTAATTTGTGTACATTACAAACTGAGATGTGATGTAATGTTCCGTTGTCATGTGCAAAACTTATTCTAGGGTTTTAGACCATCATAAGAAATTTAATTTGTGACTTGGAATTATTGATCATGTTTATTCTAGACTAAAAGTCTAGGGATGCCACATTGTGATGTTGCCCATGAAAAGTGGTCTGGTGTAGGATGATGTGACATGATGCTTCATAGGGGGACATGTCGTGCCTGAAGTAAAAAAACATGAACACCTCATTTCTTTACTAATGCGCAACATGTACATGAGAAGACACATCAACTATTGATGAATCTCACCTATTTTATATCCAAAGAACAATCATTTAATTCCACATTACATAACCATGTATTTTTAATCTAGAATGATCGAAAAATGGAGATTTTTCAAAAATGTATATGTAAATGCACTGATGTGGTAAAATTTTAAAGATAAATTATGCATAATAAAATAGGGAAACTATGAACTACCTCCGATAAGTGTTAGGGTTTATTGTGTCTGACCTAGACATTGTTATAATTTTCAAGTTGGGTCAAATGAACCATCCTGGTCAAATAAGTCCAAGTGATTTGTGGACAAAGTGACTCTCTTATTGTACATCTTTGTTAGTTGTATGTATAATAGTAAGTCATATGATGAATGTACTGGCACACTTTGTAATTTATTTGATTAATATTAAAGGTGAATATATTTATCATGCTTGATGTTTTTATGTCACGAATAAATAATAATGTCCTAAGAACATATAAGTCAATGATGTGTGATTTTAAGTTGAGGATAGTATGTGTGTTGACTAGAGAATACATATCAATTGTCATCATATATAATATCATGTCAAACACATAAGAACTTGTTATGAAAAAGTGTATTGGACAACCCAACATGAGTATGATACATGAAATCCATAAGCAACAGTAAAAATGACACCTCAAAGTGACAATGATGATTTTGTTACTTATATTTAAAGTCACTACAATGACCACATGTTGTTCATTGTACTGTAGCACTACTCAATGTGACATTGAATAAATGTTTCCATGTAAGTAGGGCTTGGGTGCAATGTGACACATTAGGATTGTTATAAGTGACGTAGATGTGATTTGTCTCTCCTATTGAATTGATATTTTGGCCCCTTAATGAGTGAGACTATGAAATTCATGGCCATGCTTATGTGAGTTAGTATTTGCTATTATATTCATGTTATCTCACGTATTTTTTATTAGATTCATGTTATCTCAAATAGCCTACTTTTGATCAAGAAACAAAGCTTTAACATTAAGAGTATGGCATTTTCATGCCTCATATTTTATCTGAATATCAAAGACAAAGGATTATACAATCACTATAGCATTGGTCACAATATGATGTTGAAGTTATTTGCCAACTTATTTATAAAATTGGATGGAAATAGTGTGTCTCTAGATACCACTCATTAATTGATAATTCATATAATGTGGATCCAATAGGGTCACAACTATAGGATGCACATGGAAGAGGAGTATAATCATTGACACACTTTCAATTGGTTAATAAATGGTTCAAGTTACCAATTATAACAATGATAGAATGTCTAGATTTCGACTTGGTCAATTGAAAATCTAATTAATCGATGGGAAAAGTATTAGACTAGTCAATCAATTAAAAGGTTTTAACAGTTGAATGACTTGAGATCACCCTAAACTATTGACGTGATAGTCTAGTCAAACGACTAGATAATATCATCTAGATGATCAAATGGAAAGTCCAATGGGTCGATTGGGAACAGTTAGTGGTAATTCTGGTTACTTCGTAAACATATTAATGAATTCCAGTCAACCAACTACTTGGGTGGAAATGGCATCTTAAATACAATTATCTCTACCTCTTTATTTTCTCTTATTTTTGGAACCCTACTTACTACCTCTCCCATATAAAGGTTCTTGATAGACAAGAATTTACAAACATGTTCATGTTCATAAATAGTTGATTTCATTACCCACAGGGGGGAGAAAGACACACAAATAGTGCAAATCTAGCATGTTTTAAAGGAAAGGTTTCTCATTCCCCATCAGTTCAAGAAGCATGATGAGAAGTTCTTAATCATCCATATATACCACATAGAAAAAAGACACTACAAGACTACATGGAAGACATCATCAACAATCATCTCTAAATTATTTTGAGCTGTGTGCACCACCCCATTGAGAGACATCATCAGATCTACACTATGGAAAGGTATATCCCTTTCTCCTCATTCCTGATACATAGTTATTCACAAGATCTACAACGGGAAACATGTAATTTTTATTACACTTGTTGTGAATGTTGCCTCCATGCCTCCCAACAATCTCCATACTAAATTATCCATAGTAAACATCAATCACATCTTTTATACTCTCTAAGAAAGATAAGCCTAAGATCATATTTTTATTTTCACCATCTTTATCAACCATAATTACAAAATCAGTTGTCACAAGGTAGGCATTAATACATATGATAACATTTTCCACCATGGTTGTAGATCTTGTTCTTGAGTGATATTTTGCTTGAAAATTATCTTCAATTTTTGGGGTGCATTCTACCCAAATAGAGGTAGAAACCTTTAGTGTCATATCCTTTAAGAATCTCTTTTTATTACATATAATAGTAAGAAAATATGTATTACATACATCACTAAATATGTATAAAGATCTAGGGTCTGAATGCATGATTGGACGATGTGATAGGGCTTGGGTAATTAAGTTGGGTGGAAGAACCATTTATTGATGTTCATCAACATTCCATTCATTTTATCAATTCCCATTAAATGCAATTTCTTGAGGGAAATCTTCTTCCATATCATCTTCATGGTTGATAATTGTAGGATATTGCATTTTGGCTGCATTGGCATATTTTTCAAGTGAGGTGGCATAGAAGGAATTGCAATCACTTCTTCTAACTCAACATCATTGATCTTTTACCTTCCTATATTCAATATTCTAAGGGAAGAGTTTGTCAAATACTCATAGTGGGACAACTAGAATGAAATACTTATTTGGCTCTCGCTCCTTGCCAACTTGGATCAGATTATTGACTTTACTAGAATTTAAATTCTCACGAGTATTCACTGAGTCTTCTTGGAATTGCTTGCCCATTGGTTTTTAGTATGATAATTGATGAACATAGAAAAATCATTTGGTAGTCAAGTTCCTTGAATGTGACAGATTTATTTTTCATAAGTGTCAAATCTTCAGTCGTTAACTTGAAGAGCATACCTTCAACATACTCATTTTTTTAGGTTGTCAATAATGGTTGTAGTAACATTGTTAAACTGATCCTTGTCCTTCAACCTTGAACACTTGTGATTAATCTACCCTATATAATAGGTTTAAAAAAGATTCTTTTTTAGGTGTTTCTAATTGAATTTACCTTATTCTACTACATCTAGATAAAATAACATTGCAGTCAACATTGTGGTATGGGGCATTTCAAGGTTCTCCCACCACATCTTAGTGAAATCAGTAGACATTTATGATATTCATATGCTTGTTAAAGTTGTAGAGATTATCATTGAGGGATGAAAAGGCCTAGTATCATGGTTTTTTCTTCCATGACTAATTCTGCTAACTAGTTTGTTCATGGACATGATCTCAACCAACCTTTTGTCTTCACTTGCATTGTTTATCAAAATGCTTCCCCTAGTGGTTTCTTCAATGGTAAATCTAGTATCATAGTACAAACTACCATGGAATGTTATCAACCATGTCCACTCTCATAGGTTAGCATGCAAGAATCTCTAAAGTAGTTCTTAGTACCTATCCAAAGCATCAAGTACCACCACTCTATATTTTTTCTCAAATCTAGAATGTTTTGGATCTGGATACTCTTTCTTGAAGGAATGCACTTATGAAAAAAGATAGTGACAAGGAAGAGACAAAGACATCGATGATCATATATCTTGTATTTGATTTCTATAGTGTGAGAGAGATTGAGGAATTTAATTTTCCACATGGATATTTGGGTTTTCATTTTCTAGGAATGAGAATTGATCATGTTTCATTTGGTCAATTAGACTCATTTTAATTAGACATATGTGGTATATTCAACTACTTCAGTGATTAGGAAACTAGACCCCTTATTCACATTAGGGTAGGTGTAGTAAATCAATGTTTTTTTGTTTCCATGTATGTAATTGAAATCACAATGTCTTCTTCTTTATTTTGTTTCTTTGTTCTTGCTCATGGTCTCCAATCAAGTAACAATACACATTAGGGTATTCAAGGATGTCATGAAATAAATCTCAACTAGACCAGTTGTGAATCATACATAATGTTTGATAATCAAGGAAAAGATTTTGAATAACTTGTAAGAAACATGAAAACCAAATTAGTGTACAAAATTAATCCTAAATAATCAAATAATCAGCCAATAAATTTTGGTTTGAATATTTTAAAATGGTATTGGATTACCAACAATAAAACCTAAATTACATAAGATTGGAGCACCTAATGGTACATGTTAGTGGAATTATAATATAAGTTCATGTTTACAAGGAACATATACATATCAAATGACTAATTTATTCAATCAACATAGTGATGTAATAAAAAAATATGAATTGAGGTTTAATATCAATTACTAAATTATTTATAAAATTATAGTCAAGTTATCAATAAAAAAATATTTGGTTCCATGACATCAATTAAACATATGGTGAAAATAAAAAAAATATTCAAGTATCTTCATTATCGTGTCTATTAAAGATGTAATTGATGACTTCTGTCAGTTAACCATCTAGGTAACGAGTTTAATTTCTTATTACTAACTAACACACATATGGTAAGTTCTTTTGTAAATTAATTTTGAAAAGAAATAATTAACATTCAATATATATAAACATCCACAATTAATTATCAAGTTTATTTTATATTTGATCAGACTAAATGACACATCCAAATAGGAGTGGATCTGGATTAAACTTCAAAGAAAGGGTGTTCATCCATGGGGAAGATTAGTATTCAGGGGGCTCTGGCGATTGTGGCGGTGCTTTGCAGAATGCTAAATCGGAGATCAATCAAGGAGGAAACTAGCATAGATCGAAAGATAGAGACACGTAGGAAAGTACAAGAGGAACAACGATAGTATGCAGTCCAAATCAAATATGGAGAACGGTGTAGGTTTCACCATACCAATGATAGGAATGCATTTCAACTATGCTAGCTAAGGGGAAACTCAAACAACCAATATGATACACTAAGGGTCGGAGAAGGCACAAATGGAGAAGACAGGACGACCAGAAGGAAAGATGAACACCAAAAAACCATCAAGATAATGAGAACGTCGACGTATTTCCAGTCCTAACATATGCCTCACAGAGGTTAATAAATACACAGGAGATATAAACAACTTCCCTTTCCTTTAGCGGTGTTGTAGCAGGTGTAACATCCTCATACTGAATGATACTTTTCTAGATTGATTCTATGAAGAAAAACTCATGGTGTCTGATGTTACACTAGGTGAAATAGAAGGACTTTCGATGATCTCCATCAATCCAGAATCCAAGGATGCCCTCGTTAACCCCTAGAAATATTCCCTTTTCATGCAATTATTGGGAGGAGAAATAGGGTATATGATCCTACGTGACAAGTTGAAGCTGTTATGGAAGATAATAGGAAGGATCAACATGTATGAAATGGAGAATGGGCATTTTGTGGTACAACTCTCATGCAAGAGGGATTATGAAGAGGCTTTGATCGGAGGACCATGGAAGGTATTTTGTCAAAACTTTTAAGTATGGGAATGGTACCCCATGTTCAAACCAAGTGAGGAAAACCCAGAATTATTGGTGTTCTGGGTGAGAGTCTTAAATCTTCCGCTTCACTTTTACATACCTACCATGTACGAATACATAGGGCTCGCCCTAGGCATACTCATCGAAGTGGATGAACATACATCTAGAAGGTCCCGTAGTAAATTTTCCAGACTGATAGTAGAACTGGACATGTCAAAAGACCTAGCTACAACAATTCTCATCAATGACATAGAATATGAAGTGTATTATGAAGAACTTCCATGGGCATAAACCTTATGTGGACAGGAGGGCACACATCAAAGAATTTTTAGATACAACTAGATTGCCCTACTATAGAGAATGATTTAGTAGAAAGAAGTCAACAGAATAATTCCACATGTAAAAACAACTCAGAGGAATCCAGGAAGATCCAGAGGTCCAAGAAAGCACGGAGGAAGGAATCTAACACAGACACATATTTTTCGGAGGTACACACACATAATGCCTTTGAGAATTTGATTGAGGAAGGCACAAAGACAGTATACCAAGAAGAGACAAGAGATCACCTGATAGATTCAAATGGGATGAAGGACGGGCAGAACAAAAGAACAACAAAGTTGTGGAGGAAGAAGAAAGTAGTTAACCAATCAGAAGATGCAGAGACATCAGATGGGATACTCAAAGAAAGAACTAACGTTGAAGGAAAGAAAGGTAAGGAAGGTAGCAAGAAAGTTAATGAAAAAGTGGTGAAGCACATTGTTGTCTTACCAAAGGTTGATGAAGTTGTCGTGGTCTTAGAGGAGGATGAAGTTGTAGAAGACAAAAGAGAATCTGAGGATGAAATGAGTAGGAAGACATCAGAAGTACCCATTACTAATGTCGAACTGGATGGTATAAATGAAGCTTTAACCTCTAAAGTTGTAACAACTGTAGGAATAAAATGCAAAGGAAGTGGGACTAAAATGAAGAGAACAAAGAAACAATAGCTCACCACATCAATACCTTGGAGAAAAATCCCTAGGAAATCAGACCTTAACACACAACAATTAAATCCTTCTAAACCACAAGCTCAAAAAATTGATACTGAGGATAGTGGCTATGGCCTAGACAATGATTCTAAGAAGGAGAATGAGAAGCCGGAGACCCTGACAGCTGACATGGAGGATGATGACACACAAAAGCTCCACCAAACAACTATTAAACCCATGCTAGACTTAATGTACTGGAACATAAGAGGAATAGGGAAGCAAGCACATATCAGGAACCTCAAAGTGCTGATTGCATACACAAACCAAAGGTAGTAGCCATATCTGAACCTTAGCTAAGCAGAGGTAAGGAACATAAGATGATCACAAGATTGGGATTCTTGAACTCGTTATGAGTAGAAGAACAAGGTTTTGTAGAAGGCATATGGGTCTGCTGGAATGAAGCCGTCTTTGGCTTTGAGATCATAAACTACCATCAACAATTTATCACCTGCTGCATTAATAAATCTACTTGTGTCTCCTTCGTCTATGCTAATCCTCACATTATAGTCTGGAAACTTCTACGGAAGCACATCATACATATGGGTTACATCATCTCCAAGCTGTGGATAGCAATAGGCGATTTTAACACCACTTGTAACCCTAAAGAAAAAAGCGGCATCATTCACTACAACTTCATTAAAGCTCAGGTATTCCAGGAAACTCTTATGGAGGTAGTCTACTTGGGATTCTCGAGACCAAAGTTTACATTCAGAAGAGGCACCCTTCAATAGTGACTAGATAGAGATGTCTCTGACAACAATTTGTTGCAAAAGCATCAAAGCTTCCACATTATACATTTACCTCAGATGCACTCTGATTGAAACCCGCTGTTGGTAAGAAATGTGGCAATTAAGGCCAAACTATAAATGTTTATTAAAAGTAGGATGGAATACTGACAAAGATTTCAAAGAGAATTCTCACTGGTGGGTGGAATGACACAAAGGACTTCAACACAGCTCTGAATCACATTAAGTCCAAAATCATACAGTGGGACCATAGTCATATGAGAGTAGGGAGACAAAGAAAGAGGTTGCTAATTTGCAATTTGGGACAATTCGAAAAGGAGCAAGCCATTAACTATGATGAAATCACAGATGGAATTTACACAAACACGAAGGCCAACCTTGAATAAATTCTGAAGGAGGAAGAAGAAGAAGAAGAATGGAAGCAAAAAATCCATATAGATTGGATGCGAGATGGGGACTCAAATACTAAGTTCTACAACACGTATGTAAATCAACGATGTGAATACAACACCATCCTTCAGTTGGACGACCAAGAATTAGAATGGGTAATAGACAAGAACAAACTGATAGACTTGGTATGCAACCATTTCTAGTCGATTCTGATCGAACCTACTCAACTCAACATGCAGAAGATAGAACAATTTCTAGGACACTTAAAACCTTTATCCCATTAGCAGTTGAGAGATCTAGCGGATGACCCTGATGAGGAAGAATGTCTGCAAATTCTGAAAGCACTAAACCCATACAAGGTGACAGGGCATGATGGCACTAATGGGTATTTTTTAAAGAGCAATTGAAATACAATGAAGATATCCATTCTAAAGATAGCCACTGATGCCTTGCGGGGAGAAAAACTCATTGAGAAGTTTGTGATTCTACTGTAGCGCTCATACTGAAGACAAAAATTCCTACCTTGTGTGAACAACTCAAGCCAATTTCACTGAATAACTTCTATCTCAAACTGATATATAATATAGTAGTTGAACGATTGAAGAAACATATGACAGGGTGGATTTTTGAGTCCCAAAGTGCCTTCATACCTAGAAGGCATGTCTCCAACAACATATCCATCACTCAGGAAGTGTTCCACTATGAAGAAAAAGAATGGGCATGCACACATCACAATCAAGGTGGATCTATCTAAGGCATATGACAAACTCCCTTGGGCCTTCATCAAAAACACACTACAGAAAACCAAAATTCCTAGAAACATTAGCAATTACATCTTAAATTCCATCATTACTGGGGAGTGTACAATCTTCTGGAATGGGACAACTACCAAACCTTTTAAACCCAGAAGGGTTCTTCGTCAGGGAGACCCATTATTGCCATATATATTTGTTCTTTGCATTGAACGGCTGAGCCAAATGATCAATGATCTGATACACAAAGGAGAACAGGGAGACCCATTATCACCATATATATTTGTTCTTTGCATTAAACGGCTGAGCCAAATGATCAATGATCTAATACATAAAGGAGAACGAAAAGCTATCAAAATAGGACAAAGCCAAATTGAAATTTCCCACATCTTCTTTGTAGACAACCTTCTTCTATTTGTGGAGGCTTCGTGCAAGCAGATGAGAATGATTAAGAAATGCTTTAGCAACTTTGAAGAGGCATTTGGATAGGCTATATCCATCACCAAAACACAGGTCTTCTACGCCAATGGCGTCCCCAAAAGCACTAGAACCAGAATCACAAGAATATGCCAGTTTTCATAGCCAGAAGATTTCGGGCGCTATGTGGGAGTGCCCATAATTCACTCCAAGGTAACTAAGCAAGCCTACACAGGGGTGTTAGACAAAATAGAAACTCAAACATCTAGACGGGCAGCAAAATCCTTGTCCCTTGTAGGCAGAATATGCCTTGCAGAATCCACCATGGAGGCCAAACCTATTGATGTCATGCAGACTGTTGTGCTACCCCTAAAGCTATGCAATCACATAGATGGATGAATTAGACACTTTATCTGGGAAGGATGTAATAAAGCTAATCCTATGTCACTCATAGCATGGAAGAAGGTTACAACCAGCAGAGACAAGGGGGCTTAGGCCAAAAAATGATGCATGAGTGGAACTTAGCGCTACTCTCCAAAAATGTCTGGGACATTACAAGCAACAGGAACATAGATTTAAAGAAACGATACCATGAGTACAATGGTGGCCAATGTGGTGACCTATCCAAACTAGAGAAATCTACCTTGAAATGCAAAAATTTGATTGAAAACAATTCATATTCCTTGTCCGCAATGGCAACACAACGAACTTTAGGTTCGACATATGGGCGGAACCAGGGATAACACTAGTCAATGATGCTCTTCAGCCCATACCTGAAACTCTCAAAGATCTAGCAGTAGCTAGTGCTTTCCTGAACAACGGACAATGGGACGAAGACTTCCTAAGACACTGGATTCCAGGGGGACAATGCTCAAGGATTAAAACATTAGAACCACCAGCGAGCAATGAGACACAATACATCAGAAATGATCAATTAACGACACAACTGCTCCTCCTCACTCTATCACTCTAGTGCTGCTAGGGTTACTTCCTCCACACGCCGCTGGCTGGGGGAGGGGGTTTGGCCACTCCAAAGCGGTGCCCCACTCTCCCTCGGCCTCTTCTCGCCATTCATCAGTAGGGTCTCTTCTTCGGGAGGTGTGTGAGCGTGGTGTCTTTGGAGATAGCGGTCTTCTTCCTCCCTGTCGTTGAGACCGATTGTGACAAGTTTCTGAACCCCTTTCTCTTTTATTGGTTTTCTATTTAGGATAGATTGTTCTCTTGTTTTGCAATCTTGTTGTTAATCAACGCTTTTTTCTCTACTCGTGGTAGATTTTTTCTTTCTCAGTCAGTTTTATTGTGGAGTTTGTACGCATCAAGTGCGGAAAAAATATTATTTTTGAACACCGATTTGGTGTAGGTACTCTACCTGTAATGCCCCTCCAAGCACATATAGGATAGCGGAAGCAAACCTCATGTTGTCCATAACATGAGTCACTTGGCTCGGAGGAACTTTACAAAACATGATAAACATTGCAATAAGATAAATGAAACACCATGCATTCAACTCTAAATATAGATTCATACATTGTTCATGAAAGGGAAAGATATAACTATATCATCTGATATCAAAATATATTACATGTAGGCTAGGCAAAACTAAAGCATAAACTATCTCATATTGATCTCAAGTCTAACAAATTCAAACTAAGTGAATCCAAAACATGGAAAGATAAACTAAACTAAAGGATCTACGAAGTGGTAGATGGCACCCCACTGAGCTAAAGTCTTTCTTTAGTCAGCTACCCTTGATCACTCACGTCAGTTACCTCTTACTCCCTGATCTAGGGACATCTCGTGGCCATGCAAAAGAAAGCATCAACATCAGTAAGCGGAATTATGCATGCTATAAGAACTAAAAATAAACATATACTTGAATAGAAATAAACTTGACCTAACTTGACGTTATGAATTCTCATTACGCATTAATATTCATTACATCAATAAATTAAGAATATTATTTTATGCATTCTCTCCTCACTGCCCACATGGGGCACATCATGCTCAGAAGGCCCATCATTGCTAGGAAGCCCATAACGACCCTAAAGGTCCATCATTTTGAGAAACATATAATAAGTTACTTAATTCTCTTAACTTAACATTAACATCATTGTTCTTATCCTACCATCAATGTAAATTGTCCTTATCTAAGAATTGCACCAAAGTTCTCATCTGGCCGGTTAAGGCTCATCTTAGTTGCACCAAAGTGCTCATCAATGTCATAAAGACAAAATAACATAAAGAGGAAGAATTTACAACTTACGTGCATTATCTTAATCATCATGGGATTTCTTCCTCTTAATCTTGACATTAACATTACATGATTTTCATGATTTCCTTATTCAATTTCTTAATCATTGCATGATCATATAATTAAGCTAATTAACATCATTGATAAGCATATGAATTTATGGCCATAACAACAAGCATATAATTAAAGGCATAATAATTATCTTGATTCCATTCATTAACATGAAGTTCTAAAGCATAACTCTTAAATAATACATAGCAAGCAACTCATCCAAAATATATATGCATAATGACATGGCCCGCTTACCTTATTGGAGCAAAACCTACTCTTAGTCTCCCTAATCCTGGGTCAAGTCCTAGGTTCCTGAAATTAATCATGGTTTGCATTCATTATTAATTTAATTACACCTTAAACCATATTTTCCTCAAACCTGACACTTCATGAAAACCAAACCAAAACACATCTCAAAACCCTAACCATTGGATAGATCTCGAAAAGTTGAGTAAAATTCATATATAACTTGACCCCATCCTATAACATCCCTGACCTGGGTTATACCTTAACCCTAGGTGTTTTGATTAAGAAAGATGATTAAATGTGTAATTTCATCTGTTGAAAAGTAATTAGGCCTCAAGAGGAACTTATGTTGCAATCCTAGTCCTTTTTGAACATTGTTGAATCAATGTTTGCTTGTTTTGGACTAAAGTGCAAATTACCCAAGTTGAGGGGTTTATGTGCAAATTGTGCATGATAATATGCTCCTCATGTGTTGAATCATCATTAGAGTGAAAATGATGCTGATTTATGGCTTATGGAAGCTTAAATACCAAGAAAGAGCTGATAAATCAATGTATGTGCATGAAAACCTAGTTTTGGTGTAATTTGCAAATTACCCAAAACATAGGGTGCAATATGTAAATTACCACTTCAATAAGGTCCCTAATGTTTCTTGGCATCATGTAGAGCAAAGAAAATAAGAGGGACGCCTCATTTGAATTAAGTTGGAGGAGAGAGAATCTTGATATTAAAATAATCAAGATTAATGTCTATTGAAACCCTTATTTGATTTTAGGCAAAAATAAATACAAATAATTGAAGGGCTTTCAACCAAAAACGAGATGGTTGAGTTTTCTCAAGTGTGAACAGCCTTGTGCCTTTTCTATGGCACGAAAATATCTCAAGGAGGTGAAAATTCCACTCACCTTATTAAAAGGAAAAGTAATTTTCACTCACATATGGGATATTAATATAATAAGCATTAAGGTGCTTAATTTGCTTTTCTTTAAATCCTGGATAATTGAGAGGAAAATGAGGCAAACAAGATAGCCTCATCCCTAAGGAAGTAGAGGGAGAAGAGGTGGCCGTATTTTTGGGATTAATTGGATTTTTATAAAGCATATTCTCTCTCATTGAATTTTTATAAAAAGACCTTTTACAAGCCAAATGGAAGGCTTTTTCGACCCCGCTTCTTCTCCTTGCTTGGGAAACGACCAAGAGCTTGCAAGGTTAGGAGGACGACCCCCAACCTGTTGGTAAGGTTATTGATCCATTTCACCTTGATTCCATGGTGGAAATCGAAAATAATTTATGCATTTCTTCCTATTTCGATCTCCTCTTCAATTCTAACCATTCCTTTTCACTCAAACCATGAGGACGAGCCTTGGAATGGTGAAAGGAGTTGCATCCACCATTGTTTCCATTAGCTTGGAGCTTTGGAGCTCAATTGGAGGTGGGTTTTATAACTTAAACCCTTGATTTTGTTATTGCATTCAATTCCATATCAAATAATGATTATTTCTACATTTACAATAATTGATTTGGTTGATGGATGCAATCACCATGGAAAGCACAATAGGTTTAATGAGTTTAGAGGTTAAAGATGATAAGCACACACCTCTACAAATATCCAAGGGAAACTGTTTTGATGGAGTTGCTCAAACGATTTCCCAAACCGTTTGGGAGCAAACGGTTTTCAAACCGTTTAGAAGCAAACGATTTCACCAAACCGCATGAGATCAAATGGTTTCAAAACCGTTCGGTGGAGTTGACCAAGGGTTGACAGTTTGAGAATACTATTCCTAATTATATTGGTTGATGACCCACCAAATTTGGTAATTTATTCCAAAGGAATCAGGAGTTGAAGGCTAATGAATTAGGCAAACCCTAATTGATTTAAGTGCTGATTTTCAACTTGATCGATTTGACGTTTTGGGTTGATTAGCCCAAACGGTTTCAAAACCATTTGGGATAAACTTGATCGATCACGCAAATGGTCTCCAGAATGTTTGGAGGTCATCCAAGACCGTTTGGAGGTCTAGGGTTGAGTATGGTTCAACAATTGAAGATCCAAAGATACTAAGTTGAAGTATAATCAATTGTTGATTTGGTGATCAATCCAATGATCCAAACCTTAATTGGTTGACTTGAATTTTGATGATATGATGGGCAAATGGTCTCAGGACCATTTGGTGGTCATCCAAATGACCTCAAGACCGTTTGGGGTCAGGTCATGTTCAATTTGAATGATGGTTCAGTGGTTTCAAATAACTAATCTCGCATTGATTAATGTTGAAGGATCATAAATTCCAAACCCTAATTTAAATTGATTCAAACCCTAAGTGATGACCAATTGAGGGTCAATTGAGGGTCAAATCATTGAAGGTTGACCTATTTAACTCAATTGAAGTATGAGTATAGGTCCAATTGATGATTGGTTCCATGAATTCAATCATTGAAGGAATGAACATTGGAAACAGTAATTCCATTGGATTGGTTGAGACTATTCTTAGTCCATGCGATTTTGAGGAGGTTTGGACCAAACAGTCTCAAGACCATTTTTGTCCAAATGGTCTCAAGACCGTTTGGGACCAAACGGTCTCAAGACCATTTGGGACCAAACGATCCCAAACTGTTTAAAGTCATGTGGTTTCAAGTGGTGTTCATGTGGTATCAAAACCGACTATGTCCATGCGGTTTCAAAACTGATTGTGTCCATGCGGATTCAAAAGTCAAACTTGGGCAAACGGTCTTCACCTCCTACTTTACCAAATGGTTTCAAACCATTTGAACTTTGAAAGACTAAGACCGTTTGGGGCTCAAGTAGTCAAGATTGATTGAGTATTCAATCAGTTAAACCACTTGGAAACCTAATGTAATTGAAGATTCAATTGATCAATTCAAATGGACACCTTATGTAATGGAGGTCCAATGTGATTGAATCTCTTGAGAATTAAGATGATGAATGTTCCATTGATCCAATGCTGATTAGTAATGATAATCAAGGAAGGTAAAAATGTTGAAACCCTAATAGTACCTAAGTGATTAGTGCTAATTAAGGGATGAATTCCTAATTGCTTATAGGGTCAATGACTTGGTACACTATGTTAATCATAGTTGTATGTACCTGATTGAAGGGTTGAAGTGACCTAATCAAGTTGAAAGGATGAAATAATGGAATTCATACATGAATATGATTCATGTGGTGATTAAGGGTATGATCCTTAAGTAAAGAGATCATGAAACCCTATTCGTGAATACAAACCCTAATTGACAGGATTATTGATTTCTAAACCTAATCGAGGGCAATTCTAAATGAAACCCTAATCAAGGGTGAGGATGTAACCCTATTTCAGGGTAATGATATGCATAACTCTAATTTAGGGTAATGAGATATAAAACACTAATTTGGATGAATAGTGAATCTCTAATTATGGATAATTGAATGAAATCCTAATGGAGATGTATAGTAAACCCAAATCATGGGTAACTATGATGGAAACCCTAGCTGAGGGTGATTCCACAAGAAACCCTAGTTGAGGGTGATTCCATGAGAAACCCTAGTTGACGGTGATACCATGAGAAACCCTAGTTGATGGTGATTCCATGAGAAACCCTAGTTGAGAGTGATTCCATGAGAATCCCTGATTAAGAATTAACACCACATGATGTTCTAGTACTATGTTGTGATGAGAGGCCCTAAGAAGGGTGAAGGTATATGAGACTCTAATGTGAAGTCATAATGCATAAAGCCCTAATCCTGGGCAATATGACAATGAATCATAATCCTAATTTTAAGTAAAGATATAAAGAAACCCTATTGATGAGATAAGAGGAATGGTCGTATAAAGGTGAAACATTTCATGTGGTTGATTATATGCAACCTAATTGTAAACAATGTTTCTAGCATTAGACAAGTCCATATCAATAAAGATAGTTAGACAATTCTAATGTGTAGCCTATGCATTATATGCTAAAGGTGAGAGTTTAGTGATGAAATGTATTAAGAGGGGAATACCTTAATACAAGATAAGAATGCTAACTCTAGAGAGTTTGAAATGATGAGAAGAGTGATATATCAAGATATGATAGTTATCACATTCAGCACTTCAGGGTTTATATACCTTGATACACTCCAAATCCAATATAATTGGGTAAGAAACATATGAAGTGTGTTATGCAACTATTACAATGAAATGTAATGAGTTGTTGCACTTTGATAAGTGTTAATTAATGTAACCTTGAGAATGCGGTTAAGTTCAAATGATGAGTATGATGTAGTCATACCATGATGAGGATGAGAAATGAACGCATACCTTGAATTGATGATCATTAATGCTATATGATGAGAGTAATGATCTTAAATAATCAATTATGATATATTTGAATGCCCCAGAGGTATGGAATAATGAATTAAGGGTTGGACAGATAATGTAATCATGAAACCCTAATTAATGAGAAATGGGGAACCCTAAACCTAATTTTGGGTAAAGGGAATGAAAAGCCCTATTTGATAGTAAACCCTAATTCCTAGGAAAGGAATAATGGTGTTGCTATTGTATCACATGATGTGAAGAATATCTTGTATGACTATTGTCATGTTTAATGACCATACAAATATTATGAGATGATGAACATAGCCAGGTTTGAGTTGTGACATTTATATATATAAATGTTGATTGGCTTAATGTGCCCTAATGTTGTTATTGCTTAGTAAAAGTTGCAATGTGCATGGATTATATATGAGTTACATGAGTAACTTCTTTCCTAGAAGGAGGTGACAAGATATTTTTATGGCCTTGATAGCCATGTGTGATACTTGTGTAACTAGTATCATGAATGCCTTGGTCAGATGACCTGAAGGTGATAGTTACCTAATAAATGGTAATGATGCTCAATGATGAATTAAGGGTTTGAATACCCAGAACCATATGATTATGGTGATGAGAATATGAAGGGATGAGAATTCCCAATTTTGAAATGAGGGACTAAGTTCCCAAGGTCTTTGAAAGACTAATAAGTACCTGATGAAAGTAGTACATGTCTCTTTATAGCATTGTTGTAATAAGTCTTGTTTGAGAACTTGGCTGATGCTAAAAGAATATGAAAATGTACTTAATTAATCAAGTGAAATCTATTCATGTAGAGCCCTGACCATACATCCATCATCGTTAGGAATAGGTGATGGTGAAATGGGTGCTCTGCGGAAAAACCTAGAACACATATTTGTAATATGTTGGGGTAAATGGGCGAAAAATATCCTTACATCAGGTGAAGAGACTTGAGGGAAGGAAAACAACAAACCTCTCAATCCTTCATGTGTCAGGATGGATGTACCATAAATCTCCCGATGGTTGGGATTGATGTAACACTAATCTCCCAATGATATTTAATGTCGGGTCGAGGAGATAAACATTAAAACTCTCGATGGTCGACGAGAGCGCAGTTGACGCTGTAACTCTATAGTGAAGTTCCAATATATCCTGGAAAGCTAATTGAGCAGTCGAAACAGTCCTTCTTGTTGTCCCGTACTGACCGGGATGTGAGAGGTCATGGGAATCTCGCTCTCCTATTGACCTATGTATGGTATCGATTTTGACTTCACAGTGGTCGGTTGGAGTATGAGCGGTATACCACATCTCCTCTGGGCATAAGTGTGTTTGTAAAATGAAATCAACCGTATAACATATTTGCTTAAGGATTGAATATGGAAATTCATTTGTTGATGTTACATTTCTATTATATATCTATAGTTCATTGATGATATTCATATCTGTTGTATTCATTACAAGTAGATGAATGAACTATGAGTCTACCATGAGTAGATGCCATGATAACCTTGGAAAAGGAGATTATTTCACTCTATTCATACAATAACTCACCTGTTGTTGATGATATATAATCCTTCTGCTCAGTTTATTCTAATAAACTGCTATAACAATATTTTGGCTGAGAGTTATATCTCCCGCTGGGGCAATTTACAATTGTCTCACTGTTGTGGGATCCAACTTATTAGGTGGACATGGACAGAGAAGCAGAATCCTCTATGTAGGGAAAGGACAACAACAGTAACAACAAGGACAACAGTGAGATCTCAGTAGGAGATATTGTCTGTCAAGATATGTAGTTAGAAAGTCCTATGTGTCATCTCTGTACTCTCAGGTTCTCTGAATTTTTAGTCAGTGTTTTATGAATCAATCAGAGGTTTTGGCTTGATTCCTCGAGATTTGTATGTTGTCTGCATATAATGTTTATAAGGCAGCTGATGATGTAGTCTCTAAAGAGAGATGGTACAAGTTATGTACGTTTGAACCAGAATGTAAATGTAATACAATGGTTCAGGTTAGAAAAGATTTCCTATGTGTGGATTTCTTTGCAAAAAGTTTTAATTTTTAGTGATTTTCAGTAATCCGGTGCAAATAGTTCGCTTCCGCTTAAGTTAATCTTATTTTTGTGAGTTAGATGCCTCAAATTAGTGGTATCAGAGCTCTAGGTTCGATGAGTCTATAGAGACATAGGACTAAGGTAGTAGAGTCTATTCTGGTGTCATCCAGTGTATCTAATAGTGTCTTCTACTCGTATAAGAGAAGAAGAACTTAAAGATGACTGGGTCACATGAGGAGGTTGCTACTGAAAGAAGCAATGTTGCACCAAGAAGAGGTGTATGGGAACAGGCAAGAGAGAGATAATTGCCTGAGAATCCCCTAGCTGATCCATCTATGATAAGAGAATCCTTCTTTAAGTATTACTGTTGGAGAATTTAGGGCAATAGTAATGTATATAGTGGGTCAAGCATTGGCAGTGTAACTTATATTACCAGCACCAATGATGATGTTTTAGATATCAACACGATTTATAATTAACATCATCTGGTTGAAGCAAAAGGAAATGATGAATTTCTAGACTTAAATTGAGTTTGTGCTCAACCTTGCCTATTGAATCAACCTTTGAGGCAGAGTTAGCCTGAGGCAGTGAATAATCTATGAATTATGACAAGTTAGACAAGATAATGTCAATCAAATATGTCATCCTATGAATTCCTGGATTAACTGAGAAAGGAATTGATTGAACTTTCCTTGATAGTCCTATGAGGACTTATGTTATGTATAGTAAAACATTACAAATGTTTTATGTGGTTCTTACCTCTATAAGAAAAGATGAGGTATAGAAGAGATGCCTGAATAAAATTCAGGGATGTTAAACCTTATGCTTGTGATAATATGAAAAGGAGTATGATAGTATACAAAGTGCATACCACTTAATTTCAGTATTTATATACCCTGGCTAGGTATACAACTATTGATGATAAAGTGAGTATGGAAACTCTTAGATTGTTGTCTTTTTTATTGCTCTGATCAAGTAGTCATTCTGAGACAATCTAATGAGTATCATGAAATCAGGAATATGGAATGAATAAATGTGTCATATCCTAAGCATAAGAAAGAGAAGTCTGAGATAGTCTCAGATGAGAATGTTGTATGAGGAACTAAAAGTGTACTCCTCATAAGATAAGAACAAGAATAAGGGAAATGAACCTTGTTCAATAATGCTGCAAGCATAATAGAGATCTTTCCATAATGAGGAAATGGGAAATGTGATGAGATCATGAGATGATCATAAACATGCTAGATAATAATAAAGAAAAGAATATTGACATGCAACCATCCTTATAAATTCCTATGCTAAAGGCAAGGAACCTAGGATGAGACAAAGAGTAAATGCTTCATGAATAGTTGAAAATACATGAATTAATAAGAGGAATATGAATCCTTGTTTTCTTTCCTTTCAGGGACATGGAAATCAAGTGGGTCTTAGGACACTTGATGTGCATAAGATAAATATGTTCATCTGATAAATACTTAAAGTATTAGATTATCTTGGACTTTAGTTCCAAGATGAGGACATATGTAACAATTAATGTTCCAAGATGAAATGAAGAGAAATATGTGATGTGTTCTCAACACATGTGATAGATACCAAGGTGAAATATTCTGGTATCTAAGAATTATCAGATGGTTTAGGTTGGATACCTAGAGTGTTCAACTATGAAATCAGTCTAATTATATAAAATGACATGAACATCATATGTTAAGGGTTTATGCTTTGCATAAACATGATATTAATAAAGAATGTATGATGTCTCTCTAAACAAGAAAATTGTTTCTTGACACAAGATTGACTCCACAGTTTATGATAAGGAACAGTGGAGCATGTGTCTTGTGTGTTGATTCTATAAGAATCCTATATGAAAACACTTTGTGCTGATCAAAGCTTTATGGTGTCTCCATAAAAAGGAGATGATATGTGAAGACTAGATAGTATGATGAAAAAATACATCTGTCATCATTTATCTGGATTTCGGGGACGAAATCCTTGTTAGGGGTTTATGATTTGTAACATCCCTGACCTGGGTTATACCTTAACCCTAGGTGTTTTGATTAAGAAAGATGATTAAATGCTTAATTTCATCTTGTGAAAAGTAATTAGGACTCAAGAGGAACTTATGTTGCAATCCTAGTCCTTTTTGAACATTGTTGAATCAATGTTTGCTTGTTTTGGACTAAAGTGCAAATTACCCAAGTTCAGGGGTTTATGTGCAAATTGTGCATGATAATATGTTCCTTATGTGTTGAAGCATCATGAGAGTGAAAATTATGCTGAGGTATGGCCTATGGAAGCATGAATACCAAGAAAGAGCTGATAAAGCAATGTATGTGCATGAAAACCTAGTTTTGGTGTAATTTGCAAATTACCCAAAACCTAGGGTGCAATATGTAAATTACCATTTCAAAAAGGTCCCTAATGTTACTTGGCATCATGTAGAGAAAATAAAATGAGAGGAACGCCTCATTTGAATTAATTTGGAGAAGAGAGAATCTTGATATTAAAATAATCAAGATTAATGCCTAATTGAAAACCTAATTTGATTTAGGGCAACAATAAATAAAAATAATTGAAGGGCTTTCAACCAAAAACGATATGGTTGAGTTTGCTCAAGTGTGAACAGCCTTCTGCCTTTTCTATGGCACGAAAATATCTCAAGGAGGTGAAAATTCCACTCACCTTATTAAAAGGAAAAGTAATTTCCACTCACAAATGGGATACTAATATAATAAGCATTAAGGTGCTTAATTTGCTTTTCTTTAAATCATGGATAATTGAGAGGAATATGAGGAAAACAAGATATCCTCATCCCTAAGGAAGTTTAGGGGTAAGAGGCGGCCATATTTTTGGCATTAATTGGATTTTTATAAAGCATATCCTCTCTCATTGAATTTTTATAAAAAGACCTTTTACAAGCCAAATGGAAGGCTTTCTCGACCCCACTTCTTCTCCTTTCTTGGAAAACGACCAAGGGAGATAGGGAGAGTCAGTAGGATGACCCCCAACCTATTGTTAAGGTTCTTGATACATTTCACCTTGATTCCAAGGTGGAAATTGAAAATAAATTATGGATTTCTTCCTATTTCGATCTCCTCTTCAATTCTAACCATTCCTTTTCACTCAAACCTTGAGGAAGAGCCTTGGAATGGTGAAAGGAGTTGCATCCACCATTGTTTCTGTGATCTTGGATCTTTGGAGCTCAATTGGAGGCGGGTTTTATAACTTAAACCGTTGATTTTGTTATATCATTCAATTCCATATCAAATAATGATTATTTCTACATTTACAATAATTGATTTGATTGATGGATGCAATCACCATAGAAACCACAGTAGGTTTCATGAGTTTATAGGTTGAAGATGATAAGCACACACCACTCCAAATATCTAAGGTAAATGGTCTTGATTGAGTTGCTCAAATGGTTTCCCAAACCGTTTGGGAGCAAACGGTTTTCAAACCGTTTAGAAGCAAACGGTTTCACCAAACCGCATGAGACCAAATGGTTTCAAAACCATTTGGTGGAGTTGACCAAGGGTTGACCATTTTATAGTACTGTTCCTAATTATGTTGGTTGATGACCCACCTAATTTGGTTAATTAATTCCAAAGGAATCATGCGTTGAAGGCTATCAATTAGGCAAACCCTAATTGATTTAAGTGTTGATTTTCAACTTGATCGATTTGAATTTTTGGGTTGATTATCCCAACGGTTTAAAAACTATTTGGGGATCACCCAAACGGTCTCAAGACCATTTGGAGGTCACCCAAGACAGTTTGGAGGTCTAGGGTTGAGTATGGTTAAGCAATTGAAGATCCAAAGATACTAAGTTGAAGTATAATCAATTGTTGATTTGGTGATCAATCCAATGATCCAAACCTTAATTGTTGACTTGGATTTTGATGATATGATGGGTAAATGGTCTCAAGACCGTTTGGTGGTCATCCAAACAACCTCAAGACCGTTTGAGGTCAGATCATGTTCAATTTGGATGATGGTTCAGTGGTATCAAAGTAACTATTCTCGCATTGATTAATGTTCAAGGATCATCGATTCCGAACCCTAATTCAATTGATTCAAACCCTAAGTGATGTCCAATTGAGGGTCAAATCAGTTAAAGTTTGACCTATTTAACTCAATTAAAGTATGAGGATAGGTCCAATAGATGATTGGTTCCATGAATTCAATGATTGAAGGAATTAACATTGGAAACCCTAATTCAATTTGATTGGTTGAGACTATTCTTAGTCCATGCGGTTTTGAGGAGGTTTGGACCAAATGGTCTCAAGACCGTTTGGATCAAATGGTCTAAAGACCTTTTGGAACCAAACGATCCCAAACTATTTAAGGTCATGTGGTTTCAAGTGGTGTTCATGCGGTTTCAACATCGATTGTGTCCATGCGGTTTCAAAACTGATTTTGTCCATGCGGTTTCAAAAGTCAAACTTGGGCAAAGGGTCTTCACCTCCTACTTTACCAAACGGTTTCAAACCATTTTAACTTTGAAAGACTAAGAACGTTTGGGGCTCAAGTAGTCAATATTGATTGAGGATTCAATTGGTTAAACCACTTGGACACCTAATGTAATTGAAGATTCAATTGATCAATTCAATTGGACACCTTATGTAATGGAGGTCCAATGTGATTGAATCTCTTGAGAATTATGATGATGAATGTTCCATTGATCCAATGATGATTAGTAATGATAATCAATGAAGGTACAAAGGTTGAAACCCTAATAGTACCTAAGTGATTAGTGCCAATTAAGGGATGAATCCCTAATTGCTTATAGGGTAAATGACTTGGTACACTATGTTAATCATAGTTGTATGTACTGGATTGAAGGTTGAAGTGACCTAATCAAGTTGAAAGGATGAAAGAATGGAATTCATACATGAATATGATTCATGTGTTGATTAAGGGTATGATCCTTAAGTAAAGAGATCATGAAACCCTATTCATGAATACAAACCCTAATTGACTGGGTTATTGATTTCTAACCCTAATTGAGGGAAATTCTAAATGAAACCCTAATCAAGGGTGAGGATGTAAAGCTACTTCAGGGTAATGATATGCATAACTCTAATTTAGGGTAATGAGATATAAAACCCTAATTTGGATGAATAGTGAATCAATAATTATGGATAATTGAATGAAATCCTAATGGAGATGTATATTAAACCCAAATCATGGGAAACTATGGTGGAAACCCTAGCTGAGGGTGATTCCATGAGAAACCCTAGTTGAGGGTGATTCCATGAGAATCCCTATTAAGAATTAACACCACATGATGTTCTAATACTATGTTGTGATGAGAGGCCCTAAGAAGGGTGAAGGTATATGAGACTCTAATGTGAAGTCATAATGCATAAAGCCCTAATCCTGGGCAATATGACAATGAATCATAATCCTAATTTTAAGTAAAGATATAAAGAAACCCTAATGATGAGATAATAGGAATGGGATTATAAAGGTGAAACATTTCATGTGGTTGATTATATGAAACCTAATTGTAAACAATGTTTCTAGCATTAGACAAGGCCATATCATTAAAGATAGTTGGACAATTGTAATGTGTAGCCTATGCATTATATGCTAAAGGTGAGAGTTTAGTGATGAAATGTATTAAGAGGGGAATACCTTAATACAAGATAAGATGGCTAACTCTAGAGAGTCTAAAATGATGAGAAGAGTGATATATCAAGATATGATAGTTATCAAATTTAGCACTTCAGGGTTTATATACCTTGATACACTCCAAATCCAATATAATTGGGTAAGAAACATATGAAGTGTGTTATGCAACTATTACAATGAAATGTAATGAGTTGTTGCACTTTGATAAGGGTTAATTAATGTACCTTGAGAATGGGGTTAAGTCCAAATGATGAGTATGATGTAGTCATACCATGATGAGGACGAGAAATGAACTCATACCTTCAATTGATGATCATTAATGCTATATGATGAGAGTAATGATCTTGAATAATCAATTATGATATCTTTAGAGCCATGTGTGATACTTGTGTAACTAGTATCATGAATGCCTTGGTCAGATGACCTGAAGGTGATAGTTACCTAATAAATGGTAATATGCTCAATGATGAATTAAGGGTTTGAATACCCAGAACCATATGGTTATGGTGATGAGAATATGAAGGGATGAGAATACCCAGTTTTGAAATGAGGGACTGAGTTCCCAAGGTCTTTGAAAGACTAATAAGTATCTGATGAAAGTAGTACATGTCTCTTTATAGCATTGTTCTAATAAGTCTTGTTTGAGAACTTGGCTAATGCTAAAAGAATATGAAAATGTACTTAATTAATCAAGTGAAATCTATTCATGTAGATCCCTGACCATAGATCCATCATCGTCGGGAATAGGTGATGGTGAAACGGGTTCTCCGCGGCAAAACCCAGAATGCATATTTTGAATATGTGGGGGTAAATGGGTGAAAAATATCCTTACGTCCGGTGAAGAGACTTGAGGGAAGGTAAACAACAAACCTCTCAATCTTTCATGTGTCAGGATGGATGTACCATAAATCTCCCGATGGTTGGGATTGATGTAACACTAATCTCCCAATGATATTTAATCTCGGGTCAAGAAGATAAACATTAAATCTCTCGATGGCCGATGAGAGTGTTGTTGACATTGTAACTCTATAGTGAAGTTCCAATATACCCTGGAAAGCTAATTGAGCAGTCGACACAATCCTGCTTGTTGTCCCGTACTGACCGAGATGTGAGAGGTCATGGGAATCTGACTCTCCTATTGACCTATGTATGGTACCGATTTTGACTTCGCAGTGGTCGGTTGGAGTATGAGTGGTATACTTCATCTCCTCAGGGCTTAAGTGTGTTTTTAAAATGAAATCAGCTGTATAGCATGTTTGCTTAAGGATTGAATACAGAAATTCATTGGTTGATGTTACATTTCTGTTATATACCTCTAGTTCATTGATGATATTCATATCTGTTGTATTCATTACAAGTAGCTGAATAAACTATGAGTCTACCATGAGTAGATGCAATGTTAACCTTGGAGGCCGATACACCTTGAAGTGCGAGCACTTGATATGGTGTGCGGGAGAGCGAGAGCGGCGACCACAAGGGCGATCGGCGGGGCGCAGGCATCGAGCAGGCCGCCGGAGACGCTGGGTGAAAACGTCGTCGTCAGCATTCCCCCTCCCCTCATCTTCTCTCATAGAGGCTCAGGAAGGCCTGGATCGGATGCGTCAGGATCTCCTTTGCTTCATCTCAGGGAGAATGGATCGTCCCCTCAGGCAATTGGGATTGGTGTGGCCGGGGCACTAGTGGGAGCGGAGATGTTCCAGACGGGAGCAAGGTCAGTAGGTTCTCAGAACTGTAATGGCGATCCCTCGCAGGTTCCGGCTGACTGTATTGATTCCACTCCTGATTTCCCTCCTGTTCCCCTGGATCATGCTTTTCTTGAGATGCCTAGGGTTTCGAATGTGGAATATGATGAAAGGAGGAGGTCCAATTTGGTTCATATTAGTAGAAATAGTGATCTGTTGGTTGTTCCCCCCTGTACCTCTATACCTCAAGCAACGACAACGCAGGTTGTTCAAGGCAGCAGTAATACTGATCCAGTGACCATGAGTATTCAATATTCTCTTTCTCGGACGCAGTTGGATCATTCTAGGGGGTCGGTGGCGATAGCTCATGAATCCTCCTTACCTCAGGATCGGGTGAAGCAGGTTTTGCAATGTAACAGTAATAATGCAAGGGTGGCGGGAAATTCTTATTCTTCTTCCTCTCAGGTTACAAATATGCAGGTGCTTCATTGTAACAATGTAGGGGATGGGGGAGCTATAGGTACTATGTCTTCTTCCTTACCTCAGACAGAAACAGCGCAAAAAGCTAAATCATGGGCGGAGATCCTTAAACCTGGCAAGGCGGATGACTTCTGTTGTCTAAAGAAGGTACATACTGAGGTTAGGGATGGGAAATTGATGTATCCTAAAGTCATTTCTAAAAGGAACAAGGGAAGATGGAGCAGAACTGCTATGGGATATGTACTTGGGTTAAAACCTCATTGGCAAACTCTGGTTGTGCATCTTGAGCAGATTTGGAAAGTTAAGGGTTCTTTGGAGGTTAAGTCGAGAGGGAAAGGCTTCTTCCTTGTTCTATTTTCTATTGATGAGGACATGAAAGGTGCTCTGGAGGGTGGCCCCTGGTTTGTAGCCGGAAAGCCTTTGATAATTAAGAAATGGGAGAGGGGCGACCAGATGGAACATTTAAGACTTACTGAGATTCCGATATGGATGAAAATTCACAACCTACCTTTGGATTTATGGGATGAGGAGATGTTCTCCTATATAGGTTCGTTTCTTGGTAAACCTGTTAGAACAGATCAGCTCACTCAGTCTTTTAATAGGTTGGAATATGCTAGATTATAGGTTTTTGTTTCAGTGGATTTCAATTTTCCAAAACAGCTTGAAATTATCAGTGATGATGGGATTCTTGATACTATTAATATAGAGTATGAATGGGAGCCAGAAAGATGTTTGAATTGTGGTAACTTTGGACATTAAACTATCCAATGTTCTACTCATGTTCAGAAAGCGAAGGAGGTAGTAAAGAGGAAAACTCAACCTACAAATAAAGTCTGGAAATCGAAGAATATAACAAATGTTGGGCTGGTTACAGAAATGGTGGGAAAAGTTGTGATAGTTCCTGAGGTAGCTTCTCATGCTAACATCAATGCTGGTGGTGACAGTGCTGTTACCCCTGTGAGGGTTGAGATGATGGATATTACTCTATCTCAAGATGAAGAAGGCATCTGGCAGAAAGTGGGTAATTCTAAAAGTCCCCCTAGATGCTATGTGAAGAATTATCACCAGAAGGATGCTGCAAATGTCCTGGATTTGGTATTTTCGCCAAATAGATTCTCTCTTTTGAACCAGGTGGCTCCGGAAAATTTTCACACTACTGATTTGGAAGGTTTTGAGGTTGGAGATGTGGTTATGCCCTGTTGTTTCCCAAATGGATAGACCTTTATCTATTATGTCTTGGAATGTCAGGGGAGCACACAATAAAATCGCTGACATTCGGAAGGAGTTGGTGAAGGCTCATCTTGATATCTTCATTCTTATTGAGTCTAGAGTTAATAGAACTAATGTTCCTGGCTGTGTGAACTCTATTTGGAGGAATGCACATTTTGTTGATAACTCAGCCTTTCATTCTTACACTCAGATTATTGTTCTTTGGGAGAATCCTGATATTCATATTAGTAAAATCTCTGAGGGTGATCAATTTATTCACTGTGAGGTAGATTTTGGTGATTGCCACATGCATTTATCTGCCATCTATGGAGCTAATGGAGATAATGATAGAAACCGCCTCTGGAAGGGTATTGTGGATTTCTCTTCTCAAGCTATGAATAACTGGTGTCTTGTAGGTGACTTTAATGCTGTAAGACTGGTTGGGGAGAGATTAGGAAAAAAACATCCTTCAGATACTAGTATGAATGCTTTTAATAATGCATTATGTGAGGTGGATTTGCTTGAAATGCCTGTTAAAGGCTCCTTTTTTACTTGGGATAGTAGAAGCAAGGATGGGCGTAGTATTTTTTCGAAGATTGATAGAGTCTTCTGTAGTATTGATTTTATGAAGAGCTTTCCTAATGCTTGGTGTGAGGCCACTTCTAACTTGGTCAGTGATCATAAATCTATTCTGATTCATCTTGTCAAGGGCAGTAGGAAGATCACTCCCTTCAGGTTTATCAACTGTTGGACTAATCAACCTGGTTTTAAAGACATTGTTCTGAAAGCGTGGAGCTGTAGTATTTCTGGTTCTCCTATGTATAGGCTGTATAGGAAGCTATATGTTGTTAAGTCTGCTTTGTGTACTTGGAATAAGGAGCATGTTAAGAATTTCACGTCTAATGCTAAAGTGTTGGAAGAGAGAGCTTTGGCTTGGCGAATCTTGGTGGATGAGAATCCTCTAAATGTTGGCTATCAGATTTTTGCTAATACTGCAAGAGATGATGCTACCAAAGCTATTAATGAAGAGGAAAGTTTTGTACAACAGAAATCGAGAGTTCAATGGCTGAAGAGTGGTGACAGGAATACACATTTTTTTTATGCTTCTCTTCTTAACAGAAGGTTGACCAATGGTATTTACAAATTGCAGATTGATGGAGATTTTTGCTCTGCTCCAGACATTATTTCAAATCATATCACCTCTTACTTTGACAAGGTTTCTAGAACCCCTTTGAATGATTGTTCTTCTATTGATTGGTCTAATGATTGGTGCCTTCCTTAGCTCTCGGAGAGACATTTTAATGACCTGAGAAGGTGGGTGACTAATGAGGAGATTATAGATGCTGTGAGGAGTTTAAAGGAGGACAAGGCCCCAGGGCCAGATGGTTTTAACTCTTTCTTTTTTAATAACTATTGGGAGATTGTCAGTAAGGATGTGCTATCTTCTGTTCATAACTTCTTTAAAAGTGGAAGGATGTTGAAAGAGTGTAATCGATCCTTCATTGTGCTTATTCCCAACAATAAAGATGCTTCTACTATTAGAGATTTTCGGCCTATCTCTCTTTGTAATACCATCAATAAGATAATTATGAACATTTTGGCGAACAGGCTCAAACTTATTATTCCTGAGATTATTAGTCTTAATCAAGTGGCTTTTGTTAGGGGGAGGAAAATAGGTGATGCGATTTTGCTTGCAAATGAAATCTTGAGCTCTTTTAATAGGCATGGTAATGGAAATCTTTGCCTTAAAGCAGACTTATCTAAAGCTTTTGATTCGGTTAGCAGAAGTTACATTCTTTTTATTCTTGCCAAGATGAATTTTCCAACCCGCTGGATTAATTGGATTGAAGAGTGTTTTGACACTGCTTCTTATCAAGTTCTTATTAATGGCACACCCTCTATCTCTCTTCAAGCAACCAAAGGGGTCAGACAGGGTGACCCATTGTCCCCTCTTCTTTTTGTTCTGGCTATGCAGGGTTTATCTTCTATCCTGGAATGGTATGTGAGGGAGGGTAGGATAGACCCTTTGTATGCTTCTAAAAGGAAATGTACCATGGTCTCACATATTATTTTTGCTGATGATTTACTGGTTTTCTCTAAAACTGATGCTAAAAATATTAGTGGCATCATGGATGCACTTGGGGTGTTTGGTAAGATTTCTGGTCTTATTTTGAATAATGATAAAAGTCAGATCTTCCTGAGCAGAGACATGGATCCTAGTTTTATGGGTGATCAACTTGAGATTTCTATTGCCGAGCTTCCTGTTAAATACCTTGGTCTTCCGCTTTTCACGGGCAGGCTTACTAAGGACCTTTGTGATTCTTTGATAGATAAATTGAAACGTAAATTAGACTCCTGGAAATGTAATCTTCTCTCTATGTATGGTAGGGTCGAATTGGCTATTTCGACTTTGTCTTCTTTCTATATCTTTTGGACCTCAGCATTTCCTATCCCAAAATATGTCATTTACTTGATGGAAAAGATCATCAGGGACTTCATTTGGGGAGATTCTGAAAATAAAAGGAAGCTTCACTCTGTTTCTTGGGAATCTATTTGTAGACCAAAAGATGAAGGTGGCTTAGGGGTAAGGAGTATCTCGGAATGGTCTGTAGCTAGCATGCTTTATAATCTCTGAGATATTGCTAACTCTAAAGATTGTTTATGGGTTAAATGGATTCATGAACGTTATATTGGAGATGGGTCAGTGTGGTCTGTCAAAACTAACAACAATAGTTCTTGGATGTGGAATAGGCTGTTGAAACATAGGAATATGTTGTTGTCCTTTGTTCGTTTCAATATTGGCAGTGGTAATAATTTTCTTCTGTGGTTGGACCCTTGGTGCAGAGGTAAGCCTCTGATTGATATGGTGGATCCTCAATTTGTTGCTAGATTGGGGTGTGGTCTTTACTGCAAGCTTAATTGCTGCATTGTGGATTACAAATGGAACTTTCCTGAGTTTAGAGGGGTAGCTGGTTTGCTTAATTGCATCAGTCCTCTTCCTGCTATTTTCTCGGATTCCCAGGACACTATTGTTTTAATTGAATCTGCTGCAGCTTCTCCTCGAAGTTTCTGAGACTTGTCTAGAGTAAAGTACCCGAAGGTGTATTGGGGGAAATGGACTCGGGCTGCTAGTTTTCCAAGAAGAATATCTTTATTTCTGTGGAAATTATTTCTGGATAGATTGGTGACTATGGAGGTTTTGAAGATCTTTGGTTTCTCCCTGGCTTCTTGTTGTACTCTGTGCATGAATGGTGAAGATGGTGTTGATCACCTTTTTTCTGTTGCTCTTTTTCTGCACCTATTAGAAGCTTGTTTGCTGAGAAGTTCAAGGTTGATTGGCCTAAGAACAGGCGTATGATAATATAGCTGGATGGTAAAGCCAAAACAGTTGTCGGGTTTGCTTTCTATAGCATTTGGCAGGAAAGAAATAGGAGGATCTTCCTTGGTAATAGAAAGGAGATCCGTGATATTTGGGATACTGTTCTCCATGATTCGTAGAGCATGTATAGATAGCTGTTTTTCTTTGTGTACAGCTCTCAGATGTACTTTGTTTCTTTTTTACTGCATTGTATTTTTTACATTAGCATTTATAAAGAGTGGCAAGCTGGTTACACCAAAAAAGAATGTTAACCTTGAAAAAGGAGATTATTTCACTCTGTTCATACAATAACTCACCTGTTGTTGATTATATATAATCCTTCTACTCAGTTTATTCTAATAAATTGCTATAACATTGTTTTGGCGAAGTGTTATATCTCCCGCTGGGGCAATTTACAATTGTCTCACCTCCGTGGGATCCAACTTTTTAGGTGGACATGGACAGAGAAGCAGGATCCTCTATGCAGGGAAAGGACAATAGTAGTAACAACAAGGATAGTAGTGAGATCTCAGGTGGACATACTATTTTTCAAGTTATGTAGTTAGAAAGTCCTATGTGTCGTCTTTGTACTCTCAGGTCCTCGGATTATTTAGTCAGTGTTTTATGAATCAATCAGATGTTTTCGCTTGATGCCTCGAGATTCGTATGTTGCCTGCATATAATGCTTATAAGGCAGCTGATGATGTAGCCTCTGAAAAGAGATGGTACAAGTTATGTACGTTTGAACCAGAATGTAAATGTTATACAATGGTTCTGGTTAGAAAAGATTTCCTATGTGTGGATCTCTTTGCAAAAAGTTTTTAATTTTTAGTGATTTTCAATAATCCGCTGCAAATAATTCGCTTCCGCTTACGTTAATCTTGTTTTTGTGAGTTGGATGCCACACATATGATATACCAATTAGAATTTACAATTTTTCATAGATCGGCCAATCAAAATTCAAAGAAAATCCACATAGGAAAAACTATTATCCAAGAGTTAGAAGGCCCTGCCTCGCTGGCCCAAGCATAGTCTGCCAATTGGTCGGGACTGACACATGCGATCGATATTTTAAGAATACGACAAAAGTCTGAAAATATCCACTAGGGAGAAGCTCGAAAAATCAAAACATGGGGGTAAATCTGGAAAAAGCCACCCTGGCTTGTTCATCCTCTTCGCAATCGAGAACGACAGAAGGAGCATCAAACCAAGCTTCACGATCCAAGCCAGCACCCTGATTTCCTTAAAATGCGAGAAGCTAGAAGCAATAACATCTTCCTCTTTGTCAATCGAATGCACCCAAATCACTTCAGGGTGGGTGAGTGGTCGGAACCGCCCAGACGGTTGTCTACCATGGTGGTGGTAGTAGAAGAACAGGGGAAGGCTCAGGCGCTAAAACCACACAAAGAAGCCTCAAAAGGGTATCCAAAACACTCCTACAAGTGAGTGGATGTTAGAGCGGGAGTTTTCATGAACGGAGGACAACCAGAGGTCCAGAGCAGCAAGTGTCGAAGAAGAGTTCAAACTCGTCTACACGATATGATGATCGGAACCACCGTAGGACAAATCGACAAAGCGAGACAAAAGTTGGGCGTGGATAGATGCTCACCTGCTTGCCAATTGGTCGGAGACAGTGGAGGAGGCTGAATCGTGATGGAGTTCTCCGGATATAGATCGAGTAGGCAGTAGCGGCTAGGGGCTCGAGCGATCGAATTTAGAGAAGAGGAGGGTTGCTCTAGGGCTGGCGATCGCTTTCGGCCCCTTTTATATAGGTTTGGGCACTGAGAAGACTTCTAGTAAAATTGGGGCGGCGAGGAGAGTTCTAGCCCGATTGGGCATTTCTTAGAAGGGCACCAAAATGCATCAAACTAGGGATCACTAGAACCGTTGCTTTCTCCCGGTTCCATTGGCAAAGAAATCACATGAAACAAACCATCGTGGTGAGAGAATCGGGAATGTGAAAACCGCACCAGAGACATACTGCTCTCGGTCTCCTACCCAAGGTAGGAGACAGGTCTGCAACCATCAAATCGACATCCGATGGTCTGGATGAACGGCACATCAAGTGGCACATGTGATAGGAGAGTCTTAGCCAAAAAATCAAAATGTCAGCGTGACATTAAAATAACCACAAACCATATGAAATCGACGAGATTAAATCAAAATCATTATATTTTAGGGTTTAAGCTATAGTGAAACTTCCCAAAGATGATTAAGGGGTCAAACAAAGTTCGATTAGGCTCAAATTTCGACCACAAGCTAATTAGAAGGTCTAGAATCTCTCTAGCTAATTGGATTTGCATTTTGTTGCTCTTTTATTCATCAATTTCATGCAGGTTGCTAATTTAATACATGCATTATATAAATATGACATTGATAGAATTATCATTTATTAGATGGGCTATCTAAGCCAAATCTAGGTTTATGAGATTATTTCATCATATATTGGACTAAGAGGTTCCATAAAATTCTAGTTTGTTTGATAAAAGCTTAAACTTGAAAACTAGGGTTTCACATTAAGGTACATTAATAGATCTAGGATTTTGAGGATGTTACAATTCTACCCACCTGAAATAAATTTCATCCTCAAAATTTCTTATACTAATACCCACCTTAGGGTTTTCCATATCCTTATAACATCATAAATTATCATTCAAAGCTCAAAACTAACACATATATGATCCAAGGATAAAGTCAAAATCTAAATGTGACAATCTAAACCATACCTTGATCACTTTCCTCCTCCATGTCCATAGCAAACACTCTGGCCTGTCTCTTAGGGGCTGGGTTCTGGTTTCTTGCTTCCTTCCTCTGTATCTTAGGGCAGTCAGGCTTTATGTGTCCAGGTTCTCCACAATAGTAGCATAAACCAGTACCGAACCTACACGGCCTTCCATGGACCCTCTTGCAAGTCGGGCATTGTGCTTTCTCTGGTGTAGCAGGGGCTTCAACCTCAGGAGCCTTCTTCTTGTTGTTGGGAGGTTGATGTTGATTGTTCTTCTGAGTAGCCTCCTTCTTATAGAACCTCCCGGGGTGGTCTTCTAACTCTAGGGCAACATCTAATGCAACTTCAAGGGTCCTGTGGCCTCTTCTTGATAGGGCAAAGCTCAAGTCTGGCTTCAGTCCTCGGATGAACTTCTTTGTCCTGCGTCGCTCGTCGTAATCATATTCGTACTTCTGCAGAACCCTAAACTTCATGGCGTACTGGGTTACCGTCATATCACCAACCTGAGCTAGATTGGCAAACTCCATTTCCTTCTTCTCTATCATGGCTTTAGACACATAATGCTCCTGGAAGGCTTCCACAAAACCTTCCCATGAAAGTGCAGGTACATCAGCAGCTCTAGAGTTAAGGAAGTTCTCCCACCATGTACGGGTTGCTCCCTTCAACATGTGGGTGGCAAAGCGAACCCTAGACTGTTGAGGGCAGTCCAAGTCACAAAAATAGTGCTCCATGCTCATAATCCATTCTTCTCCCTTGGTGACGACATCATCCTCTCCTTCTCCAGCAAAGGAGTCGGGCTTGATCTTTAAGAAATTCACCAAGGTCATCTCGTGGTGTCTGGGTTGACGTTGTCCTTGTCCTAGAGCATTGGTGAGTAGTTGGACTAATTCCTCGAGTGTTGCCTTAGGGTTCCTTCTTGATCCACTAACATCACTAGAAGAGCTAGCACCATATTCCCTATCCTTTCCCTTGTCAGATTTCTTAGGAGCCATCTAGACAACAAGGTATACCTAGGGTTAGAACATGTGAATCTTTACCTTAGTGGCCATCTACTCTTTGCTCTGATACCATATTGTAACACCCCTCCAAGCACATATAGGACAGTGGAAGCAAACCTCATGTTGTCCATAACATGAGTCACTTGGCTCAGAGGAACTTTATAAATCATGATAAACATTGCATAAGATAAATGAAACACCATGCATTCACCTCAAAATATAGATTCATACATTGTTCATGAAAGGGAAAGATATAACTATATCATCTGATAACAAAATCTATTACATGTAGGCTAGGAAAAACTAAAGCATAAACTATCTCATCTTGATCTCAAGTCTAACACATGTAAACTAAGTGAATCCAAAACATGGAAAGATAAACTAAACTAAAGGATCTACTAAGTGGTAGATGGCACCCCACTGAGCTAAAGTCTTTCTTGAGTTAGCTACCCTTGATCACTCAGGTCAGTTCCCTCTTGCTCCCTGATCTCGGGACATATCGTCCCATGGCCATGCGAAAGACAACATCAACATCAGTAAGCGGAATTATGCATGCTATAAGAATTGAAAATAAACATATACTTGAACTGAAATAAACTTGACCTAACTTGACATTATGAATTATCATTACGCAATAATCTTCATTACATCAATGAATTAAGAACATTATTATATGCATTCTCTCATCACTGTCCACATGGGGCACATCATTCTCGGAAATCCCATCATTGCTAGGAAGCCCATAACGACCCTAAAGGTCCATCATTTTGAGAAACATATAATAAGTTACTTAATTCTCTTAACTTAACATTAGCATCATTGTTCTTATCTTGCCATCAATGTAAATTGTCCTTATCCAAGAATTGCACCAAAGTCCTCATCAGGCCGGTTAAGGCTCATCATAGATGCATCAAAGTGCTCATCAATGTCATAAAGACAAAATAACATAAAGAGGAACAATTTACAACTTAAGTGCATTATCTTAATCATCATGGGAAATCTCTCCCTCTTAATCCTGACATTAACATTACATGATTTTCATGATTTCCTTATTAAATTTCTTAATCATTGCATGATCATATAATTAAGCTAATTAACATCATTGATAAGCATATGAATTTATGGCCATAACAACAAGTATATAATTAAAGGCATAATCATTATCTTGATTCCATTCATTAACATGAAGTTCTAAAGCATAACTCTTAAATCATACATAGCAAGCAACTCATCCAAAATATATATGCATAATGACATGACCCGCTTACCTTATTGGAGCAAGACCTAATCTTAGTCTCCCTGATCCTGGGTCAAGTCTTAGGTTCCTTAAATTAATCATGGTTTGCATTCATTATTAATTTAATTACACCTTAAATCCTATTTGTCTCAAACCTTACACTTCTTGAAAACCAAACAAAAACACATCTCAAAACCCTAACCATTGGATAGATCTCGAAAAGTTGAGCAAAATTCATATATAACTTGACCCCATCCGATCTACCAATTAGAAGTTATGATTTTTCATAGATCGGCCAATCAGAATTCAAAGAAAATCCACATCGGAAAAACTATTATCCAAGAGTTAGAAGGCCCTGCCTCGCTGGCCCAAGCATAGTCGGCCAATTGGTCGGGGCTGACACATGTGATCGTTATTTTAAGAAGACGGCAAAAGGCTGAAAATATCCACCAGGGCGAAGCTCGAAAAATCAAAACTCAGGGGTAAACCTGGCAATAGCCACCCTGGCTTGCTCATCATCTTCGCAATCGAGAACGATAGAAGGAACATCAAACCAAGCTTCACGATCCAAGCCAACACCCTGATTTCCCAAAAATGTGAGAAGCTAGAAGCAATAACATCTTCGTCTTCGTCAATCGAATGCACCCAAATCACTTCTGGGTGGGTGAGTGGTCAGAACCGCCCAGAAGGTCGTCCTCCATGGCGGCGACAGCAGAAGAACAGGGGAAGGCTCAGGCACTAAAACCACACAAAGAAGCCTCACAAGGGTATCCAAAACACTCCTAAAGGTGAGTCGATGTCAGAGCGGGAGTTTCCATGAAGTGGTCTTTTAGTTTGTTTTTCCCCTCATGTAGATGTCGTATGGCTACTCCATAATTAAATTTGTCTGTTTAACTTAAAAAAAAAGCACAAGACATCAGAATCTGGTCTGCAACGGACAAAGGAGCATTCTCGACGAAAACTGCTTACACTCTGCTAAAGAGGGAGCACGAAGTGGCAGTTGCAGGATACTGGAAGAAAGTGTGGGAGGCAAAAGTACCATCCAGGTTCAAATGCTTCGCCTCGATTACAATGCACGGGGCACTGCTCACAAATACAAGAAGGAACTAGCGCAAACTTACTATCAATAGCATATATGAACGATGCAATGGGGAGGAGTCTATCACCCATGTACTTCGAGACTGTCGCCACTCAAAAGCTGTGTGGGCAGCTTACCTGAATGCCAACATGGCGAATGACCTCTTCCACTCTGAAGTAGAAGGGTGGTTCAACGAGGAGATTAAACGCAGGGGCCCCATGCTCACTGAATTTCTATTAGCATGTTAGACGCTGTGGAAAGCACGGAACAATCACATTTTCAGCAAGACTTGTATACCACAGCGCATGCGTTGGTTAGAAACATACACAGAGAGACTCTTCTGAACATGAGGGCCTGGGAAAATAACAGTGAGACTCCGTCAGCTAATTTGAGAAAAACGAACAGCTAGAGGAAACCGCCGGAGGGAACAGTCAAGATGAACACGGACGCAGCCTGGACGAGTAAGAAAGCAACAACATCGGTTGTTATACGTGACCATGAGGGACGTTGGATGGGAGGACATGTAAGAAACACACATGCGTCATCAGCAACACATGCCGAAGCCATCGCTGTTGACTTAGCCCTCACTGCAGCAAGCAACAATAATATTCGAAAACTGTTGTTATGTACTGACTGCAAGGTTCTCGTCGAATTGCTTCAGTGGGAGCCAGAAAGGAACCCGAAGTATGCCGATATCATCTGCAGATTACAAGAGTATGTATACAAGAATAAAGAGTGGAAGATAATATATGAAAGCAGAGAATGCAACCAGGTAGCGGATTGGATGGCTAAGTTCCACCAAAAGAACAAAACTGGTTACTTTGATTATAGTAGGCCTCCAGAATTTTCAAAAGACATCTTGGGTAATGAGGATTGTAATGGTAGTAGTACTACCATGTTTGCTTTATCTACAAATAAAGTATCGTGTACCCATTTTTCTTACTTGCTTGCAAGAGGAGGGCGAGATGAATAAATAGCCTCCTGGCTCCAACCACCCCCCACCAAAAAAAAAATAGGAGTGGATCTAGAGTAGTCAGGCTCTTAAATTTTTAATCTCGACACTCAACCACCCACAATTATTATACAGGGTTTGCAATGTAGTAATCAGGGGTCAATCAATAGGGATAAGTGTGTGAGTGCTAAGATAGTAAAGCCTTGGGTCAATTACACCAACCAAGAAGGTGTATTAAGATGGTGTTCCTTATGAAATTCTACAACTTCAATCCAAGCAAAAAAGTAAAAGAAAGTACGAAAGTAAAATAATAGAACCAAAACAATCAAAGAGAGAACTTGGATTGGATTTCACCATCTAATGTTTCTTACTAACATGCAAGACTCACACCTATTGTATATTGTTAGAAAGATTACACGCAATCATCTTATATGTCTATTCCCTCCTCTCTCAAGCATAGGATAGATCTAGATACTAAGGTTGCCTCTCTCTCAATATGGCGAACAAACAATCCCAAACATAAACATATAACCATTAGCTTTAATCTTCCAACATTCTCATACATTCGTGCAACTCCATAACACTTAGACAAGATTAGTACTAATCTTTCAAGGCACTAATAATGAAAGATCACATGATGGTAGCTAATCATGCAAGTGAAAAATAAGAACAAATGTGTGGAGATAACAATTTCTAGGAGCATATATATTCAAATAGATGTAAGTATACACATGTTGAAGAACCTTAGTGGCTACTCCCAACACAAGAAATATTTTAGCCAGTCATGGTAATGAGTAGCATTGCAGATTTACAAATATAGAGAGACATGAGAGAGAATGATGAAGTCGATGAAGGTGAATGAATAGATCTAGAAGGGAGAGAAGGAGATACTCCAACTATTACCAAAACCACCACGACTTATGTACGTCTTCCTCAAACTTGGATCTGGAGCGTGCGCAGGGGAGAGGATGGTTCTTCTTTTGAAGGATATGTTGATGATGTTGGTGATGGCATAGGTCTTCTGTCTCCTCCATCTCTAGTCTTTAGAGATCAAAGACCAATGGAATGACTGATGGTTGGCTTTATATTGGACAAACACTTTTTCATCTCCTCAATGTTGCAAACCCCTCCTGTAGGAAAGGGGTCTCTATTTGTAGGTGTTGGTAACCAACTTAAGAGCCTCATCAGTCACTGAGGTGATTGGTATTCATCGATAGCCAAGGTCATGGCATTGGCAGTCATTGAGGTGATTCAATCAAAGTTGTGGTGCCGTTCTTTTGGTCACTGAGAATAACCACTAAAAGTGAGTGACGAAGGGACGATCTCATCAATCACAAAGAGTGAACGCAGAACTAGTCACCCTTATTAGTCATTGACATAATGATTCTTCAATGATCAGTGAGATGACATGTTCTTCAGTTGCATGGGCATTGAGGTTAGTGACTGTGGACATGATGCAAGGTTCATCGGTTTTTGAGGTGTTACGATGCAGAATGATTAGTGATTGTTGACCTGTGGTGACCTTCATCGGTCACTGATGTGTTAAGATTTCAGTGACCTCTTGGTATAAGTTGTCATCGACCACGGAGTGGTGTATTATGTTCAAAATAGGAATGAGTAGTTCAAGTATCTAGATCAACACTTGTCAAAATGATTGAAAGTATCAATATTCCATATATTGGAGGGAGAATAAAAAAATTTAGATTATATATATAGAAAAAATGTGGAGGAATATTAAAAATGTTTTTCTTAGTCTATGCATTCAGAGATAGGCCTCTTATAATTATCTTTCAATTGGTTACAATGTACTAATTTTTTATCCATCACAATCCTTATGGACGCGTTATTTTTGATAGTTTTATTCTTAAAAAATCAATAGAATTTGGGAGACAATATTAATGAAAATAATAATTGTAAACCTCAATTACTTGCATAAAGAGATAATAATTGGATAAGTCTTACTCTTTTGTCATGTGATAGGTAGTTATAGATTTAATTATTATCTAGAAAATATATTTCTCTTTAGGCACATGATTTCAAAAGGTACCTTAGCTTTGATTCTAGTGATAAATCAAACAATTTAGAGAAACAAATAAGGAAATTCATACTTTGACTATCAATTGTTCACCATAATACTAATGACTGCCAAAGATGCTCTACATACAGAAAGATTACTTCTTATCTACTTGGTATATTTATAGAATGATAAAATATTTTTTTCTAAATGATCCATGTAGTTCAAGTGGATAAACAATGGAGAAGATAAAAAGGCACTAGCTAAAACTACTATAGAGGATGGATCCTAAAAAATATGGAGTTATATAAGAAGATTCTATGACCTATGGAGGAGAGTATCTACCTCTCCTTCGTCCTTCTTCCTTTAAGCCTCAAATGTAGAAAAATTACCGCACAGGTCACCTTTTTCTCATATTTCCAAGTCAAAAATAGATGGAATAATAGATAATCACCCAGAAGATCTCCCCTAATGCACACACACACACACACACACACACACACACACACACATATATATATATATATATATATATATATATATATATATATATATATATATATATATATATATATATATATATAGACACACACACACACACACACACACACACACACACACACACATATATATATATATATATATATATATATACATATATACATATATATACATATGCATACATATACATAAATATATATACATATTCATATATATATATATAAATATATATATGTATATATATATACATATATATATGTATATATATGTATGTATATGTATATATATGTATATATATGTGTATATATATATATGAATATATATATATATATGTATATATATATATATTCATATATATATACATATATATATATATATACATATATATATATATATACATATATATGTATATATGTATGTATATGTATATATATGTGTATATATGTATATATATGTGTATATATGTTCATATATATATGTATACATATATATATATATATATGTATACATATATATATATATATATATATATATATATATATATATATATATTTGTGTAAAAATAGTAAAACAATTGTTATGTATGGGTAAAACAATGCTTTGTTTCTCAGAAGTTGTCATGAGTCTATGCCAATGGCAGTTCATCATTTTGGGTCATAGGATCAATAAGTAGTGTCTATAATCATACCGAGTAATTAATTATGAGGTTGCATGTTATGTCATTGGTAAGACATGTCATGCATGGATGTAGTCAACTTAACGAATTCCTCTTTTGGTGATAGATTGCATGCTTTGAGAAGGAATGATGTGTCTACCGACATGGCTCTTTGTTGGCATGAATTTTGTTATGTGTTATATTGTAGCTAAACCATATTGTGTCCAATTCTAGGACAACTCCATTGGATTCCTAGAGTGTGACATGTCATGTTATGGGGTGAGCATATTGTGTCTAATTTATAGAATTATAAATTTAGCCTCCTTGAGTGCTAATGTCTTCATAAGATCTATGTTGAAGGCTATGGTGTTCATGTGAACCAATTCTTATTAAATATACATAAAAATACAATAAATGAATCATGTTTTAAAAAAGAACGTATATGCTAAAGATGCATTTACAATCCTAATATGTAGAGAATATTGAAATTTAGAGCAATAAGAGATATACAAGTAGACATAAAATATAGAAAACTACATTCATAACCATGTAGAGGGGGAGGTTGTTGTGTTATGCATCTTGGGACCTTTTTGCACATATCCACACACTCTCTATGAGTCTTGTCAAGTTTAACATTGGCCTTGATTCTTTTGGGGATTCTCACAATGAAAATTCGATATTAATATCCCCAGTAGAGGTTAGCAATGGGTCCGTGATCTTGAACAATATATATAAATATGAATAAGACTATCTCAATTGCATATTGACAAAGGGAGCCTAAGAAAATAGGTTTAATTTATTTTTTGTTGTTGAGTATGTCGTTGGTTAGAGAATGATATGTAGCCACCTATTGTGTGATAGAGATAGGATATAAGATTTTGAATCTCCCTCACTCAACCACAAGAGGGGTTCAAAGTCACTCCTTCATGATCACCAGGGTTATAGAAATATATTGGATTGCTTAGATCACTTTTTTTACTATTGTCAACGATATCTGATTGATGACTCTACACGGATAGACACCATAGTATGGAGGTAGAAAAGGACCAGGGGTCATCAGACCAAGGCCTGCGTATGTTGGTTCATAGATTGAGAAGTCCCTAGACGTCCACCCATGTTCATACAAGTATGGTCCCTCAAGTATTCTCTGATCCACACAAGTTTTGGATTATTGATCTGAAGGATATGATTACATGACTCGAGAAAAATACAAGAAGAAATGTATGGAATCAAGAATTTTGTGCATAATATTGGAAGAATCAAAACTCTCTTACCTTATTTCCAAATTAAATAGGAATCACAATATTCCTTATGTTCCCATCCTCATATACAAAAGGGTTGGGGATCTTAGTATAGTGTCTTAGGTCAAATGTTTATATTTAATTTAGAGGGAAAATGATGATCAACATTAGTTGTAAATAAATCACTACACTTGTCTTATTAGCCAATTTTATCCATCATACTATTATATGGTAGGGAATATTATATATGTAATAATGTGGAATAAGAGTTCAAGATATTAGTATTTTGAATGGAGTATGCTATAAATGGAATAATATAGGAAAACTCACTTCATCACATACTCCCTTCCTCAAAGGGGTATGTATTCCCCAAGATTCAAGCATCCTTGACAAAATAGAAAAGTATTCATCTGCATCATCTTTGAGTTTGCATGGTGGCATCGTCTTCATTGTGCTAATTCCACAGTACCTTTACCATTTCATTATTTTTGTGCATTTGTTTTTTGGTGACTTTGTATATGATTTTCACTTGGATTAACTGATACAAGGGTGTTTGTCAATTAAATATCCTTATGATTCTGAATATCACTCAGATCCATGACTTATCATGTCAACTTCGATATGTGAAAACATTGTGCATCATACTATATAGAAGAGGTAAGTTTAGGAAGTATGCACATTACTCTATCTGATCTAGGATTCTAAAATATACAACATACCATGGAATAATTTTTGTTCCTCATAATTTCCCTAATTGATCTTATTTGTAAGAAGACATGATACCCAACCATAAAGTGCATCTACCATATATTCAGATCTGCAAGAACTTGTAAAATCATGTTCCCACTTTAGGTTCAATTGATAGGGCTCACATTATTACAATATAATTAGAACTCCACATTTTTTGAAATATGCCTTTCTCCAATGTCGACTCAATATAAATGAGATCTACATAATATCTACTGTAAGTTTCCATATAGTGGCTTACTAGTGATGGACTGATAACATCTATTTTTCAGAATTTCCACATTGGTATTTAATCATCCATGAACCTCCATAGTGAAGAACACATGACCTCAATAGGTCTTCCAACACTTGGATTGCTAGTTCAGATTGTCCTCTAGCATTTAGGTGTTGTCTTGTTCTTATGTTAAACAATTTCCTCAATTCTACCCACACTTCTTTCTAGGGTGGGAATATTTTGTTTGATTTCGTTCACTATCGAAACTACTCAGCTGACACATACATATTATTTTGTACAATTTTCAAACCAAACCAAAACCTTTAACTTCTTCAAAACCAAACCAAATTGGCATTCAATTTGTATTTTTGTTTGGTTTATTTTGATCCCAAATTATTGTCCACAAGTTTTATACTAACTTTTTTATTCACAACCAATCGATTTGGAATCATGTTTATCAATCCATATAGCATGATAAGAAAACTGTAGATAAAGATGTTTACATTTTGGTAATATTAAACACAAATATAATTTATAGTTAGAAATTTTCCAAATAATTTCAAATGAGTAAGCCTTGTACCACATAGTCTAAAATTTGTAAGACTTCACTTCATTTACACAAAATTAGGTACACACTAAATTTTTAAAGAGTGTAAGACAAGAGAGAATCCACTCTTCACTGGTTTGAGACAATAAACTATCCTATTCCAAAGAAGGAGTGAAGCAAAAAGTTGTTATTTCTCAAATGATAAATATATTATAGATCATAAAAAAATTTAAGAAGTGGAAACAAAACTAACAGAAATTATAAGTTCTTTTATGTGCAATTGTTCCTCACCATGAATGGCATAGAAATAGAAAATGAGTATACATCTAACATTATGATAATATGGGAATCCCATTATAGAGGGAAACCAGACCATTCCAAGTTATACTTCAGTCCACCTCTTGTAAGTGATCTTCCTACATCATTGTCACCTAATGTACCTACAGATTAGTGGAAGGGAACATCACCCAGATAATAGGAAACAAAATCATGTATCAATAAACATTGAGTATGTGCATAAACTGACACTTGGGCTTTATATTGTGTTACAAGTATAAAAAAATGTTACCATTAAAGAGTGGCCACATAAAGATACAAAAGTTCAACAAGAATCAAATCAAGATGTTGAGGCATAATTTTTACAGAGAGAAATAATTGGAATTAAGGGAAAGTTTTTCCATAATAAAAATATAAATTTCAAAATAGAAATATCGTTACATTCAAATATAATATACACTAATTATAGCTCAAGAAAAACCATAATACAATAGGATCATGGCCTAAAAAGTAATCATAGAAACACATACCCCAGGTGAATCATGTGCACTCTTTATAAGTATGGCTATACATAATTATGGCTATTCTAGTTATTCTAGTCAAACATTTAGCATACAAAAATATATTGGAGAGACTTGCATTCCAATCATAATCACGTCCTATATTAAAAGCATAACAAGAGGGGTCTAAAGATCCATTTAAAGATAATAATTAAATGCCAAAAAGGTTCAAAAGAATGCATATAAGTAAATATGGATGTTTGATTTTGGATTTCCAAAAGGGAATAGTATTCAAGCATATGCCTAAACATAGGATTTAGATCACAATAATACTAATTCCAATAAAATAGGGATTTCACATGTCTGGTTTTTGTAGCTAGTGGTTAGATCGATCAATGTACTGTTATTCTCAAAGTTGAGTATTCATCCTAGAAACATTTTAGGTGTGTCAACCAAAATTAAAAAACCTAGGTTTTTGCATTCCGATTATGTTATATATGTATATATCTTACCCTAATTCTTATTACCAAATCACATTATGATTTTAATCCTATTAAGAGGATATATGATCAAATGTATATTCATTAACATTCATGTAATTGTTATTACATGCAAATACCCATTTGAATGTGGGGGACAACATTTTTTCATTCACATTTATCCATAATTTCAAACATATCACCTTCTAATTAGAGACCATTATATTGATTCATTGGGTTTTATATACATAATTGATTCTCATATAAAGTTACATATTGATATCTAAAGCCATTTTTTGTCATAATCATTTTTGAAATGTTGGTGTACATTCCATCATAGATGGCCATCCTTATTGTTATTCCCTTTCTTTGTCGGTGAATATTAATTGATATGTACATCATTATATACATGTGTATGTATATATATTAACATAGTTACCACCAATGTAGTTATTGGGTTTACGCCACAACATCCTAATGTTTATCTAGCCTTCCATCAACTACATATTTTTTCATTTATAGAACAAAAACCATAAACAAAAAGAGCAATAAACATTACATAGTACTTAGTCATGTATATGCATTAGTACGTAGAATAGTATGGTTGACATCCATAGAATGTTTAACCAATCTAGTTGTTATATGAACTTAATGTAATATGCAACATCTCTTATACACCTACATAAGAATTTACTCATTTATGCCACATTTCAGATTAAGTTACATATACACCTTGTGGTTGTTGGAGTACCAAGTATCACGACCACATATCTTATCTATTTACTTCTACTAACAACCAAGGTGATCTGAATTAAGTATTAATTTGTAGTTTACATTTGAAATGTAGATTCACTACCAAAAAATATAGTTATTCATGGTCTACTAATTGAAATATGCAAATCATATATAGAGGAATGGTGATCACTAACACATGAATCATTGGTTAACTTGGAGTTATACGTTTGAAGATATACTGGTCTTTGATAGCTTTTTTGGACCAATTCCAAGATGGGTTGGAGGATGAAGAGAAGCCAAAATATACTAGATAAGGTTTTGGGAGATCAAAATCCATCTGGTTCATGATCATGTAGGCACATAGCCATGAATATCGATGGATATTTAGGTCAATAGTTCATGCTTGAGTGTACTTGGTCGTGATGGTGTTGAGAATGTAATTACATGATGGTATTGATGGTGGTGGACAAGGTAGGAGGTCTATAATATGATGTATGGTGCCCATTGGAACTGTCATCACTTTATACAACATGTAGCATCTCCCCTTGCGGCAATATGGTTTGAGACAAGCAAGCAAGGAGTGTGGCAGATCGAGTCTAGGGTTATTAGGGACAAGGAGGAGGGATGACAATTGAGTTTTTGTGGTGTAGGTTGGTTTCATGTTGTCACATTTCATGTGGAGGTGTAGTTGCAGTTGTGGTGAATGGGTTTCAAGTGAAGCACTATAGAAAGTGAATGATAAGAAGAATGGTCAAATGAAGAAGAATATGAAGTGATCTGAGTGCAAATGTTAATAGTTTGAATCATGTAGGTGTACTTACACAAAGAGGAAGGAGAGGAGTATGACTTACTGGCTCAGAACCTCTATGGTTTAGAGATTTGAGTCGAAGGTGATGATGTGTTGCAATTGGACTCCTTTGCATGGTATATGTTTGATCACTAGTGTCCTTCATTTGGAAATGGATGTAGAGAGGGTGAGTCGTAATTGGGGTGCACCTCTTGTGTGATCGTATAGTGGGTGTGTAGTGACGGGATAGGGGAATCGATGAGGAAGGGAAGAAAGGAGGAAGTGTTGGTAAAGGGAGAAGTTCATTTACAGGAAGTCAACATTTGGGTGTGTCGAGTAACCAGAGATAGTTGCAGTGTGGTGGATTTCTGGCTGTGTCAAGCTCTTGCTGACTATGAGGGTATATGTCTTATGGGAAAAAATTTAAAAGTTAATAAAGGATACAACAATGAAAATTGTATGTATATAACAAGTATTCTTATGCATATTAAACTTAGGAGTATTAATGAATTTGGTGAATGCTCAAATCAATTCCGTTTGACCTAATATGTGATATATATTATTTTTAAGGTGCAAGGAGTTAAATTTTAACATAAAGTTTTCCTTTTGTACATGGTTGGCATCACCTTTCTTTACTTATTTTTCAATTACAAAATGAGTGTATTTATTACCTTTCTTAGTTGAAACTTATGTGTTAGTGAATATATTATTTTCTCTTCATCCTATTATCCTACGAAGTTTAAAGAGTCCCAAAAAGAGTAAAAAATATTTATTGGTGAAAATATGTATTTAACCTCAATTTAGGACTAATAAAATTAGTTGATCCTAAAACATAATGTAAAAGGACATGATCATCATCTTGAGATTTTAGATTCTAAATTTAATTTAATTAAACTTTGATTCTAAACTCCGCCTATGTTTTCAAACTCCGCCTATGTTTTCATATTTTGTGTAAATGTAGCTGGTCCCAAGCCCGGGTAAAGGAGGAGGGTTGGTGGTAGGTTGACAGACAACCTATAAAACTTTGTCACTCTTTCTATGACATGGATCCTTATCAGAATTTTGTTGGAGCGTCCCTACCTAGCGACGTTCTGCATCGGTACCCGGGTGCAGTGATAAATATGCAAGGGGTTTTCACAACGACGCCCGATTGTGTTGAAGGACAAACAAGGGTTTCCACATCTTGTACGGGTGTGGGTAAAGAAGCTAGTCCCGCTGCATCATCGCCCGGATGTAGTGAAAAATGTGCAAGGGTTTCCACATCTTGGACGGGTGTGGGTAAAGAAGCTAGTCCCTCCGCATCATTGCCCTGATGCAGTGAAAAATGTGCACATGCAACATTTTCGACAAAGGCAAGTAAAGAAGCAAGTTCAACAAAAAAGGATTAGAATTGGATCTTGGAATATTGGCTCTTTGACAGGGAAATCTTTGGAGATAGTGGATACCATGATGAGAAGAAAAGTCAATATAGCTTGCTTGCAGGAAACCAAGTGGATAGGGGAACGTTGTAGAGAGATTGGAGACACGAGATACAAAATCTGGTATACAGGTATTGATAAACATAGAAATGGAGTAGGTATTATTGTTGATAAGATGTTGAAGGATGACATCGTCAAGATTACAAGGATGGGGGATAGAATCATAGCTATGAAGGTTGTTCTTGGGGGATATATTTTTAACATTATTAGCGCTTATGCCGCCCAAGTTGGCCTTAGCGAGGATGCGAAGAAGGATTTTTGGGATGACATGGATGAATTAATGCAAGGAATATCGATCGAGGAGAAGATTATTATTGGGAGTGATTTAAATGGCCATGTAGGGAGTAGTAATTTCAGATATGAGTGACTTCATGGTGGTTTTGGATATGGCAGTAGGAACGGAGAAGGAGAGAGGATATTAGATTTTGCAGTTGCATATGATATGATTTTGGCAAACACCCATTTCAAGAAAAGAGAATCGCATAAGATTACTTTCAAGAGTGGGCACAATTGTAGCCAAATTGATTACCTCCTTACAAGGTGGGTGGATTGTAACATATGCAAGGATTGTAAAGTGATTCCTAGCGAAGAACTCACGACCCAAAATAGGTTGGTGGTTTTGGATATTAACATGAGGATCAATACAGGCAAGCATAACAGAAACCAAGATAGTAGGATCAAGTGGTGGAATCTTAAAGGAGAAAAGAAATTGACTTTTCATGATAAACTCATCAAGGAGGTAACTTGGAACTTGGAGTCTGATGTTAACACTATGTGGCACAACATGAGCTCCTGCATAACAAAAATTTCCAAAGAGGTTTTGGTGGAATCTAAAGGTTGTGGGCCTCCACAGAAAGAGACTTGGTGGTGGAACGATGAAGTAAAGAAGGATATTAAACTGAAAAGGGAGATCTATAGGAGCTTGCCCAAATCTCGAGATGAGGCAACATTCCAAAGATACAGGCAAGCAAAGAAAGAAGCTAAAAAGGTTATTCAGGAGGCAAGGTCTATGTTACGACCCCACCTCTCGATAACCCCCAATTAAGGGAGACCGAGAGGTTGAGCCGCACCCATTAATCATGGATCAAAGGTTCGACATATAACTATAAACAATTATTAAATTCTAACAGACTATACTGAAAATGGTAATAATTTTTTTTCTTTACATACCTTTTGAACACTTGGATCTCTATTCTTCTATCCACACCGATACTAATCTATCTAATCCTCCTTTGCACTTTAATTCTCATTTAGTATCACATGTGCCACTTTACTGTTTGTTCTTTTCATTGTACCCAAAACGTCGACAAATAAAACGTCGGTCAGCCGTAGCTGGTATGTGGGGGAAACAATAAACATGCAACTATGATAACAATGTAATCATTCAATTACTTGTTTAACAACCAATATTACGTTTTAGATATAACTCTGCGATCCAAGAGTACCCTATCCTCTGTGTTGTCCCCATTAAACCCCTCATGATCCACCTATAAGTGAATTAGTTTCTAGGGTTGAGTCACATGGCACTACTCGTAAGTAGTCCACTCCTTAACTCGGGATTTGCTAAAGAGTCTCTAACTCACGGTAACCTAGACCTTACTCTAGGACTACCCCTTTTTAGCCTTTTCCAAGTAACATAGGTGGACCCGGATCTAGCCAGTTATACATGCACATTTATGGTGATAATCATAATCACTTTATAGTGGCATGAAATAAATAAACATACAACAGTTTAGTTGCATTCAATGCGATTAAACATCCGAGAATACATCGGGAAACTATAGCGGCTATTCATAATCGTAACCACATACCTGATTTGACGAGTCATGCAGATTATTCAACATTTACTTCATGCATATACAATCAAGCCAATCAACAGATCCAAGCAAGTAATTCAATCATCACACAATCCCTGAAAAGAATATGTACTCTACTGTTACACACTTCATCAAGAATCTACTATATTAACTTGGATTCACTTTCTATGGTTTCTTGCATCCATTTTAGGGTTTCATTTTGAAATTAGGGTTTCCCTTCATCTTTTACCATATTAAACCCTAACTTTATGCCATTACTCAAAAACCCTAGTTACCTTATCTATTCTTTAGTATTAAGGTTATCTCACAACATATAATCCTATCTTCACATTTATAGGCACATTACTCATGAATTAATTTCGTTAAACTTCTTTTACATTAAAGCTACTATTTTTATCCCTTTTAATTCATGACAAGATCATTATGTGCATATATCATTAATTCAAATCACATTAGGGTCTAATTAACATATGAACTTATTTTGCTATCAATTCCATCTTTTATTCATGAAAAGACCCTAATTACTACTTTTAGGGTATTTATCCAGGATTAAGGACTTTCATATACAAATAACTTAGAACTATCATTTAATAATCATACTTTCACATTTTTCAATCTAAATATGATCTTATCTTCTTTTACCCTAAATTAGGGTTTCTAAATTATGTATTCATTCTCATATGACGTATAACCCTAAATCATGCAATTCTACATTTAGATCAGGTCCGAAACTAACATTATCATTCAACAGGTTATTAACACTTCAAACTAACCCATTAGGCATCATAGATTCCATCATTAACCTCATTTAGGGTTGTTAACCCAACTTTAATGCACTTTTCAATAACTTAAAGTACTTTTCCAATTAGGAAAGGAATCAATATCTAATTATATTTTTAGTCGATTCCACTCATTCTCCTGATCAAAATTCATATATTACTTGTCCTAATCGGAGTTACAAATATCGAGATATGAATTTTGTATAAATTACCTGTTTGAGCCAATGGCACGATGCCACATCACCTATCCCATGCATGCGCTTGATAGAATTAGAATCGGAAGATGCTTCTGCCCTTCACTTGAATGACCCGTCCTTTGAATGGATGAGGGTAGAACCGTCCAATGTCACTTCGGGCTTCTTCAACCTTGCCCTGCCCGTCCTGGCCACCGATCCCAAGCCCTAACCACAGGTGGCAGGGCTTCCTCTCTCCCTCCTGGGTCCTAGCGACCACCGACGGTGGTGCCTCCACCTCCGACACTCTGTAGCGCTCCCAAGGACGCTAATTCGAAGCAGCCAGACCTGCTGCCCCGCGCTGGCAAAGCCCTCTTCTGCGGCTGACATTGCAGCTGTCCCGTGGTTGATGCGCGATCTCTAAGACGCGGCCACGATGGTCATGCTGTTCCCTAGCTCCGTGGTGCATCCATCTATCTGTGGTACCCTTCGTTGGCCCCTAATAGATCCTCTCGTTCTAAGGATAACTCCTCTTCTCGTGGCTAGGGTTTGGTTAAAGAAGATGAAGAGGAAGAGGAAGAAGGGAGGGATGGCTGTGTGGAACCTCCTTCCCACATGACCTAGAACTCCACCCCTTATATAGGGAGGTATCCACACTCCCAAAACGTCCATACAAGGGAAAAAAAGCTCCTTTCCTAATAGGAGGCAAATCCTTCATTAAAACACCAGTTTTCTCTCTCTCATAATTCTTTTAGTCTTCTTTATTCATTAGATAATAAGAATTCAAGAATCCTCTTTCCCTTTCTCTTTATTCTTGAATTTCAACTTATTTGCCACGAAATATATATATATATATATATATATATATATATATATATATATATATATATATATCTCCTTAAGAAAAAACTTCCTTTTATTAATGGATTATGTATATCCATTATCTCTTTATTTTATAATTATGGTATTTTCTCTTCCTTTTCCTTTATTGGGACTCCTTGGATCCCAAAACACTCCATTATTTCGAAATTCTATTCCAAGGATATTTATTATCCTTCTAGATGCATCTTTGTGCATTATGTCACACTATCTTATTTATTTCTCATTAAAATATATCTTTTTGAGGAATTCTTTTTATTTCTCTTTTATTTTCCTCATTGGTATTCCTTTTATCATTAGTAATCCTTTGGATACGAAATTCCACAAAGGATAACTCAATTATATCTCTTTTCACTTGTTTTCCACATATTAACATTATTTCCAATTTCTTTCTTAATAAAGAAATACTTAATTAATCAATTCTTTTCTTGTTTCTTTCTTTATGCAACTTTGTATTCCTTGGAACCCAAGGAACCCAAGAGGCACGAAATCCTCTTAGGATTTGCCTTCTAGAGGTTTCCACATATTTCTTTTATCAATTATTCAATTATTCATTTACTAATTGAATTTTCTTTGTTATTTCCTTGTTATTGGGCCCAATACCCAATAAAGCCCACAAATCAAACAACAAGGCTATTTTAAACGAAATCCATTTATTTGAAGCAAATTATATCATTATTTGTTCAAATATCTTTAATATGAGAAATTACATTTCCCGACAATTGAACCCAAAAATTGGGGTTATAACATCCTTCCCCCCTTATAGAAATTTTGTCCTCAAAATTCAAACAAGAAAACAAACAATTCAGGATAAGACTTTTCCATGTCCATCATTGGCCCTTATGTGGCTTTGTCGTACCCATGGCATTTCCAAAGAACCATTATCATCACATATTCTTTTCTCTGAGTTCTTTCATCCTGGCGTCTATAAACTACACAGGTGACTCAAACCATTTCAGCCTCCCTTGGGGCTCACTAGGTTCATTGCTCAGCACATGGTCGGGGTACCTTACATAGTGTTCTAAATTGGACACATGGAGAACATCTCCCATTACTCTATCATGAGGGGTAGGGTCAAACTTACCCTTCTCCACTCATCCATCTCTAATGGACCCATGTATCGGGGACTCAGCTCTCTTAGATATAACTTAGAGGGGTCGTATTTTCATGTCACATTTTCTACCACAGTAACTTGTATGTCAGTCTACTTTGCATCTGCTCACGACTCTCATCGTCTCTAGGCTCCTTTCAGCCCTTGCGCAATCAAAGTGACTTCATCTACACGCACTGTGGTCCCTTTTCTAATCATCATATGGTTCTTTCACCAACATCACCTTACTGAAGTGGCGACCGACACAACCTCCCTTACAAAGCTTCTTATAAAACTCGATACTGGCTATGGTGGTCATCATCACATCTTTCTTAGGACAAGAACGGTCTCTAGTTATCACCCCGAACGAGAGCATATGCTCTCATCAGACCCTTTAGTCTGGATCATACCAACCATTAGTTAGGGGTGAAAATTGTACTAACATCGAGTCATTTATGCACCTACTTCCATCTTTTGGAAGTGGACCTTTAGGTTAAACTCAAGTACCTTTGAACTCACTTCATAGTTTAACCATTTCTCTCTCATGGGTAGTTCAACCAGATCTGTCCCTTGACAGAACTCTTTCTTTCTCATGTCATCTAGGTAAGGCGAACTACCATAACCCATATTGCATCTCAACCTTCCCTGATCCAGGGGAAACTTACAACATCCATATTGATGAACTCCCTTTCTCTCTCGGGAACTCTTTATCCTCTATATTAATGCACTAGGTTATCGGTGCTCATCCTTCACCTTCGGTCATGCATGGCAACATATCACATGCAACCTCATTGTAAGCATCTCAAGTACTACTATCACTTACTATCTTGGTAGTACCACAATATATGGTGATCTTCAATCTTGATTTCCTATTTGCCATGATTCCTCAAGATCAATTCCGCAGAAACCTTAAACCACTCTCATCAGGGTTTCATCACCTTCTTATCCAAAGAAGTGCACTTGAGGTTCTACCACCATCCTTCAATCGTATCAAGAACTAGACTGGCTAACCAAACAACTCTTAACTTTTCAAAGTATCTCGTTACATCTGAGTGTTATCCAAACACCTCTCCTTTCCAAACTTAGGGTTAGCCAAACAACCTCTTCTAGTCAAACTAGGAAGATATATCTCGACTAGAGCATCCATTACCACTTCACATCCTTAGGTATTAGGTAACATTGAATACCTGCATTTCCATGTATTTCACTTATCATCTCACCTCAAACTCTATGTCTATCTTTATTAAGAACACTCTCTAATTTTCTCATCATGGTGATCAAACTCAACTTGGTATAACTTGTAAGTTCCACTTATCTCAGGATAAAACATCTTCATAAGGTGACTACCTCATTCCTCTTAGTGTTTGCAAGCCATCCATGTATCATTCACTTTACCAAGATAGGTTATCTTCTCTATCCCCATTTCTCGTGGCAACGTTCCAACCTACATCATCTCTTATCCTTGGTGTATGGCATGCGTAATGTCCTATCTCTCACCCCCATAACAAGAGAAAATAAGCATTTGGCTACAGTTCAAATATAGAGTTCTTCCTGTTCCGAGAGTAGAGATGGTACATCCCACCTTACCAATACACCTTTACATCTAAGTTGCAATGTGCCACATATGTTTCTACATCACAGACATCATGATAACAAACAAGTCTTGAACCTACTAAGGTTTATATCCTTGGTCATCTCCTCTGGGTCTATAGGGTACCAGCTCTTTTTGGGGTCATCCCTCTTCCCTTGTGCATCAAGAGAGTGCCCTACTCATCTGCCCTTTGGGTCCCATGAGTTCATGAAGGTGATCAATCTCCTAAACCATGGCCCTCAGACAATGATAGATGTTACCTCCTGACCCTATGGTCATGTGCAATTGGGGAAAAAGGCAACTCCTACTTTCATCGGTCTTATCCCTACCTGACCCTAGGATAGACTTTAGGATTCTCCATTACAGTACATGTTCACTTAGAACCTTACCCACGTCTTCATCATCTCTCATTCTGCATTCCTGGGCTGACTTTCGTCCTTTCATCAGGATCATGGCAACCTGCCTACCTTGGTCCAGCCCCATACCGGTTACCTCCATGGTAACACATTCATATGCAATTAGAGATGGATATCTATAGGTCTACATGTTCATTCTCATACTCTGTACTTTTCATTTAACTTCTCAAGATCCTGAGAGACCTCTTTAGGTTACCTTAAACTAACCAAAACTGATATACACCCTACCAAAGGTGTCTCTCTTCCAGGATGGGAGGAAATCTATCTCTTGTCAGCAAGGTCACAAAATCTCTTACGTCTAGGGTTTACATCCAAATGAGCCCACTTAACCCTAACAAGCTATTAAAGTACAAATAGATCACTTACTGAACCCTTCCAGGTCATACTTGTCCTCTTTTCCTCAATATTGGATCAAGATCATACCTCCCTTTATCATCAACCTAGCTATGACAGGTTCATCAAACATACCTTAAACTTAAGGGGCTTCCCTTTTCCTTTATTCATGAGGCGTACCATGCTCGGAACTATAGAAACTTAATTCTCATCATGAGCATTAGGTATACCACTTCCCCTCTTAGGCCTAGGAACCCTAGGTTCACTTTTAGGTGTCCAACTGCACGCTCTACCTATGAACCATGAATCAAAAGGCATCTCGTGCACTTCCTGTCATCCTTCTTCTCGATCAACACTATAAGGTTGAGTCCTCCTCAAGGACAATCAACATGGTGCAAGGCCTCATAATCCGTTACTATACCTTTCTAGGTCTAAGGAACTCTTCTTCCTACCTCAGAAGGTAAACACATATACTGTAGGCACATAGGCACCAGATGCTTCATCTTCTATATCTAGGGTTTGGTCCCTCTAAAGGCAACCAAGATATCATCAACTTTCAAGGATCGATCATGAAGCAACCACTATCATCCATTGTTCATGGTTTTAGGCTTCCAACCTTCTTATGGGGTTTCCTGCTCTCTCTAGGGCTAACCCTACATACAACCTCACCATTATAGGTCCTATCTTCGTGAAGGATCAACTTCAAAAGCATGCCCTACATGGGTGAAGCCTAGGTTCGAACTTATGTTTGCTCAAGATCATCCATAACCCTTTATACTCCATCATAATTCCTTATCTAGGGTTTCATCCTACTGTCAGCATTATGATGTGCCCTGGGTGCCCACAAGCCCATGGGGTTTCTATGGTCCTTCACTAACATCATCATCTAAGGAGCTATGCTTTACCCTGACATGCACGACCCTTCCCAGGGTTGGGTTGCCAAAGGTGCTAGGTCACCCATGGATCACATGGCATCCCAAAGGCATGTCCTTACAAACACCTGGTCCAAGTCATCTCTCTCTAACCTTCACTTAGGGTTAGGGTTAGCGTCATCCTCAGAGGATGTGCCAGGTCTCTACTAGCAATGGAGATCTCTGTCTCCAAGACTAACTTATCCTCCTGACAAGAAGGTCTAGCCTCAGGTCTCTTCTGAGGACATGACATATTATGTCATACGACCTAAGGATGTATCTATCCTTTAATTTGCGCTTACTCTATTAAGCTTATTTCCATGACATCTTATTTACATGCATTTCCTTTAATTTGGTGGAGGATTCCTTAATCCTTATTAACCTTACCCGTACCTCAAGAGGGTGAGGAGAAGAAAGAAAACCCTAATCCTTTAGATCCTTATCAGAATTTTGTGATGAGAAGGGATGAATAAGATGAGAATGTCCTAAAGGTATCTTATTTCGATTCATACCCTAAGACTTTGGCCAGGCAGTCACACGGATCCGGGAGTCCTCGTATTCTGACTAGCGGTGCGGAGGAAAATCTTGCCAGCCCCCGGTTGTGATCCTTTTCTAGACACCTCCTTCTTTTGGATAATCCTCTAATAACTCCCTTGGGTTCTATGGAGTTTGTAAAATTTTATAATTATTAATGGTTAACTGAGGAACCTAAGCTATGATACCAAATGTTACGACCCCACCTCCCGATAAACCCCAATTAAGGGAGACCGAGAGGTTGAGCCGCACCCATTAATCGCAGATCAAAGGTTCGACATATAACCATAAACAATTATTAAATTCTAACAGACTATACTGAAAATGGTAATAAATTTTTATCTTTACATACCTTTTGAACACTTGGATCTCTATTCTTCTATCCACACCGATACTAATCTATCTAATCCTCCTTTGCACTTTAATTCTCATTTAGTATCACATGTGCCACTTTACTATTTGTTCTTTTCATTGTACCTAAAACACCGACAAACAAAACGTCGATCAACCGTAGCTGGTATGTGGGGGAAACAATAAACATGCAACTATGATAACAATGTAATCATTCAATTACTTGTTTAACAACCAATATTACGTTATAGATATAACTCCACGATCCAAGAGTACCCTATCCTCTGTGTTGTCCCCATTAAACCCCTCATGATCCACCTATAAGTGAACCAATTTCTAGGGTTGAGTCACATGGAACTACTCGTAAGTAGTCCACTCCTTAACTCGGGATTTGCTAAAGAGTCTCTAACTCACGGTAACCTAGACCTTACTCTAGGACTACCCCTTTTTAGCCTTTTCAAAGTAACATAGGTGAACCCGAATCTAGCCAGTTATACATGCACATTGATGGTGATAATCATAGTCACTTTATAGTGCATGAAGTAAATAAACATCCAATAGTTTAATTGCATTCAATGCGATTAAACAGCCGAGAATACATCGGGAAACTATAGCAGTTATTCATAATCGTAACCACATACCTGATTTGATGAGTCATGCAGATTATTCAACATTTACTTCATGCATATACAATCAAACCAATCAACAGATCAAAGCAAGTAATTCAATCATCACACAATCCCTAAAAAGAATATGTACTCTACTGTTACACACTTCATCAAGAATCTACTCTATTAACTTGGATTCACTTTCTATGGTTTCTTGCATCCATTTTAGGGTTTCATTTTGAAATTAGGGCTTCCCTTCATCTTTTACCATATTAAACCCTAATTGTATGCCATTACTCAAAAACCCCAGTTACCTTATCTATTCTTCAGTAATAAGGTTATCTCACAACATATAACCCTATCTTCACATTTACAGGCACATTACTCATGAATTAACTTCATTAAACTTCTTTTACATTAAAGCTACTATTTTTATCCCTTTTAATTCATGACAAGATCATTATGTGCATATATCATTAATTCAAAGCTCATTAGGGTCTAATTAACATATGAACTTATTTTGCTATCGATTCCTTCTTTTATTCATGAAAAGACCCTAATTACTACTTTTAGGGTATTTATCCAGGATTAAGGACTTTCATATACAAATAACTTAGAACTATCATTTAACAATCATACTTTCACATTTTTCAATCTAAATATAATCTTATCTTCTTTTACCCTAAATTAGGGTTTCTAAATTATGTATTCATTCTCATATGAGGTATAACCCTGAATCATGCAATTCTACATTTAGATCAGGTCCGAAACTAACATTATCTTTCAATAGGTTATTAACACTTCAAACTAACCCATTAGGCATCATAGATTCCATCATTAACCTCATTTAGGGTTGTTAACCCAACTTTAATGCACTTTTCATTAACTTAAAGTACTTTTGCAATTACGAAAGGAATCAATATCTAAATATATTTTTAATGGATTCCTTTCGCTCTCTTGATCAAAATTCATATATTACTTGTCCTAATCGGAGTTACAAATATCGAGATATGAATTTTGTATGAATTACCTGTTTGAGCCAATGGCACGATGACACGTCACCTATCCCATGCATGCACTTGATAGAATTAGAATTGAAAGACGCTTCTGCCCTTCACTTGAGTGACCCGTCCTTTGAATGGCCGATGGTAGAACCATCCAATGTCACTTCGGGCTTCCTCAACCTTGCGCTGCCCGTCCTGGCCGCCAATCCCAAGCCCTAGCCGCAGGTGGTGGGGCTTCCTCTCTCCCTCCTGGGTCCCAACGACCAGCGACGGTGGTGCCTCCACCTCCGACACTATGTAGCGCTCCCAAGGATGCTAATTTGAAGTAGCCAGAGCTGCTGCCCCACGCTGGCCAAGCCCTCTTCTGCGGCTGACCTTGCAGCTGTCCCGTGGTTGATGCGCGATCTCTAAGACGCAGCCACAATGGCCGTGCTATTCCCTAGCTCCGTGGTGCATCCAGCTATCTGTGGTACCCTTCGTTGGCCCCTAATAGCTCCTCTCGTTCTAAGGATAACTCCTCTTCTCGTGGCTAGGGTTTGGTTAAAGAACATGAAGAGGAAGAGGAAGAAGGGAGGGATGGCTATGTGGAACCTCCTTCCCACACGACCCAGAACTCCACCCCTTATATAGGGAGGTATCCACACTCCCAAAACGTCCATACAAGGGAAAACAAGCTCCTTTCCTAATAGGAGGCAAATCCTTCATTAAAACACCAGTTTTCTCTCTCTCTCTCTCTCATAATTCTTTTAGTCTTCTTTATTCATTAGATAATAAGAATTCGAGAATCCTCTTTCCCTTTCTCTTTATTCTTGAATTTTAACTTATTTGCCACGATATATATATATATATATATATATATATATATCTCCTTAAGAAAAAACTTCCTTTTATTAATGGATTATGTATATCCATTATGTCTTTATTTTATAATTATGGTATTTTCTCTTCCTTTTCCTTAATTGGGACTCCTTGGATCCCAAGACACTCCATTATTTCGAAATTCTATTCCAAGGATATTTATTATCCTTCTAGATGCATCTTTGTGCATTATTTCACACTATCTTATTTATTTCTCATTAAAATATTTCTTTTTGAGGAATTCTTTTTATTTCTCTTTTATTTTCCTCATTGGTATTCCTTTTATCATTAGTAATCCTTGGGATATGAAATTCCACAAAGGATAACTCAATTATATCTCTTTTCACTTGTTTTCCACATATTAACATTTTTTCCAATTTCTTTCTTAATAAAGAAATACTTAATTAATCAATTCTTTTCTTATTGCTATGTTTATGCAACTTTGTATTTCTTGGGATCCAAAGGAACCCAAGAGGCACGAAATCCTCTTTGGATTTGCCTTCTAGAGGTTTCCACATATTTCTTTTATCAATTATTCAATTATTCATTTACGAATTGAATTTTCTTTGTTATTTCCTTGTTATTGGGCCCAATAGCCAATAAAGCCCACAAATCAAACAACAAGGCTATTTTAAACGAAATCCATTTATTTGAAGCAAATTATATCATTATTTGTTCAAATATCTTTAATATGAGAACTTACATTTCCCACCAATTGAACCCAAAAATTGGGGTTCTAACAGTCTAGATACTTTGATGATATGTATAAGAAGCTGGATACTAGAGAAGGGGAAAAAGATATATATAAAATGGCTCGTATAAGAGAAAGGAAAGGAAGAGACTTGAGTCAATTAAAATGTATCAAGAATGAAGATGGTAGAGTATTGGTGAAGGACGATGATATCAAGAACCAATGGAGAAATTACTTCCATAAGCTTTTCAATGGAGATACTGCATATAATGTTAGAGACTCGTGTGACATGAATACAAGAGATATCATTTACACACGATGAGTTTCACCTTTTGAGGTCAAGAATGCTTTGAAAAAGATGAAAATGAGAAAGGCATGCAGACCAGATAGGTTTCCCATTGATGTATGGAAGAGTATGGGGGATGAAGGAGTTATGTGGTTAACAAATTTCTTTAACAAGATCATGAAGACCAAGAAGATGTCGGATGAGTGGAGAAATAGTACAATAGTTCCCATCTACAAGAACAAAGGTGACGTTCAGAGCTGTACAAGCTACAGAGGTATCAAGCTGATGAGTCACACGATGAAGCTTTGGGAGAGGATTATTGAGCAGAGGTTAAGATCTATAACGCAAGTATCAAACAACCAATTTGGTTTCATGCCTGGAAGATCAACAACAGATGCTATTTCTATAATAAGGAGTCTTATGGAAAAGTATATACAAAGCAAAAGAGATCTTCATTTGGTGTTTATCGATCTAGAAAAGGCTTACGATCGAGTACCCAGAGAATTGTTATGGATGGTTTTGAAGAAAAAGGGTGTGTCAATCCAATACATTGACTTGATCAAAGACATGTATGATAGCTCTACTGCAAGTGTCAAGACGCCTGGAGGAGAGACACCAACTTTTCCTATCACAGTTGGGGTACATCAAGGATCCACACTCAACCCATATCTATTCGTTCTTGTTATGGATGAGTTGACAAAGAATGTTCAAGATGATATTCCTTGGTGTATGTTATTTGCTGATGATATTGTTTTGAATGATGAAAATAAAGATAGATTGAATGCTAAAGTTGAACATTGGAGAAAGGCATTAAAATCAAATGGATTGATGATTAGCAGGAGCAAAATTGAGTATATGCATTGCAATTTCAGCCAATCTCGTAGTGTGAATGATGGAGCCAAGTTGGACGGTGTAGATATACCAAAATGTGATAAATTCCATTACTTGGGTTCTATTATTCAAATAGACGGGGATGTCTAAAATGATGTTTGTCACCGGATCACTGCAGGATGGTTGAAATGGAGGAGTGCAACTGGAGTATTATGTGATCGGAAGATCCCTCTCAGGTTAAAAAGTAAGTTTTATAGAAAAGCTATACGACCAGCCATGCTCTATGGGAGTGAATGTTGGGCGGTGAAGAAACAAGGTATCAATAAGATGAACGTGTCTGAAATGCGTATGGTGAGATGGATGTGTGGGAAGACAAGAAAAGATCACTTGAGAAATAACTATATCAGGAATAAAGTTTGGGTGGCAAGCATTGAGGACAAGTTGCGTGAGGGCCATCTCAGATGGTATGGACATGTGCAACGTAGACCAACTAGTACACCTATACAAAGAATTTCTATTGAGCCAAACACTATAAATAGAAGAAGAGGAAGGCCTAAATCAACATGGGATGATCTTATAAAGAGAGATTTTGAATCTCTACATCTCAACCAGAATATGGCCCATGATAGAGCTGAATGGAAATGCAAGATCCATGTAGCCGACCCCAACATAGTTGGGACTGAGGCTTAGATTATGATGATGATGAAATTTTGATTGGGGAAAGAAAATCAATATTAGTCATAATTGGAATAAGACCTAGAAAAACTAGGGGTTAAACTATGAAACGAGATTCAGGTATGTTACAATACTCCACCCCACAAAGATGATTTTGTCCCAGAAACCCCACATTCAACCTTTCATATACATATTAGGTCATACTTTTGATCCAAACATAGACCTTTTTTTACAATATATAGTGGATCACTATAACACCCCGATTTTCATAACACATGAGCGGAAGCTATATTTTTTTTTCTTCATCTGGGAGTGTTACGAACATGATAATCATTGCATTGAGTAAAACTGATTCATACACAGTCCTTGATAAAAGAAAAACTACAACTTATCTAATATACTCTGGTAACAAGACTATGCATAAAAATAGATGTCTAAACTCTAGAACATCTCGATAGATGGCACCCCACTAGTCAAGCTTGAAAATCTATTAGGCCTTTGCTGGTCCTTTTGTTCTTCAATTGCTCCAAAAACCTACAGACATCACATCCCCAACCATGCATTGGGAAAAATTGTTGTTAGAGTAAGTGGCATGAGTATTCTAAAATATACATTGCTATAGAACTGAAATTGAATTTTATAAACATAAAGTTAACTTCAAGCTCTGAGTAAAATCTATAAAATATTCTCTCGTATTACTTAATGTAAATTCTTATCTTTCTACCATATCTTTCTCTGGAGACATTTATCCTAGTACATGGATCTCAAGATCTGCACCACAATGTAAGGGTCATAGTTATCTTATATAATTCCCTCTCATCACACTTATGGATGCGATTATGGGCATGTTCTAGCCTAATGTATCTTTTACTTATAATTTTTATCTGATTGTTTCCACGATTATACAATAAGTCCTCCTCTGTTGACACGAAGTGTCATCTACGACGCAACACACCCTCTATTGGCACGTGCCCTCTGTTGACACTGAAGTGTCCTATATGGTGCAACGCACCCTCTGTTGGCACTATGTGCCCTCTGTTGACACCGAAGTGTCTTTTACGGTGCAACTGACCCTCTGTTGGCATAAATGCCCTCTGTGACACCCGCAGTGTCTGGCGCAGTGCGCCCTCTGAATCATCACGAGACTCTCTGGTGAGGACTTATTATATAACGTATTATGTGCATGTTTTGAATTGATTATCTTAAGTCTAGTCTTACTAAACTCTGAATCTGAACTTATTTGCAACTGCGTACTGAACATGTTTTGAATTCTACATATGAATCTCTGCTCTTAAGTTTTGAACTGAATCTATTATTGAATGTGAATATGGATCTCAATTACTGCATAATTGATTTTAGGTCTAAAACAACTCTCATATATTTTTATTTAATATCTAGCTACTCACTCAATGAGTAGTCTAAGTCTGAAACTTGATCCGATATTCATATTATCTAGATAAACTTTATTTTAAAACTTTTATTCAATATAATGACTTACTTACTTTTTGACAATAAATATGTGATAAATGAGTTCAAAGACTTATGAGAAAGAAACTAAATTGAATATAGAAATACGAAGTATACAAAGCATCTTATGTCAAGTTTATGAAAGCAACTTAAAAATAAGGTATATAAAAACATGAATTCTGACAAGATGAATTAACCTTTATTAGATATTATTAAGTATGATCTTACCTTGAATCTTATTTTTTACATATGAGCTTACCTTATCTGACTTAAACATTAAGATAGGAATCTTAAGAATCTTATCTTCAAACATAATCATAACTTAATAAATATAAATTCATATTATCATCATAACTCAATTTACAATACATTCAGATCCCAAAAGTAAATTTATTTAGCAAAATGGACCAAGTCTTAATATTTCCAAGTTCATATTCTTACATTGTACCTGACTCGTGGATATTATTCATTCTAAGGAATCTAGTTGTTATATCTATACATATGTATAAAATCTTAATGGCATGTTTCTACTTAAATCGTAATACATAGTTATGCCTAAAAATATGGGAATCTTGATAACATATGTGTACTTAAATTCTCAATACAAAGCTATCCCAAATCACCAACTAAGTATGTCTACATTACTTGCATATCTTATCTTACAATCTTATTCATTAATTTCAAACATTTCTAAGAAATCATGTAGGAACATGATTCTTTAATTTTATCACGAACTTGGTCCCTGGTTCACAACTATTTTGAGTAACATGTCTTTATTTGATATATTGGGTATCTGAACTTACATAATGATATAGATATGATAATATTCTTGTTTGCATTAAAATCTTAGAACATTGAACCATATAAATTATGAAAGTCTTATTCGGAGACATGTAAACTACTAAACTTAAAACATGAGTACCCATGGGCATGGATCACTTACCTCTTATACATATGGTATCGGTAAGGAAGTCTCAATAGCAAGTTCCATAGCTTTAAGAACCTTGATATCTTCATAGTTTTATCAGTCCAAGCCTATGTTCCCTCTTTCTATTTCTAAATCTCAAATCTTGTCTTCCTAACTATATATACCAACTTAAGGTTCTTAAACATAACTTTAATCTATGATCACCATAAAATCGTGGTGTTGAAATAAAATAAAACTCATACTATATAATCAATATTATCTTTATACTCAAATAAGACATAAATCGTCTTATGCACTAATATGAACATATATATCATATAAGAAGAAAATCTTAAACATAGCCATATATACTAATCTTACTTGACTCTATTATGAAATCAAATTAAAATACCATTTTGACAAATAATATTAGACTTAATTAGGCATATGTATCACTTATTATCTCAAGATAATCATCTATTATTCTATATAATGACCACTTAGGTCCAAAAGTACATACTAACATAATAACATCAAAAAATCCATCGAATCTCTAGAAAAGTAATCATATAGTGTAGTAATATCTTGAATAAAAATATTAGGTCATTTTATGATCAGGTCATGGGTGAAATACCCAAAATACACTTATTAGGGTTCATATCAAAAGACCCAATAAAACTTCATATAAGAGAGATTAGGCTTTGAAATCATGTTAAGAATATCATAATACACATTCAATAAAATTTGCATGAATTTCTATATTTGTTTGCTATTTTTAATTGACAAAACATCAAAATCATATAATTTTGGCTACACAACACATACTAAGTAATAGACATCCAAATCACATTCTAGATATATTCTTAGAATATAGTACATCTGAAGAGATTTCGGTGGGTACCTTATTTGATAAAATCCAACTTCCCAATCTCAAGATATGAATTTTAAAATAACTACTTTATCAAAACGATGCTAACCGTTGAAGATTGATCCAATGACTGAGAGGAATAAGCACCCAACTTCCCAGATCTAGGCAGAGTCTTCTTCACCTGATTAAAAAGGGGGTTTCTCCCCTATTTTTGCCAAAAGAATAGGGCACCATGTTTGTTTCTTCTAACGGTGAAATGGCTCATGTCTTTGGTTGGTGATGAACCTAACAAAAGGTTACCTGGCCTCCGATCCTCCTCCCCTTCATCTCCATCGATGCTATGCTACCTTGATAGCCACCAAACAAAGCCTCATCTGAACCCTAGAGCCACTATCATTGTGGTCCTCTTCCATGTCCCCTCTCTCTCATTCTCTTTTGATCTGTGTCAAAACCCTAGCATAGGGTCCAGCCGCCACCACGTATCCAAGATCGAGGGGTTTTATACCCCCACTCTGACCCTATTTGGGGCAACGATCACCTATCATGGGTGCTCTAATCTGACCCAATAAACAAGGGTTGCGGCCTCCAGTGTGCGCGGACTGGGGTCGCCCCCTTTTTTATTTGATAGAAGTCCAATTTCTAAGAATAATTATCTAGATCATATCTTAATCTCATTAAATTCCAAATTTTATAATTAACACTATCTCTTTATTACCTTTCGTTGGACAAGAAATTTGGTCAAAATAAAATAAATAAAGACTTTAAGTTTACCTTCTAAGTAAGACTTGGATAATTACCAAATTAATTACCCAGATCACTAGATAATCCACAATTATCTAAAATTTCTCCTATAATCTTATGTTTCAGTTCTTCATCTATTGAAAATATTAAAAGTACTTATCATGTGTAAGAATACTAGATTTCCAAATTTAAACTCCAAGGACCTATGCATAAAACTTAATTGTCCCAAATGATCTAGAATTGGACTCTATGGCACATGACGCATTCCACAGCCTTGCAAAGGGCCCATGAACATAATCATGTTCTAAATCATGATAATAAAGCTTGAATATATATAATTTCCCAATCAAAACTTCCTAATGATAATTTTACTCAAAATTACATTGCTTTCTAAATATTAAGATCATAACTAGGCCTAGGCTCAAACCATTAAGTAGACTCATCATATTTTCTTCATTGTTGTCACCTCATTATCGAGTTACACGTGAAATCATCAAACTTCACAAGGACATTTCAAAACTATCCGAATTGCATAAAAGACCCTCTCTACACATTGTTTCTCCTTACATCCAAATATCATGAAAAATGGATGGAACCTTATAGTAAACATAAATATATCATAAATTGATCCTATTAATAACTTAATCATGTACTCTCTAAGTTTCAAAGATTAGGGTGTGACAATACTACCCTCCTATTTGGGAATTTCGTTCTCAAAATTTGATTGAGCCATAGGAACCACCATAGGTGTGCATCACATATGTTACTAACTCTTGACGATTAACATATTAAGGTACATATGCTCAAAATTTTGTATGAAAAGAGGTACATACTGTATTTTCATAAAATATTTATGCGAGCATTATCTATTACCTTGGTCTATTTCTCAACTCATACTTAGGGTTTATGAAACTAAACTTGTCTCTATACTTAGGGCATCTACCTCAACCTTCTAATGAATTCCTAACATTAGGTATAGTTGACCGTCTAATCTCATGTCTTATAGGTATCTCCCACATTTCTAGATATGTGGTGATCAAGCACATACCTAGAGATGTGAGATCCTATCATGCTATCTCTCACTAACCCACTAATAAATGTGTCCCATACCACACGAACTAGTAAGAAATGAGGGACACATCAAAGTCTAGTGCTTATGACATTCCTCTTCAATTCTCGATTGGTTGGCCATAACCATTGAGAATGGAGAAGAAACATCATTAGCTAGGGTTAGGTTGAAACTTGAGACCTAGAATAGGTAAACATCTATCTATGACATCTCTATAACTTGTAAGGTGAAAAACTCTTAGTCATTCTAGGTCATAGTAACTTTCTTTGGGAATCTATCCCTAAACCCTAATCTCTTATCTTCATCCTAAGGGGACTATGAGAATCATCTTTTTCTAGTGGCCATTTACGAAATTTCTCTGATACCATATTGTAACACCCTGATTTTCATAACACACGAGCAGAAGCTATATTTTTTTCTTCATATGGGAGTGTCACAAACATGTTAATCATTACAATAAAAGCAAATGAAACACTTTCCAATGAGTAAAATTGATTCAGACATAGTCCTTAATAAAAGAAAAAATACAACTTATCTAATATACTTTGGTAACAAGACTATGCATAAAAAGAGATGTCTAAACTATGGACCGTGTCGGTAGATGGCACCCCACTAGGCAAGCTTGAAAATCTCTTAGGCCTTTGCTGGTACTTTTATTCTTCAATCGCTCCAAAAACCTGTTGACATTGCATCCCCAGCCATGCATTCGAAAAAATAGTCGTTAGAGTAAGTGGCATGAGTATTCTAAAATATACATTGCTATAGAACTGAAATTGAATTTCATAAACATAAAGTTAACTTCAAGTTTTGAGTAAAATCTATAACATATTCTCTCTTATTACTTAATCTAAATTCTTATCTTTCTACCATATCTTTCTTTGGAGACATTTACCCTAGTACAAAAATCTCAAGACCTGCACCACAATGCAAGGGTGATAGTTATCTTATCTAATTCCCTCTCATCTCACTTATGGATGTGATTATGGGCATGCTCTAGCCTAATGTATCTTTTACTTACAATTTTTATCTGATTGTTGCCACCATTATATAATAAGTCCTCCTCTATTGACACCGAAGTGTCCTCTATGGTGTAGCGCACCCTCTAATGGCACAACATGCCCTCCGTTGACACTGAAGTGTTCTCTATGGTACAAGACACCCTCTATTGGCACAATGTGCCCTCTCTTGACACCGAAGTGTCCTTTATGGTGCAACATACCCTCTATTGGCATAAATGCCCTATGTGACACCCGCAGTGTCTGGCGTAGTGCACCCTCTGAATCACCCAGGGACTCTCTGGTGAGGACTTATTATATAATGTAATATGTGAAGGTTTTGGATCAATTATAAAGGTCTAGTCTTACTATAATCTGAATCTAAACTTATCTGCAACTGAGTACTGAACATGTACTAAATACTAAATCTAAATCTCTACTCTTAAATTCTGAATTGAAACTATTACTGAATGTGAATATGGATATCAATTACTACATAATTGAGTTTATGTCTATAACCCTTTTAATATATTTTTAGTCAATATCTAACTACTCACACAATGAGTGGTCTAAGTCTGAATCAAGATCTAATATTCTTATTACCTAGATATACTTTGTTCTGAAACTCTTATTGAATATAATGTCTTACTTACTTTTTGACAATAAATATGTGATAAATGAGTTCAAAGACTTAAGAGAAAGAATCTAAATTGAATATAGAAATACTAAGTATACAAAGCATCTTAAGTCAAGTTTATATTAGTAGCTTAAATATAAAGTATATAAAAACATGAATTCTGACAAGATGATTTAACCTTCATAAGATTTTATTAATTATGATTTTACCATGAATCTTAATGTTTACATATGATCTTATCTTTTCCAACTTAAACATTAAGATATGAATCTTATAACATCTTATCTTCAAACATAATCATAACTTAATACATCATAATTCATATTATCATCATAACTCAATTTATAATACATTCAGCTCCCAAAAGTACAATTATTTAGCAAAATGAACCATGGCTTAATATTTCCAAATTCATATTCTTACATCATACTTGACTCCTGGATATTATTCATTCTAAGGAATCTCGTTGTTATATCATATACATATGTATGAAATCATAATGGCATGTTTCTACTTGAAATCATAATACATAGTTATCCCTATAAATATGAGAAATCCTAATAACATATGTGTACTTAAATTCTCAATAAAAAGTTTTCCCAAATCACCAACTAAGTATGTCTACATTACTTGCAAATCTTATCTTACAATCTTATTCATTAATTTTGAACATTTCTAAGAAATCTTGTAGGAACATGATCCTTTAATTTTCTCATGGACTTGGTCCATGGGTCACAACTATTTTGAGCAACATGTATCCATTTGAGATTTTGGGTATCTAAACTTACATAATGATAGAGATATGAGAATATTCTTGTTTGCATTAAAATCATAGAACGTTGAAGCATATAAATTATGAACGTCTTATCAGGAGACTTGTAAACATACTAAACTTAAGACATGAGTACTCCTTGGCATGGCCTACATCTTGTATAGATGGTATCAGTAAGGTAGTCTCAATTCCAAATTCCATAACTTTCATAACCTAGATATCATCATAGTTTTATTAGTCCAAGCCTATGTTCCCTCTTTTGATTTCTTAAACATAACTTTAATCTATGATCACCATGAAATCTTGGCGTTGAAATAAAATAAAACTCATAGTATATAATCAATATTATATTTTTACTCAAATAAGAAATAAATATTTTTATGCACTAATATGAGCATATAGATCATATAAGAAGAAAATCTCAAACATTGACATATATATTAATCTTACTTGACTCTGAAATCAAATTAAAATACATTTAGATAAATAATATTAGACTTAATTAGGCATATATATCACTTATTGTCTCCATATATAAAGCGTGTACATACAACTTGACCTATAAGCATCCAAACACACACATTATAGCATGTCTGTTTATGTTGGATCTTGTCTAAGTTCCTTAATCCCTTCAAATAATAAATATGTGTATCAGTGAAACAAATGAGAAATATTTACATCATCAAAATTAGAGTGTGGCACATCCAAAAAACTAATAATATATCCCTTTTCGATGATGACAAATATTTCCTTGAAGATAATTTGATAATAGACAATTTAGATCATCATGCCTTGAAATGTAGTTGATAGACAAAAATTTTATTCATCAATTTTTCTCCCCCTTTAAAGCATTCAAAAAGGAATTATGCTTACCAATGCAATCCCTCAAGGAGATACTCCCCATCAATGATATAGTAATTTTGAGGAGGAAAAAGTATATACAATAAAAAACACAGATTTAATGATTGAAATGAGGGTGTTCCAAACAAATTTAGATACAATTTGTAGAAGAGTGTATAGTTTATACACACAAAAAAACTCTATTTGGTCAAGGAACAATTAAAAATTGTCTAATTACAAATTAAATGAATGCTAAGTCCTCTGTAATTAAAAGATCTCGTGAAGCACAAAGTATTAAAAAGGATACTTCAAAGTATTGGTGAGGAATAATAAGTCCTCCATTATATAGAGATGGCATGAATTTACTATTTTCTAAATAATGTTTGAATATCAATGCAAGAAATGTTAAGTACTCTATGAAATAGAGATTTTCCAAAAAAATCAAAAGACAAAACAAAAACTTGGTTTCTCAATCATTTTCATGGTTTCTTAATCGCAAAAATGAGTAGAGAATCCAGTAAGCGCAAAATGAGATCAACAAAAGAATCTCTAGACCAAATATAAGGGATGTTAAGCCCATATTGATTTAAAGAAGACAGTAAGCACATAATGAGGTCAACAAAGAAACTCTAGACCAAACATAAGGGATGCTAAGTCCATATTTATGTAATTTTTTATAGATATGCAAGGTATAACATATAACTTTGAGTTCCCCCTTAATCTCATACTCCAAAATAAATTGAGATCAATCTAAAAAATGAACCATTAATATAGAGATAGCTGTTAAACCAAAATTAATTTTATATCAAGTAAACCCTATCATTTTAGGCTTTATGAATCCAAATAAACATGTAGCAAAATGACTCTAACTACCAGTTCTAAGATAGTCAAATCAAAACTTATAGATAATAATTTGGTCAAGTATTTCGACTGAGTTGCTCCTTGACCTAATAGTACCTTGACCGAGAAGTAGTCTGCCACAAAAATTATCTATAGTGAACCAATCTAAAGCAAATAAAAAGAAAAAGATGTTCATAAATTATGTAATTTACTTCTACATTACAAAAATTAATAATAGTAACCAAATTCTTCTTCTTATATTTTTCAACATTTTATAATCTAAAATTAACTAGTTCATTTTTATAAAAAGTTATGAAGATACATCATTGTCATCACTTTGTTGACTTTCTTTTTTTGTTTGTTATATATGGTAATCAGAAATTCTTGTTTATGATGATGGTTTTCTTATATCTCACATTCATTAAAAATATCTCCAATAGAGATTATGATATTTATAGTAAAGGAAAATTTAGAATTCATTTAGAAATAGTTTCATATTTTTCCATGTGAAATAATTCTAGATTATGAGCAACCATATTCTTAGAATTATTAACTTGTTTGTTTGCTTTATGAATAATACATAATTTCCTCCAAATAGCATAAGCAGTTTCAGAAGAGGAATTATGATAAAATTTTTCAATAGAAAGAAAACTTAGAAACCAATTCTATGACTCTAGCATTAAGAGTAGCATTTCATACCATATCTACATACCATTCTCCACATCTATTGTTAGTGGAACATATTGATTGATGACCATCTTCCAAATTTCAAGGCTAACATAATGAATTAAGAATTTCTTATCATGATTTCAAAATGTGTATTTGGATCCATCAAAAATAGTCGGTCTTTGATGTGTGGTCCTCAATGGTTGAGTTAACTTGGCATGTCCTCCCCCATCCTTCAAGACATGTTATGGCTCCTTTAAGACCCACTCTGATAACACTTGTTGTATCTATATAGGTGGTGAATAGAGATAATATAAGACTTATAAAATTTCAAACACGAAATAGGTTAAATTGAACTTGCTTAAAAAGATAATATAGTGAAAAAGTAAAGCAAGTTATTTTAACAATGAAAGCAACCACAAGAACACCAGATGTAGAGTGGCTCCATCAAATGATGACAGTCAACGAGCCAGTTATTCCCAACTAGGATATTCAAACTTATATTTTATTCCTTTTCTAAACCAATAAAAAATACACAAATCAGTCGATTTATTTTGTGGCTTAAAACAACCCTCCTTCTCATGCTAAACGAGAACTGTCAACTTGGAGTAGTTTGCAATTTGTCTCCATACCTTAGTAGCAATGTTCTCACAAGAAGTAGCTCCAAGTAACTTTCAAACAACCTTCTTGCAAGAAGTAGTCAGAAAAAGCATAACATGATAATCGGAATAAGAGAGGAAGAAGAAGTTACAACTCTTCACACGATTATAAAATGAAGATCTCTAATAAATACTGATGATCAACTTCTCCACAAGGAATAGGTAAGACTATATTTGGTGGAATAGGACACTAATTTAGATCTGAAGATGACAATATGAAATTCTAATCTTTGTTAAAGATATCTTGTAATGGATTTCTAAAGTGTATTTGTGTGTCCATAGGACTATCCTAATTATATGAAACACTTAGGAATATATTGGATAGTTGTTGGGGGTGTTTTTCATAAAATAAGAGTTAAACAAGTTGTTAGACTAACAAAAGACCAAGTTACAATGGCTAGTGGAGCACTAAAAAATATTACTGTGAGACATCCTCAGTCAAACTTCTCTTCGAACAAGGGACCTCTCGGTCAAACTATTTTTCAACGAAGGTTTTTTCACTTTGGCAAGTTCACAATGACCCTTTTTCTACAACAACTATTTTGAAAAAAATATTTCTTATTGGTTGAGAAAGAGTTCGAATGAGAAAGGATTTTGTATAGAAAACCATCAATAAAAATGTTATTTTAAATGAATCATTTGACTTTTGGAAAACACACTAAATGATTTTTCTAATGGGAGCTAACTATCCTAAAGACTTTCTATAAATTTGCAACTGTGTTTAGGATAGGACATGGCTAATCATCATTTGTTTTTACATCATTCCTAGTAAGTTGTAGAAAATGCACTTGCACAATTCACATACATAGTGCAACTTGATCTACAAGCATCTAAACACACATATTATAGCATGTTCATTTATGTTGGATCTTGTTTAAGTTCCTTGATCACTTGAAATACTAAATAGACATATTAGTGACACAAATGGGAAATATTTACATCATCAAAATTAGAGTGTGGCATATCTAAACAATAGAACATAGTACATCACCACATATCACACTTATTGAGAATCCTGATGTGAAACTATATCACTTCAAGCATCATGTCTTTTTTAGTATTCTCACATGAGAATTTGTGATAGGGATGTTAAACCAAAACCTAGTGTAATCTAAGTTGTATTGTGTTCATTATTAAGGAGATTCCACCTTCCACATGACATAATTAACATAACTCATAAAAATTTATCATGATTTGTTATACTTAGTAACCTACCTTACCTACATGGAGGAGCTTGTTCTGCATTTGGGCATGATCACATCCCAATCAAAATTGTTAATCTTGCAAACTTGGAACAAAAATAAAGCATATGATGATTTTTTTTAAAAGTGACCTACCTTACCTATGTTCACCATTTTGGATTAGGGAAGATGAACTTAAAAACTTATTTCAATTATGTAAATAATGTTTATGGTGGTAAAGTTTGCAATGCTAACCCATCACCTTGGCTAGGTGGTAGTTACATAACAATGACCTTACTATTGGATGTTACTCATGTGTTACTTATTGAACCCACTACTCACTTTTAATAGTACTATGTTAAGTTACATTCCTAAGATGTAAATCATCATTACTTCACCCCATAAAAGTATTAAGAAATATCCTAACTAACCCTTTAGAGTGGTAACAGGGGGAGATCAACTAGATCAATGATAGTTAAAACTCCTTCTCACTTTCTACATAACATTTAGGCCTAGAGTCTTTGGATGGATTCAACCAGTCATAGATTCTTCACTAAAGAGTTCCTCTAATCCTAAAAACATCCTTGTGGTTGGTAACTTGGTTCCAAAAACTATCAACTAAATTTGAAAGCTTATTTTTATACATTGTACCTTCAAAAACATTTTCATATTTTGTCTTTACATCTTTCAAATTCGCCATAAAAAAGGATTGGCATTTCGATTTGTAGCTCGTACCTCTGTTAAGGCATTTATTTAGATTTCTAATACTAGTCTCCATGGTCAAACTTTACAAATATTTATAGCCTTATATCGGAGTTTTGTACATATAAATTAGTAATGAAAATATGTTTGGCAATAAAAAATTAGTGTAGAAAACCCAAAATGCACCCAAAATCAATTTGAGAACCAAGTCAGACACATTCCACAACACAACACAAACACTATCACTTCAGTCCACACATAAGGTCTAACTCTTTGAGCACATAAAAGGGCATATGGTTGCATCTATAATACATAAGCATATGAGGGAGACATGTTATCTACTAGGTTTGATCAACTTCTATAAGGTACTAATAAGGCACAATATCCACCATTCCCCATGTCACTTTGAATCATAATTTGAAGCTCCTCATCTCGAGACCTCAAGAAGTCATAGTGGTATCAATGTTATAGGAATATATTTGGGTTTTTTACAATGGTAGATGGTCTACAATCCTTCTGGCTTCAAATGTTATGGTAGCGTATATAGTTCTTATACTCATCTCGATCACTAGATAGACAAAGTGCATCATTGGAGATGCGAGAGGTGAACACTTATGGATAGATACTAAGACAAATAATTTTTAATGACTGTTTTTTATGTATTATGCGTAACAAGATCAACATGGATGGTATACAACCCATAAGTATATTGATATGGGTAGAACTATGTGGACATACTCAATGTTGAAGGAAAGGTATGGTAAAATGTAGACATACTCAATGTTGAAGGAAAGGCATGCTTACCATAACATAGCTAAATAAGTTTATCACCTACTATCAAGGGAATCATCACCATTCTATATACTATGTCAGAGTTCTATGTTCATCATTTATACATAATAAATTCTCCTAGTGGAAGTAACTAGGAAAAAGTCTAAACATGAATTAAAGTTAACCATGCATATGAGTGTTCAATTGTATCTCCCTTAGTTGGGAGATATAGTCTAGTAACTTGGAGATTCAACTCCTATGTAGGGAAATTCTATTCCCTATAAAAGGTATAGGGTTAACTAGGGATCCTTAAAATTTTAAATTCTCAACCACATCATGGTTTTGGGAGTGAAAATCATCATGTCAAATAAGAACTGAGACCATGTTTGATATTTTTTTACTCAGGATTGGGTACATCAACTACATGTAAACAATCATCTAAGTAACTAAGTAAGGAACAATGTAGGATAACTTTAAATAGCCAAGCAATCGGCTACCTGTGGCTCTGATATTATTTTGTTAAGAGTGGGATGCATGAGGGAATATAATCATAACTAATTTGAGACAATAAACCATCCTATTACAAAAATGGAGGAAATGAGGAACATCACTATTTCTCAAATGGTGTGTATATATATCATAGATCATAAATGTTTATAAGAAGCAGAAACAAATCTATTGAAAATTATAAGAAATTCCATGTACATTTTCCTCACCATAAAAGGCGGAATACAAATGTAAAAATAGTATATATCTAATAGTCTAATGACTTGAAAGTTCCATTATAGAGGGTAACCCAACCTTCCAAGCTATACTTAAGTCCACATTATGTAAGTGATCTTCCACAGTCATTGTCACCTAATATACCTACTCCTAGGCACAAGGGAACAATGCCCATTTAATAGGAAAGAAAAGCATGTATCAGTAAACATTGAGTATGTGCATAGAACAACATTTATGCATTTTACTTTGTTACTAGTATAAAATGATGTTCCCATGAAAGTGCGCCACATGAAAATAGGTAAGTTCAACAACAATCAAATCAAGATACAAAAGAGTAATATTTATGGAGAGGAATAATTGAAATAAAAGATGCATCTTTATATAACAAACACTCACAATTTCTAAACAAAAAATATCTCTACATGCATAACAATGTAGACTATATATACCTAAAATAGGTACATAACACTATAGGATCACAATCTAGAAAGTAAGACTGAAAGCGCACACACATAGGGTGGAATACACACACCATTTATACGTATGTCTTTATATAAATACCACTACTATAAATATGATACACAAACATTTAGCATGCACAAAATAGAGTGGCAAGACTAACATTCTAGTCACAATAATATCAAACATTAAAACTATAGAAAGAGGGGTCTGAAGACCCATTTAAAGAGAAGAATTTAATCTCAAGAAATGTTAAAAAGAATTCAAATATGTAAATATGTATGTTCAACTTTGGATTTCCAAGAAGGGATAGTAGTCAAGCAAATGCCTCAGTATAGGAATTTGGATCACAATCATGGTAATGCCCAAAATACAACATGAATTGCACATACCTAGTTTTTATAGCTTGTTAAATCAATCTATATACTTTTGTCCCCAAAGTCAAGTGTTCATTCTAGAAACATATTAGGTGTATCAGCCAAACAAAATAGAACAAAGGTTTACATTCCCAGTATAGTTCTATATATCTCTCTTACCTTAATTCAAGTTACCAAATAGAATATTAGGGTTTTGAATCAAAAGGATATCTGATCCACTGTGTATTTATTAATGTTCATGTGGTTGTTATTACATATACATACACATTAAAAGGTCGAGTGTAATATTTTTTTATTCACATTTGTCCATGGCTACAAAGATATCACCATCTACTTAGACCCTACTATTTGGATTAATTAGGTTTTATTTGTATATTTGATTCGAATAAAAGTCCCATATTTATAACTAAATTGATTTTTTGTCATAACTCATTTTTGAGATGTTGGTCTACATTCCCTGTCAACTGAGTGTCGCTATTGTTATGTCATTTCTTTGATTGTGGACATTAATTGATATGTACATCGCTACATATATATATATATATATATATATATATATATATATATATATGTGTGTGTGTGTGTGTGTGTGTGTGTGTGTGTGTGTGTGTGTGTGTGTGTGTGCATGTTATATACATATATACAAACACATATATGCACATATAATATACACATATTTAGACACATATACATATATGCATACTAATATAGTTAACACCAACATACTTATTTTGTTTAAGCTGCCACATCCCAATTATCATCTAACCTTCCATCTAGTACATATGTTGTAATTTATAGCTCAACAAACATAAATAAATAGGCCACAAAACATTATCTAGTACTTATTAATATATGCATATACATTAGTATGTATAATAGCATGGTAGAAATATGTAGAACATTCGACCAAGCTAGTTTGCATTAGAACTTAAAGTCATATGAAACATATCTTATATTCATGCATAAGCATTTATTCGTGTATTCCATATTTTAGATTATATAATATATACACCTTGCAGTTGTTGTCTTACCAAGTATCTTGACCACATATCTTATCTATTTACTTTTACTAACATACAAAGTGATCTAGATTAAATATTAATTTCATGTCTAAATTTGAAATACAAAAAGAGTACCAATAAATATAGTTAGTAATGATATATTAATTGATATATGCCAATCACATATAGAGGAATGGTGATGAGTGACCTGTGAATCATCAGTTAACCATGATATGTAGTTTTGATGATATACATATCTTTGATGCCTATGTTGGACCAGTTTCATTCTACAATGGGTTGGCAGATGAAGAGGAGGCAAATGAGGATAGAGAAGGTTCTAGTGAGATCAAAATCCATTAGGGTTGTGATCTTGTGGGCACATGGATATGATATATCGATGGATATTTAGTTCACTGGTTCATACTGGAGAGTACTCAATGGTGATGGTGTTGAGAACGTCTTTGTATGATTGAACTGGTGGTGGTGGTCAAGGTAGGAGATCAATATAGGGGTGTATGGTGCCTAACAGAGCTGTCATCAATTTTTTTAACAAGTAGCATCACCCCTTAAAGAAATAGTGGTTGGAACAAGTAAGTAAGGAATAGGAATGTGAGGATCTAGGGTAATGAACGACAAGAAGGAGGGATGATCAGTGAGTTTTGGTGGTGGAGGAAGGTTTCCTATTGTCAGGTTGTGTGTACGGAGGTATAGTTTCAGTGGTGATAATATTGGTATGTATGCCTGGACAGAGAATCATATGATGATTATAATTAGACATCATATAATAGGTTTGATAATTACAGAGGTAATTCAATCTATTATGTCAAAAGAATGACATTACTCAATGACATATTTTTTCAGGTTAAGGACCTGGACAATGAAATCATATGCATGATAAGAGTACACAAATTCATGTTATGTCCCATCTCAGAGAAATTAATGTAAAATCAAAATATATGAAATTAATACATAATATTTGAGTGTTTGATAATTGGTGATATAGTCTCATTAGTCATGATATGGGATATCAAGTAAAATGCATAGGTATTTGATATATAATAGTGTATCGAAAAAACCACCTTGAGAGTGATAATGGAGACCATGGAATGGTAATTAAAATCAATGTCTAGTGATAGTGGTGATTGTGGTTCTTAGACATGAAGTCACTTCACTCATCACATGTCATTCGATGCATTTTGAAACAATCCAACATGACCTTGAATAAGAGTTTCCACAAAGGTGGTGCTTGGGTATGTTGTGACACATGCGAATTGTTTGGGAGTGATGTTTGGGATTTGTCCCTCCGATGGGACATTCATATCCTGGGCACTTGATAAGTAAGACAAAGAAATTTGTGGTTGTGCTTGTGTGACTCAATATATAATATGTGAGCTCACATGCATCTCATACAGTCTGATCTTGTTCAAGGAATTTGGACTGAACATTAAGAGGATGAAGATTCAATGGCTTGAGTTCAATCCAAATATCATAGAAAAAGGTACTATACAATCACTACGACATGATAATTGATTGTATGTTTAAGTTGTTCTCCAAATTTCCCATCACTTGGGTAGAAATGATGTATTTCTAGACACGAGTCATTGCTTGTGATGTCATGAATTGATTATGAACATGTCATACCTACGTATTTGGGACATTTAGGGTTACACATATAGGATGTAACTAGAGTAGGAGTTTAGTCCTGAGTAAGGTTTAACTTGGTTACTAAAGTGTTTATCTAGCCAAATTAAATTACACTGCCAAGTGAGTTGACCAACTGGTATGCCAATTAATCTACTAGAGATTCCAATTGATTGATTCGGATGATTCAGACACAACTGATGGAAATGGTTAGTCCTATTGGAGAGTCTAATTAGGAAAGTAATCATATTTCCAATTGGATTATCAAAAAGTAGCCAATTAACCGATTGGAATGTCCAATTGGTAGACTAGTCAAGAAATGATATATATGTACTAGTACAATTGTGAAAGGAAAGTATTTTGATCAACTTGTTGAATGTCTAGTCGATGGACTAGAGAGTCCAATCGATCGGTTGGAGATTCATAGTAGTAATTGAATCATGAAATTCTATCTCTTTGAATCCTAGTTTATATGGAAACCTTGGACATGACCATCCTATAAATAGGGGTTATAGTGAAGGCTTTCATAAGACACAATAATTAATGTTGACAAACATTGTCCTCTCAAAGTTGTAGTAACATGACAGCTCAAGAAAGTCTTACCTATAAAAGGGAGAGATATCAACAAAGAGATAGTAAGGGAGTACAAGTTAGAGCTATCACATTGACATTGAAGAGACAAAACCTTCTCATTGGTTCTAGGAATTGCAGCGATGAGTTCCTAGTGATCTACATGAATACATAGAGGTGTGGATGCCATCACCATAAGACTAGGAGAACACCATAAATTTCCATCTATAGTGTTGAAGTAGGTGGCCATTGCTATGACTTCTAACATGCTGCTTGAAGAAGAATCACATCGTTGTGAAGATTGTATCAAGACTTTTTCTACGATTTGGTATACCTCACAAATTCCTCTTTTCAAGATACATTGTTGTTGATACAATCAACTGGTTTAGATTTGGGCATATGATGTTTTTTTTGTTTTTTCTGCCTTATCTGTTGCCTAATTTTCCAATAGTGATATCATAGACATGTCAATTTATGAATTATTAGAAATTTAAATTGATGTGATTAGATTTATTTTATTGAATATGATACAAATATTGAAATGCTTAATGTACATATCTAATTAAATACCACATACGTTCCCTATATATGTATTCATATATATATATATATATATATATATATATATATATGTGTGTGTGTGTGTGTGTGTGTGTGTGTGTGTGTGTGTGTGTACATATATATACATATATATATATATATATATTTATATATATATATGTTTGTATGTATATATCTAATCTATACATGTCATCCTAAAATTGTTTTGATGTTGGATAAACAATAGGTTATGCCCAATACCCCATGTGGATGTGTGTGCTTGGTTGATTGGTTTCCTTCATGTTTTTATTATGTTTGCATATCGAGCATCTATATTTCTTTACAAATGCAAATTAATGTTCCGTTCCTATACTCCCATCAAATGTAACTTGAGGTTTCCCTTTTACAATGTCATAAGTAAATAGGGATATGATAGTTTTAATTTCTATTTTTGGGAAAGAGAATGCATTCTGCATAAGGAGATTCGACCACTAGGAAGTTGATTCGATCGACCAGAGGATGGTGGAGGCATGTCGACAACATGAGCCAATTGATTGATTGGAGACCAAAATGATCAACTAGAGGAGTCTAGTCAATTGCATGAGGCAGAGCCAATCAATTGACTGAAGCCAATTAATTGAATGAAGGAATCCAATCGACCCACCTGAGTTCCAAACAATCGACTCGAGGGTCAAACTGATCGATCAACCTTTCCAACAACATATTTTCAATACGTATTGCTAGATGATATGTATTATCTTTGGTTGTAGCAGTTCTTTTGACTCCAAATTATTGTTTTAGTATGGACATAACCATGTCTAGTATATTTGTTATTGCATGCTCTTTGTTTTGTTGATATAGCATTTATATGATATGTAGTATAAGTATGTTGATACTGGATATGTATATGCATATGTTACAAAATTCATCAATAAATATTAAGTCTTAGATGCTTTCCATAAGAAACACATATGAAAATATTGATCGACTAACTGTAGGTTATTACAAAGCATGGTGTGTCACCTATCTCGTGAAAGTGTGATGACAAATATGTGTGTCTGCCAAAGGAGGTTGCATATTATATCGTGTTGGCTTTTGGGTCAGGCTTACCTAGGCAGTCTTAATGAGATTAAGGGCCTAGAAGCATACAAATGGACTGTGACAAGTACTTGTGCACTCCATATATCCAAAGTTGCATTTGAAATGTAGTTAGCAAAAGTTTTTTACCTAAATAGTAAAGTTATGAGCGATCAACCAAAGCTAACTCATGATCTTATGAGATATGGAACTTACCTCACTAGAAGGTTTTATGATGAAATCTTAAGAAATGGTAGTGAGGGCTATCAATTTGAAAAAAATAGTGGGAATGATGATTAATTAAAATCTCTATGAATATTGTCAAACTTATCAAATAAAATTAAATTAAAAGTGTTTTAACAAAATAGAAAATTTTCTTTTGTAGAAACTAATGGAAAACACGAACATGTTTTCATTGCATTTTCTCCTTGAGAAGGACAAGCTAAATGAGAATAACTTTCTTGACTGGTAAAAAACATTGAGAATCATTCTCACTCATGTGTGAGATCCTATATCCTAGAGACATCCAAGCCAAATGAACCAACTCCCACTACTACTAGGGCTGCATGGATTCTTACAAGAAGCACTCTGAAGATGTCATGGATGTAAACTGTCTGATGCAATGTTAAATGAACTATGAGTTTCAAAGACAAAATGACAATATGAATGTTATTGAGATGGTAATACATCTATAACATGTTACAAGATTTGGAAAATAAGAGAGATATGATGTCTCAAAGGGATTTTTCAAGTGCAATATGGCATAAGGAGATCCAATAGGTCCCCATATACTTAAGTTGATTGGGTATGTGGAGAACTTAGCCAGACTGGGATTTTCCTTAGGCTAAAGTTGGCCACAAATTTGATCTCCAATCCCAACCATAATCATACAATGGTTTGTTATTAACTACACTATGAACGATTTGATAAGTTGTTGTGATTACTTGGCATGTTAAGGACATATAAAGCACAGACTAAGAAATACAAACTTATATATGTGATGTTGATCAACATAGACAAAGGGAGTCTAAGGGAAAAGGAAAAACTAAGAAGAGTTCTAAATATATCTAGAAACCATAGTTTTCTACATTGAAAGGTACGGGAAGAGTGAATAAGGAAGGGAAGTGCCACCACTATCACTAGCATAGACATTGGAAATGGAATTGTACTCTTTATCTAGAGGAACTCAAGATTTAGATGGATATTGAAATCTCCACTTCATGACCCAAGAAGCAGTAAGATAGAACTATATGGAGCAAGTGTTTTTGCTAATACACTTAGAATATGTTGTTGCTAATACACTTAGAATATGTCATTCATCTGATCCAAATGGGCATGTAATAGAATTAGTCAATTGCTATTTTTACCAATCATTAATTAAAAACATCTTTTATCTTGTATGGACAAGAGTATTATGAATAATTGATGTTTTATGTAAAAGATAAGATCTTATATGAAAATGCCTCAATGTCTCTGTAAAGAGTGTGACCCAGTAGGGGACCACTCCTTACTTAATTCAAGAAAACAAATTGCAGAAAACCCCATGACCGTAAATATGACCAAATAAACGGGTGTAACATTTTTTTATCAAATAGATGATAACATGGACATATGTTATTTGCAACGAAAAAAAAATCGAAATTTTTCATAAATTAATTGTTCAATTTAACATTGGAACTTGTAGGCAAAGTCTAAATTATGAATCTAATTATGAAGACCATATTGTGGTGAACAACCTTTCCATCTCGAAACTCGTCCTAGTACTTGATCCTAGGCTATGTCCTCTCCTCTCCCTAAATCTTAATATGGGCTAACTCTGTATGGGCTACAAAAATAACACCCAAAAAAGGAAAATAAAAGGAAATGATGCGTTAGTGAATGTTGAGTATGTGCAATAATTACCAACTAGGCATTACATTAGGAAGCTCAAAAGAATACTTTCAAATTAAGGGATGATCAAGAGAAATAAGTGTCATGAGAATTATATCAGACCAAGATATTAGGCATGTCTACCTAAAGAATATCAAGTAAGGATTCTTACCTATAAAATTTTCCATTCATAATAACAATAATAAATTGTGCATGTAATAAATAAAGACTAAAGTTATTTCAAGAAGGGTTGTGACAAAATTGGATCAAAACCTAAAAATATTTTTGGAAAAGCACACCCTAGGTTGAAACATATGCCTCTATAAATATTGGGTGGAAATGCACACCTTGGGTGAAAAAGCACACCCCTATAAATATGGTTGTACAAATGTACCACTACGTGAAATAAAGATAGTCTAAGCATACACATAAATAGGAAAGGAAAGTAAAAGTTCACTCCATATGAAATAACATGATACAAACATCCATAATAAATCATGTGGGGTCAGATGACCCATAAACATTATTCAAGAAAATAGGAACTTCATAATGATGAAAAAAAATAACTATTCATTCCTCATATGAGAAGCATGTTAGATCAAAACAACAATGCCTAGATAATAGAAAAGATGCACATATCTCAACTTATATGTTAAGTCAAAGATTGAATCCAATGTTGAAGCCCAAGTCTCTAAAGCACCTATTGAACATATACGTAGAATTCAAGTTAGGCTTGCATTATTTATATAAATCCTAAAATCATCCTTTAGTTATTATTGGATTAGGTCTTATAAACCATAATATGTTGTGAATCATATTTTATTCAGTTTGTATGATATTTTACTTTACTTTTCTATACTTACAAAATTATTTGTTATGAATTTTGAGAATGTCCAATCAATTAGATAAATCCATAAAAATTGCATATTTATTAAATTGGTGTTAGACGATTAAATCCATATCACTGAATATATTAAAAATTTGTAATTCAAAATTTTTTATTTATATATTATCATATATGGATTTTAAAATTTCCAACCATCTAGAAAATTCCTTTAAAATTGCATTTTATTATATCAAAATTAAGTATGAAACCGATCCCATTGGTAGAGGATATTTCCATGATGTTAAAAATATGTTATTTTTAGACATATACATTAATATAATTAAAAATCAAAGATGATAATGTTTACTGCTTAAATAAAAAAAATTTGAGAAGTTTCTCATATGCCTTCATATATGATTCATAATCTTGTAGCATGACAAAGGCATGACACCAATTTGCTAGAATCAAATTCACATTTTTAAATCATAAAGATGAGGAAATAAGATAGAGAAGGACAAATAGGAAACACATCATGTAGACTGATATAGTGAAAATCAAAACCAAAAATACAGGAAATTGAACATATACAATCACTTATGACATCAACTAGATAAAACTCATGGAAGAAATCAAAACAAGAAATGTTTTGGTGAAGCATGTTGGAAAGCAGAAAGAGTCTAATATCATACAGGAAAGGTAGATTACTTTTGACATGAACTGGAAATATAGTATAGAAAAAGCATCTAGGGCCTCCACTAGAGCCAGTCATGATGATTTGGTGGGGTGAGAGGGTTTGAGACTCTCTGCTGTGAAGAGTTGATGGTCAACGATAACTGTGTATCGATGGGTGTGACAAAGACAAAGGAGATAATCAAACAAATAATGTGACATATTTAATATAGGTTAACATACATGGGTTTCTTTGGAAAGAAACATGACATGATCAAGTAATCATCACCTATAATTTAGAGACTGCATATCTCGTGACATATGTATTACTATCATCAACTAGTCAAATAGGATATTGTAAATGTAAAAGGATAAGGAGGAAAAATTAAAATGTGAATATCAATGGATGGATGTGGGAGAAAGCAAGAAAAGGTTAATAAAGTAGAGAGAGGAAGGGAGAGCTAGAGAAGGAATTGGAAGAAAAGAGTGTTCCACATGGAAAAGGAAAAGAAAAATAAAACATGATAGGAAGGCAATTAAAATCCATATCAAACGGAATTTATTAAATTTAACAATAAGAATTAATTATTGCAATTGTATATTCTCCTTTAAAATTTGTATTCTTTTACTACATTTTACTACTGACATTTACATCTAAATATTTAGTGCATGCAGGTATAATGAATTCTTCACATGAGTATTAGTTACCGTGTTCCTAAAATAAAATTTGGATATTATTTCCTTTATGTTGTATGTACAACATTGTTTCCCATTATGTTACACAAGAATTTTATTTATTAAAATTCATATAAGTTGTTTGATATTATTTATTTAATATATTAGATGTTTTCTTTTCAATTGTAAATTCAACTATTTTTATCTTATCTTTAATTTTCTTTTTTTAATGAATTTATGGCATTTATAAACTCCTAAAAAATGTAAAAACTTGCCCTACAAGCAAACTTGAACATGAGGAAAAAGTTTTACCATTAATTCTTCCTACTATGGTCATTTAGGATTTTACTTAATATTTTGGGATTTAATATACATTCCCTCATCTAAAACACTTGAATAGATAACATTATCCTAATATTTTGCAAATACAAATTGATTTTGGTATGTACATTTTAGATATGAGGTTTATCTCCAATTTTTAAGACTTTTTGAAATTTATTTAAAACTTTTGTCTCTTACTCTTATTTTCTTTTCCAAACAAAATTAAATTAGTTACCATTATGCAAATAATGTGAAACTTGGCACCCAAGGGAATTGGGACCGAAGGAATGCATTTTTATCATTATATTTTACTTTTGTGATTTCCTTTATGATTTCTGATACCATTAAGAAATTTGACACATTAGTATGGTATTTATCAAAGCATTATATCAACACTTACTTTAAATGTCATATTGTTACAGAAAGGGTTTATAGATTATGTATGAAAATTCACCTTTTACTCAATTAACATATTTAATTTATTTATTCCACTTTAATTTATATGATTGCACATGAAAACTCTGATTGTCACTTTAACACATGTATTAATCATATTTTTCTCCATTACGTGAGTACTATTTTGCAAAGGAAATGTATGTAATATATTTTAAGAATTAACTTTCATGTTAGCTCATATTTAATTTATTATGTAAATTTATTTAAATTTTATCCTTGTTTGGTCACATATAAAGAACAAACCTAAAATTGTTTGCAATCATGGTATAATCTGATAAGCTATACTTGATAGTTCTAAAGAAAAATATATATAAGACATATTAAACTACTTGATGACTCAAATAATGAATACTTGTAGCATCATAATTTAGAGCACACAAATAAGAAATGCATTCTAGAATCCATAACGATGGTCTTCCAGACTCTTTTGTCTATTGTGCCAATAAATATATGCAAGTCTTATTTATTGGGCAATACGACAAAAGCTCATCTCACTAGAATTGGTGGGAGAGCTAGTATTCCATTAGGGCTTGTATGTACTGATGTAGATTGACATTTTACAAAAAAATGCTAGAGATGATTAATATTATCTCTCTATATTAATTGATAGTATCAGTAGATATGATAGTTTGTATTTAATAAAATACAAATCGGAATCTCTTGAAGTGTTCAAGGATATCATGAATGAAGTACCTAACTATCTTATTAAAAGTATGAAGACACTTCAATATGATCAATATGGAATATATTTTGAACAAAGAATTAGAGGACCTTCGAGGAACCATGATAATGTATCACAATGAACTCCACTCAAAACATAAGGATGCATCAGGATAAATAAATGAAACCATGTTAGTCATAGTGCGATCATCAATATATCTAGTTGGTTTTCCAATTTTCTTTTGCGAACATTCATTACACTGAGTAGTGTATTGTCTGAAATTGTTCAAAAGACACTATATGAGATATGACATGGGAAGTGTCCTTCTATGTATTTTATAAAGATTAGGGATGACAACTTATATAAGAAAATAGACTCTTGAAAGATTTGTCCAAAGATCATACAAATGTTGCTTTTTTTAATATCCAGAAGGAACCAACATATACTAATTTAATATCAAATTTGGCAAAAAAAGTGTTTTTTCTAGGATGGATGCATTCCTAAAAGGAAATTTAATTCCAAAGGAATAAGTGTGATAAAAGTAGAACTCAAAAAGTTCAAGACCAATAAGAAAATACTGAGACTAAAGAGGTATAGTAGGAACAAGGAGAATCACAAATTGTTGTGGAATCTCAAATTCCTTATTTAACACAAAACCTCATATTTCTAGTAGGATACACCTTGAGGTTGAAGGATTATGATATCTTATAAATCAAAATGGTGGTGAGTTGTTCATCGATGTTCAGCCAACAATAACCTCGAAACTATTGAGGGAACAACATATGAGAAATGTCTTGAAGCCATTATATCCAAGATGGACTCCATGTACACCATAAATATATGACCTTGATGGATCCACCTGAAGAGGTAAAAACCCATTATGAGTAAATGGGTCTTCAAGATGGAGACTGACATGGATGGTAATGTACAGTCCTATAAGGACAGATTGATTGAAACAAATTTCAAACAAGATCAAATTGTTGACCATGATGAATTCGTTTCACCAATTTCCATGGTTAAAAGCATTAGGATCAAGGTTGCCATTGTAGCTTAGTAGGACTATAAGATTTGGCCAATGGTTGTGAAAATTACATTCCATATTAGTAATATTGTAGAGGATGTGTTCTTAACACAAGATGGAGGTTTTATAAATCCAATAATTGAAAATAAAGTATGTAAGCCTCAAAGGTCAATATATTGATTAAAGCAAGCTTCTTAGAGCTACAGTCTTTAATCTGACAACATAGTCAAAGAGTTTTACTTTAGTCAAAATGAAGATCAATTATTTGATTACAAGAAGTCGTTGGGAATATTTCTATATTGCACAAAATAATGGGGAATGATGTCCTTATTCTAAAAATGTTAAAAATTGGCTAGGGAGCACGTTATCTACAATGGATTTAGGCAAAGTATCCTATATAATAGGAATCAAGATCCATAGAGATAGATATAGAAAGCTTTTTGACCTCAATATGAGCAAATTCATTTCCAAGATGGTCAAGGGATTCAACATGCATAACTCAATTAGAGAAAATTTGTCCATGTTCCACGGAATTAGTTTCTCAAGATCCTAGTGTCTCAGTTCTTGTGAAAAACACAAAAAATTAAGTAAGATGCCTATGCATTTTCAATTTGATCTTTCATGTATCCAATGTTATGTACCGATCTCATTATCTCATATGTGTCATACATGATGGGATCATTCAGATCCCAGTGAAATTCAATGGAGTGCCATAATTAACATCCTTAGTAATTGAGAATCACTAAAAGATTGGTCCCTTGGTTAAGGAAATAAAGAAGAGTTGGGTGTCAGGGATTACACTGATGCAAGCTTCCAAAGTGACAAAGAAGACTAACTACCACAATCAAACTATGTTTGACCTTAAAATAGAACTGTAAGCTAGAATAATTCTAAGCAAGAACAGTTGTTAGTTCTACAGAATAATATGACTACCTTGTTGTTTTGAACATAGTAGATTATATTGTATGGATCAAGAAGTTCATTTATATGAACTTGTAGGAGGTTCTAACCATTCATGGCACTGTAGAAATATTGTGACAACAATGGAGCTAGTGGATATGTTAGGAATCTTAGATAGCATACTATAGTAGTTCTATATCATACAAGAGATTGTACCTATAGGGGATGTAAAACTTTTAAAACAATGACTGGAAGAAAAAAATGTTAAACCTCCATAAGAGAAAATGTGCAACAAGAACATGGTCGATATGTCAAGTCACTTGGAATAATATTGATAGGTGATTGGATCTAAGTGCATGTAGGAGCATGTTCGTATGTATGCCAGAGAGCCAAACATATGATAATAGTAATGGGGCATCATATACTTGGTTTAATATTTACAAAGCTAATTCCATCTATTACATTTTTCTCAATAATGAGATGATGACACATACAAAGTAGATTTCTAAAGAATAGTGTTAATCCATGACATTTGTCTTCAGGTTGAGGACCTGGACAATGAGATCATATGTATGATAAGAATATGAATACACTAGTTACATCCCTAGTCATATTTTACAGTGTAAGAAAAATAGACAACATCAGTACATAAGAGTAGAGTGTGTGTTGACTAATTACAAAATCTCATCAGTCATGATATTGGATATCAATTCAAACACATTGCTATTTGTTGGAGAACAATGTACAAAATAGACCCACCTTGAGAGTGATACATGGATACCATGTAATGGTAGTCAAGATAAAATCTCATATTGATTGTGTCATGATTCTTTAACCTTATGTCACAACACTTATCATATTTTTTTTGATGTACTTTTAATCCATTCAACATGACCATTAATAAGGGTTTCAATAAAGGTGGTGCTCTCTACATTGTGACACATAGGGATCTTTTATGAGTGATGTCGATGGTATTTTTTCATGATACGAGAGATTGATATTTGGCCACTTGAAAAGCGAGACTAAGAAACATATGGCCATACTGATGTCACAATATATGATATGTGACCTCACATGCATCTCGTGTAGTTTGTTCTACTTCAATAAACATGAATTGAACATTGAGAGGATGATGATTCTATGCTTTGAGTTCAATCTGGATATCCGAGACAAAAGAACTGTAGGATCACAAAAACACTAATAAAAAATTCTAGGTTGAAGTTGTTCTTCCACTTTCCAATCACTTGGGCATCAATGATGTGTTGCTAGATGTCACTCATTGCTTTGATGTCATAAATCGGTAAGAAAATTCACTGCCAATGTAGTTTGGGACATATAGGGTCACATAGCTAGGATGCACATGCAATAGAAGTTTATTCAAAAGAAAGGCTTAACTTGGTTAGTAAACAGTGTAGGTAATCAAAATAAATAACACTTGCAAGTGAGTCAACTGACTGGAATGTCCAATCCACCAACTAGTTTGCCAATTAAATGACAGGAGAATCTAATCAATCAAATAGAATGATTCAAGCTTATGTTATGGAAATTATCATTCAAGTGTTTGAATATTGCAACCAGGCTATAAACATATTTCCAATTGGTTTATCAAAAAGTAGTCAATCAGCCAATTGGAATATCCAATTGATCAACTGGTCAGGAGAAGATGCTAACATAATGATGTGCAATGATCATCACATCAAAATCTAGTACAATTGCAAATAGAAAATATTCCAATTGACTAAATGGAATGTCTAGTTGATCAACTAAAGTACCAATTGACTGACTAGAGTATCTAGTTGACCGACTGGAGATTTGCAACAATAATTGAATCATGAAATTCTGACTCTTTGACTCCTAGTTGATATGGAAACCATGGACAAGAAAATTCTATAAATCGGGAGTATTGTCAGGGCTTTTAGAGGAAACAATAATGCTACTAAAAAACATCATCCTCTCACATTTGTGGTAACATGAGAGCCCAAGCAAGTCCCACTCAAAAAGGAAGAGAGAGTAAGGGAGAAATAGAAAGGAAGTACACGTTAAATCTATCACATTGACATTAAAGGGAGAAGCCCTCGTTGGTTCTAGGAAGTGAAATGAGGAGTTCAAGGTGGTTCACATGGACTATGTAGAGGTGTGGAGGTCATCACCATCACACTAGGAGAAAACCATCAACCGCCATCCACAGTGTTGCACCAAGAGGTCATTCCTAATGACTATTCACGTGCTGCTTGAAGGAGAAGCACGACATTGTAAGGATTGTCATTATACTTGCTCCTTGACCAAGTATACCTTACAAATTCCTCTTTCCAATATGCATTGTTTTTAATGAGATCTAATGGTTTAGGATTTGGGAACGTAATGTTTTTTTTCCACTACCTTATCTTCTGCCTGATTTCCCAACATATAGTGCTTGAATGATGCAAGTCTACTACCACAAGGAGGAAGGATAGGAGGAGGATTTTGCAGGCTGAGAACCACTACAGTCTAGAATTGTTGGGTTTAAGATAATGATGCAATGCAATAGGTCTCCCATGCTTGGTGTACCAATGATCCTTGACATCCTTATTGTGCATTGGTTATAGAGAAGGTGAGTCATTGCCGGCATGCACCTCCTACATGATTGTGCATTGGGATGTTGGGACATGATAGGGGAATCAACGAGGAAGGGAATAATGGAGGAAGAAGCTCATTTACAGGAAGCTGGCGTTTGGGTGTGTCGAGTAACCAAAGACGAGTATAGTGTGGTGGATTTCTAGGAATGTCAAGGTCGATAGCTAATTGGTGGCCAAAGGTTTCTATAATATCCGAAAGGAAGAAGGGAAGAAGTTAAAAAGAGGAGACGAAGGACAAAAAGGTGGGTTTTAATGGAAGAGGATATGTAAGGTTAAGGAAATTCACCACAGGTGGCACACTAAACACATCAATGAGGAGGTTGCGGAGAGAGAATGGAAGAGGAGGGGGAGAAGAAAAGAGGAAAGTGGCAACCAGAGACTATGTCAATACAATTGTACTAGTTTGGGCTAGGAGGGTAGGGGATGTTATAGGGAAAGAATGAAAAGGAAGTAATGGAGTGAAGAATGGTAATTGCATTTATATATTGGGTATTCTTATGTATGTTAAAGTTAGTGTATAAATCAATTTCTTGAATTGTCAAATCAAGTTAGTTGGACTTGATATTTGATAGGTAGTTTATTTAATGTGCAGAGTTTAATTTTAACATCACTTTGCCTTTTGGAAATGTTTGGCATCACATTTCTTTTGTTGTGGTTTAACTACTCGATGATTTTATATATTGCCTTTCTTAATTAGAACTTATGTATTGGTGAATATATTCTTTTCTCTTCATGCTAGTATCTTATGAAATTTAATGAGTTGCAAAAAGAGTCAAAATTTATTTATTGCAAAGTTTATATATTTGACCCCCAATTAAGAATTTATTTAATTATTTGATCCTAAAACCTCATGTAAAAGGACATTTATAATCACATTATGATTTTAGATTCCAAGTCTTTTAAGTAAATCTTCACTATGGGAATGGAACTCCATATTACTCATAATTGGAATGTGGCCAAGCAAAGGGAAGGGTTAATGTATGAACCTAGATTCATGTATTTATAACAGTCAACCCCTTAAAGTGGATTTCGACCCTATAATCCCCACATTCAATAGTCAATATACATTCTAGGTCACACTTCCCAACTCAAATGTATATTTGTTTATTCACAAATATTGAAGATCATAATACATCAACCCATATCGCTTATATAGAGAATCCCATGGTGAAAGCATATCGTTCCAATTGTCACATCTTTGTTAGTCTTCTCACATGAGATGTTGAGTCAGAGAAGTTACACAAAAACCTAGTGTTATCTTAGTTGTATTAAGTCAATTTCACCTTCCAGTTGACATGATTAACATCACCTAAAAATTTATCATAATTTGTTTCATTCTTAGTAACCTATGTTACCTATGTTCATTGTTATGGATAAGGGAAGATAATCTTTTAAACATATTTCAATTGTGTAAATAATTTTCTTGGTGATTAAATTAGTAATGCTAACTCATCACTGTGGTTAGGTGATAGTTACATACATTTGACCTTAATATTGGATGATATTCATGTAATAGTTATTAAACCCACTACTCACTCTGGATAATGCTAAGTTAAGTTACATGAATATCCTAATGGCTTTAAAAGTATTAATATATATCCTAACTACCCATCAACAGAGGTAATAAGGGTAGATCAATGAGGTCATTTATACGTAATATTTTGTCTCACTCCATGAGTCATAGTCAGGTCTAGGGTGTCAAGGAGGATTCAGTCGGTTGTAGGTTCTTTACTATAGAGTTCTTCTAGTAATAAAAACTTCCTTGTGGTTGGTAACATGGTTCAAAAAACCATGAATAAAACCTAAAAGCTTATTTTTTGGTACATATAACTTAATAATGAAAGTAAGTTTGATGATAAAAACTTAGTGATATAGACCCAAAATGGTGCCAAAATCATTCAAAGAACCAAGTTAGCCACCTTCCAAAACACATACATTATCACTTCTTTCCACAAAAAGGTCTGACTCTTCAAACTCATAAAAGGGCCTACAACAACATCTCTAATTCATAAGCATTTGAGAGAGACAAGTTTCTTAGTAGGAATGATCAACTTCAATAAAATCCTAAAAGGGAACCATATACACCATTCCCCATGTTGCAATAAATCATAATATATAGTTCCTCGTCTTGCGCCCTTAGGGAGTCATTATATTCTCTACTTTATAGGAAGAGATTTGGGTATTTTCGAATACTAGCTGGTTTACAAGCATAGTTCCTTCACAAGTTAATGTAACATATATAGACATGATACTCTTATCCATCACTAGAGATACCAAGTACACCATTGAAGATGAAAGAGGTGAACACTTAAGGATATTTACTAAAACTTATAATTTTCAATGACCCATTCTCATGTATGATGCATGATAAGATCAATGAGGATGGTATCCAACCCATAATAAATTGAATTGGGCACACCTATGTGGATATACTTCATTATTGATATTATGTTATAGGTTTTTTTTATCACCCATACATGATCAATACTCCTAATATTTGTATCTAAGACATGCTAGAAAAATAAGGAAAGGGCCTAGAATGAAATTAGGTTTAAGCCTATGAATGAGTATTTGAGTCTTCCTAAATTTTAGTTGTGAACTAACTTTCCATTAGGTGGGGATATAGAGTCTAGTGAGATAGAGAGCTAATCCCTATATCAGAAAATTCTATGCCCCATAAAGGTGTAGGGTTAACTTGGGTTCCCAAAATATTAGTCACAACCACATTGTGGTTTGGGGAGTGGAAATCAACAAATTAAATAGCGATTGAGACCATGGGTGGTATTCGAATACTCAACATTAGGTAATTCAACTACATGTAAAAGGTCACCTAAGTACCTCATTAAGGAACAATATAGGATAACTTGAAATAGTAAATGTACATACGGGCTTTGGCTCTAATACCATTTTGTAGAGAGTGAGACCCAAGAGGAAACCTAGTCTTCACATTTTTGAGACAATAAGACATCCTATTCTAGAAATGGCGGAAAGGAGAATAATTATTATTTATCATATGATGTATATACATTATAAAACATAATAGTTTGTAAGAAGCAGACACAAAACCATTACAATTTACAAGACATTCCATGCACAATTGTTTCTCACCATAAACAGATGGAATAGAAATGTAAAATTGTTATACAACTAAAAAATCTAATAAAATCAAAGTCCCATTATAGAGGGAAATTGACCATTCCAATTTTACTTTTAATCATCTTCCTAAGTCATTTTCACCTAATGTACCTACACCTAGGTGGATGGAACATCACTCCATTAATAGAATACAAAAGCATGTATTAGTAAACATTCAATGTGTGCACAAAACAACTTCAACCATAATAATGGGTTACTAATAAGTGAAAACTCAACACCTTTATTTGCATTTTCTAAATATTTATTTGATAAAAATTTGTTGGCTTATATTTACTTATAAAGTATATTTGTTAAGTTTTTCTTTTCTCCCATTTATTTTTAGTTAATACTGAATTTTGCAGGGAAATGACAAAATCCAATGGCCCATGAAAAAGTGAATGAATTGTGTATTTGCCACCTTTTAGAACTCTCAATTGATCAAAGAGGTCATCCAATTGGTTGACTCACGTTCACTAGATATTCCAACTCGTATAGTTCTGATATATATATATATATATATATATATATATATATATATATATATATATATATATATATACCTTATGCCAAAATGATCACAACTTTTATATATAAAACAAAAATTTAATTTGGAAGTAGTTTTTGGAAAGGTAATTTAACTTTCCACATAAAAATATATATTGGATGGTTGTTCTAGTTAATTCTACTAGCCTTATGAGTTAATCGACTTATCATTCTGGGAATCAACAGTAAAGAGAGTCAAATGGAAAAAATTTCAAAAGAAGGAAATCAAATAAATATCTCAACTTGGGGAAAGCAATTAACAATTTACTCCTATTACTAGGCACAAGGAAAGTGTTGACCTAGGTGTCGCACATTTCCCATATTTTGATAATGACTTAACCATTCCATTTATATGTATCTAACAAATCTATTTGAGATTGTTTCAAATATTAGGTACAAGAAAAGAATCACATTCAACTCAAAAGCTACTCATCCAACACATGCAAAACATGTGACTTTTAACCGTTTTGAGAAATAGCCCTTATTGGCTTAGAACAATTGATGTAATCCCTTATACTCATGTTTTGCATTGTAACTAAGATGGATAAAATTATTGGGACTCAAAAATCTATCATTTGTACAGTTTTACGAAAATACCAAAATACCCATAACAGGGATTTTGTCGGCCGAATTCCAAACTCGGCCGATCCATATATTCTGGAATTTTTGTTGCAATCGGCTGAGTTACAAACTCAACCGATTCATGTTCGGTCGAGTTTCTAAGCTAGGAAACTCGGCTGATCCATTGATCGGTCCAAGATGAAAGTCGACCGATCGGCCGAGTTTCTCCAAAGGAACTCGGCCGACAGTCTAGCTTTCAGCCTTGTCTTTTAGTGGTTAGGCCGAATTACCTTTATTGAAACTCGGTCGATCAGACTGTACTGGAATGCAGAAAAAGCAATTCCAACCGTTTGAGAAGTAGGTGGAACTCAAAATAGATCCATTGCAAGTTGTAAAACGGATATTTTGTGCCCCTTAACTCTCCCAACCTCAAAGGGACACCCTCAACTATAAATAGGACCTCTTGGACTCCATTCCAAGGTTTCTCATTCACATATGCTTGGTCCTAGCCTTATTTGAGTGGTTTCTAATCCTTTGAGCCCCTTTCTCTGTCTACCTTCAAAGCAAAATCGTGAGTATGAGTGAGTTAGGTCCCCATGTATGAGAGCTATCATTTGTAATGTTGTAAAGCTCTCCTTTCTACTTCTCCCATCTCCATTCCCTATGAAGATTGCTTGAAGTTTCTTCTCCGAGTGAAAGAGAAGAAGGTTGCTGTTCTTCCACGAGTGAAGGAGAAGAAGGCTAGCTGCTCCAGGCCTCCGAGTGAAAGAGGAAGGTGATAATGCTCTCCAAGAGAAGGAGAAGTGTAAGGCAAACCTCAAGCAAGATAGGTAATTCCTGCAAGGCCGAAGACTAGAGCAAGAGTGGGTAAGTCCTTTGAAGAAGGCTGAAGACTACTTGCTTGGTGGGTAAGTCCTTGGTGAGGTAGAAGATCTTGGCTTGATATATAAGTCCTTGGATGGTTGGTTGTTGTAGCTTGTAATCTTATTGTGTGATATATATAAAAGAACCAAGTTACAAATCCTAGAGCCTAACCAACTCTAGGTAGTAGACTGACATTGCTCCTAAGTTTAGGACATGGAACCACTCTAAACCACCTGTCCAAGTGCATGCTATTCCTTGTCTCTTATCCTTGCTTTGTATGCTAGTTTAGGACATCAAATTGCTGTTTTGGTCTAAGTTCTGCACTTAATATAATTTGGTGGTCTAATCACTTTTGTGAAGTTTGTTAAGATCTATTCAACCCCCCCTTCTAGAGCCCATTGATCCAACAAGTGGTATCAGAGCAGGTCTTCTCCAAGCTACTTCAACAAGTAGGAGAAGATGGGCAATTCGGCTCTTGGGTCACTCAATCTTGAAGGAAGCTTCTCCATGAGACCCCCAGTCTTCGACGGCACAAACTTCCTATATTGGAAGAGAAGGATGTAATTCTACATCCAAGGGGCGAGCTATGAGATGTGGAAGATAGTCCATCTCAAGTATGAAGAGCCAAAGGGGAACATCACCTCATGGACGGAAGACGAGATGAAGCTTGCTCAACTCAATGCTAAAGCCGTGAGCATCATCTACGCTGCCCTTACACCATCGGAGTTCAACCGCATCTCTTCTTGGGACACGGCGCATGAGATTTGGAACAAGTTGTGTGTCACCTATGAAGGGACGAAGCAAGTCAAGGAGGCCAAAGTCTATATGCTTGGTGGCCTACTTGAGAACTTCAACATGGGGAAGAATGAAAGAGTTGCGGACATGTACACAAGGTTAAACGTCGTCTTGAACAGCCTTGCAACCCTTGGGAGTGTCATGGATAGAGGTACAATCAATGCAAAGATCTTGAGATCTCTTCCAAAGAGATGGGAGCCAAAGGTCACTTCAATAGAAGAAGTCTACAAGCTGAGCGAGTTGTCAACCGAGGAGCTGGTTGGTAACCTCCAAGCACATGAACCTAGGCTCGACAAGCAAGAGGAAGAGGAGAAAAGAGAAGAGAAGGAATCAAAGAAGATGAAGGAAACAACTTTCAAAGCCCATGTTGAAGAAATGGTCCGGCAACAACAACTTTCCATGAAGTCTCCCTGCCCTTCCTCAAGTGAAGATGAAGGTGCAAATGATCATGAAGCCAACTACTCAAAATGAAGACACTTCAAGAGAAATCCATCCTCCTCCACTCCTAGGTGCTACGAGTGTGGTCAAAAAGGCCACTACAAGAGTGACTGCCCAAAGGCCAAGAAGGGCTATCATAAGAGCAGCCACAAGAAGGATGACAAATACAAAAGAGAAGCCAAGTACAAGAAGAAGGACAAGAAGGAGAGACAATCCAAAGATGCAACTCATGCGGCATGGGAGGAGTCTTCTACTTCAAGTTCCTCAAGCTCTGAGGATGGAGAATGTCATCTTGCACTCATGGCATCTACTAGTGAAGAAGTAATTGAGGTAAGTGAGGTAAGCAAGGTAAGTGATGAAAATTTACTTGAGTTATCTAAGGAAACTCTCATTGAAATGCTTAATGAATGTCAATCATCTTTTTCTAAATGTAAAGCTAAAAGAAAAAGATTAGGAAAGATAGTTGATGATCTTTATGCCAAGATTGATATTCTTGATAAAAATGAGAAATTACATCTTGATAGCATAGATTCCTTGCAAGGGCAATTTCTTGACCTTGAACTTCAATATAATGGAGTAGAGGTTGAGAATGGTACTTATCTTAAAACTATTGATAATCTTAAGGTTGAGAACCAAAATTGCCTAGATGAGCTTGATGTTCTAAAAACTGAAAATGTTGAACTTAAGCTTATTGATGATGCTAGGAGAGATGAAGTTTACTCTTATCAAAGGGAAATTGTTGTTCTTAAATCTGAAAATGCTAAATTGCTTGCTCAAACAAATGATTTATCTTCTAGACCTATCTTAACTCTAGAAAAAGACTCTCTTCTTACTAAAGCCCTCTGTCTTGAGGCCGACCTTTTGCATACTAGAGAAGATCTTTCTAGTTTATCTACTACTGTTACAAATCTTAGTGATGATAATGCTAAATTAAGATCTACTTTGCAAAGGTTTCTTTCGGGTAAGAAATCCCTAAATGATGTTCTAGAGCACTCTACCAGTCAAGTTGGTACTAGTGGTCTAGGATACAATGAGACTACTCCAAAAGGTAAGAAGAAGAAGAAGGGTAAGAAAAAGAGTGTGGAAACTCCAATTTTCAATGGAGAGTCTTCTGGATCTAAGAACCCCATGGTATGTATTCATTACAAATGTGATGATCATTATTCTACCTATTGTCCTTACAAGCCCAAGGGGACCAACCCAAATATGAAATGGGTCCCCAAGCTAACCCCGAACCCCAAATTTTGAGTTGGGTTCCGACATCCTCTTTTCTTGCAGGTTAAAAAGAGATGGATCGTTGATAGTGGCTGCTCTAAGCATATGACTGGAGAAATCAGCCATTTCAACAATTTTGTGAAAAAGAAAGGAGGATCGGTAACCTTTGGGGACAACAAAAAGGGTAAGGTTATAGGTGAGGGTGATGTAGGAAATGAATTGTGCATTAAAAATGTATTGCTTGTTGATGGCCTACATCACAATTTAATTAGTGTTAGCCAATTATGTGATAATGGTTATCTTGTGCTATTTACTTCTTTAGAATGCTTGCTTCTAGATTCCCTGTCCTGCAATTTTATATATAAGGGAACTAGAAATGGTAATCTCTATGTGATTTTTCTCGATGCTCTTAAGACCATACTAAATAGATGCTTAGTTGTGGATAGAAACGATCTTTCGCTTTGGCATCGTCGTTTGGGTCATGTGAATTTGCATCAAATGAAGAAACTGAACAAAAAGGACTTGGTTCGAGGACTTCCTAAATTGGATTTTGAAAACGATGAGGAATGTCAACCTTGTACACAAGGGAAACAAACCAAATCCTCCTTCAAATCCAAAGGAGTCATGAGTACCAAGAGAGTTCTTGAGCTTCTTCATATTGATCTTTTCGGACCAATGAGAACACAAACGCTTTGCGGCTCCAAGTATTGTCTTGTTATTGTCGATGATTTTTCTAGATATACTTGGACTTTCTTTCTCGTTTCTAAAAGCGATACACATGATGTTTTCTCGAGCTTTTGTAAGTCAGTTGAAAACGAAGCTTCTTGCCATGTTGTTTCTATCCGTAGTGATCATGGGGGTGAGTTTGAAAATGATCTTTTTGAACGTTTTTGTGAAAAATCGGGTTATTCGCACAATTTCTCTTCTCCTCGCACACCTCAACAAAATGGAGTTGTTGAGAGGAAGAATAGATCGCTACAAGAGATGGCTAGGACCATGCTTCTTGAGTATGACACTCCTAAGAAGTTTTGGGCTGAAGCCGTTAGCACCTCATGTTTTGTGCAAAACCGAGTTTTCACACATCCAACTTTTAAGAAAACCCCCTATGAACTATGGCGTGGTAGGAAGCTGTCTATTGATTTCTTTCATGTTTTTGGATGTCCTTGTTTTGTTTTAAACACCAAGGATTCTCTCGACAAGTTTGATCTGAAATCATACAAGGCTTTCTTCCTAGGCTATATCACTACTAGCAGGGCATTTAGAGTATTCAACATTGAACTATCTAAAATTGAAGAATCTATAAATGTTAAATTTATTGAAACTAACCCTGTCATTGGCAAGCATATTGGTGATGATGATGTTGCAGATGAAATCATTCCTATCTTAAAAGAGCTCAAAATCAAAGACAAAGGTAAGCAGGTTGAAGAAGAAGAAAAAGAAGAAGAAAAGAAGGATCCCACTCCCCGCTTTGCAAAGAATCACCCCAAGGAGTTGATCATTGGCAATCCGTTTGAGAGAGTGAGGACAAGAGCTGCTCACAACAAAGAACAAGCAGATAGTGCCTTCATCTCCCAACTGGAGCCAAAGAACATCAAAGAGGCCCTTGGTGATGATGAGTGGATCCTTGCCATGCAAGAAGAGCTTGAGTAGTTTGAGAAGAACCGTGTGTGGACCTTAGTGCCAAGACCAAATAATAGAAAGATCATTGGCACCAAATGGGTCTACCGCAACAAGCTTGATGAGAAAGGAAAAGTGGTAAGGAACAAAGCAAGGTTAGTAGCACAAGGTTACAATCAACAAGAAGGTATTGATTTTGATGAAACCTATGCTCCTGTTGCTAGATTAGAATCTATCCGTATGTTACTTGCTTTTGCTAGTTATAAAAATTTCTTGCTTTATCAAATGGATGTTAAAAGTGCGTTTTTAAATGGTACAATCGAGGAGGAAGTATATGTTGCTCAACCTCCAGGCTTTGAAAATGATAAGTTACCCAATCATGTATATTTCTTGCAAAAAGCTCTCTACGGACTCAAACAAGCACCTCAAGCTTGGTATGAAAAACTAAAGAACTTTTTGTTAGATAATGGGTATATTATGGTCAAAGTTGATTGTACTTTATTTCTAAAACACACTTCTACCCATTTTCTCATAATTCAAATATATGTTGATGATATTATTTTTGGCGGAACTGACCTTGATCTTTGCAAGGAGTTTAGCTCTCTTATGCAGAGTGAATTTGAAATGAGCATGATGGGTGAGCTGACATTCTTCCTCGGCTTTCAAATCAAACAAACAAAGGAAGGAAACTTCATCAACCAAGGCAAATACACAACTGAACTACTCAAACGCTTTAGGATGGAGAACATGAAGCCGATGGATACAGCCATGTCAAACACCGCCAAACTCGACAAGGATGAAGAAGGTGAAAAGGTAGATGAGAAGCTCTATAGAGGTATGATCGGAAGTTTACTTTATTTAACTGCCTCTAGACCTGATATAATGTTTAGTGTTGGCTTGTGTGCTCGCTTTCAATCAAGCCCTAGGAAATCACATCTTATTGTTGTCAATAGGATTTTAAGGTACTTAGCCAAAACTCCAAATTTTGGACTATGGTACCCTAAGTCAAGGGACTTTACTCTTGTGGCATACAGTGATGTTGACTACGCAGGCTGTTTGATTGATAGAAAGTGCACAAGTGGCACTTGCTTCCTCTTGGGACCATGCTTGGTGTCTTGGTTCTCCAAGAAATAGAGCACAGTGGCATTATCAACTACCGAAGTTGAGTACATTGCAGTTGGAAGTTGTTGTGCCCATGTCCTATGGATGAAGCAAATGCTCCAAGACTTCAACATTCATTTTGATGCTTCTCCTATTTACTGTGAAAATACTAGTGCAATCAATCTTTCTTACAATCCGATATTGCATAGTAGATCTAAACACATAGAAGTTCTCCATCATTTTCTCCGTGACCACATTGTCAAAAAGGATATTTACATCACACATGTGGATACGGAAAATCAGTTGGCCGATATTTTCACTAAACCACTTGCTAGAGAACAATTTAATTTTATTAGATCAAAATTGCTCATAATTTCTCTTGATGATATTGATTTGCTCTCTAATTAGTTGGTTACATCTTATATGTGTTGCTCTTGCTTTAAATGCTTTGTTTGCTCAAGATGCTTGTTTTAGCTAAAAATGTCTTCTAGTTTTGTCTCTTTTTCGGGCTTTTTCTCGCAAATCAGGTTTTAGTCGACAAATAGTACCCTATGATGATGGGAATGTGCCTAAATATCCTTAATATACAAACTAGACCAAAAAGAAATTTTGCATTCGGTCATTTGAGGTTAGGGCTAGAGTTTCAGCTTTTTCCCTCTTCAGGGTTTTGGTCGGCCGAGTTTCAAACTCGACCGATCGGTTGGGCTTCAGGGTGCCTGTGCGCTCGATCGGCCGAGTTTCCATTTCCCAAACTCGACCGATCGGCGGAAGACTAGTTTTTATATATATAGGAATCAGCCGACATTCTCCCTCTCAACTAGAGAAAAGTCGACCGAACCCTAGCTCTAGCACCCGCCCCTCTCTAACCCTGGCCCTTTCTCACCTCGTTCCAGTTGATTCTACCTCCGATCGACCTTTCTTCTTCATTCTTGCTATTCTCGGGGATCGTCTACATAGTTTCTCCACGAGCTCGGCTCTCTTTCCTCCCTCTCGTCTCCATGAGGTCCCAATGACGGAAAAGAGTTGTCCCTTCCCCTACTATGGAAAACCCTCTTGCTCCAAGGTATATTGTGTTCAAAAATCTCGCTTTTATTGATCAAGCTGCTGTTACTAGATATCAAGAGCTCCTCCCTCGCACTCCTTTTCCTTTTCGAGCTCTCCATCAACCTAACAGCTTTCACCCTGACCTTTATGAATCTTGTCAAATCCTTTGAACTCATCACCTTGATCCGTTTTGCATAGAAGATGCCCGCTTCAACAATTTGAAATCTAGTTCCAAAGTTGTCCGTGAGTTCTACGCCAATCTGCGTTGGAACTATGACTCTTTGGTCCCATTCGTGGACACTTCTATTGTGTTGACGTCAATGATTGCCGGTCAACCTTTCCATATCACTGAGCGTTCTTTCAATCTCTATCTTCATGGAAATGTCGGTACGACATCTTGGCTCACTGACTATCCTCAATATCTTGATCTTATCTACCCCGATGACGTGTATGAGGCAATTGAGATTGACTTGACGGACATCCATAAATTTCTCAAGCGCCCCAACTTTCCCTATACAAAAAGGGGTACTCTACCTTCCTCGGCTCTTTCTGCTCCTCGCCGCGTCCTGGCATTTATCTTGAGCTGCAATGTCCATCCTAAGAAAAATCAGACGGACATTGCTGAGAATACGGTTGTTATGATGTATCTTTTATTGAAGCATCAAGGAGTCAAATGGGCACGTTATATCCTCCATCACATGACCTATTTTGACTCTGGAAAGAACACAAAGGGCACTCATCTTCCCTATCCTGCCCTCATTTGTGGTCTTTTCCAGCATGCCACTGGTAAATCCCTTTTTGCTGATCTCCTCTACCGACCTGATCGCAAAGGTGTTTATATCAGTGAGACCAGTCTCCTGAAGAGTGTTCCTACCCCTGCTGCATCATCTTCCTCAGCTGCACCTCCACCATCCTCAGCTGCACCTCCACCATCCTCAGCTACACCTCCTCCACCTGAGCCTTCCTTTCAGCCTCCTCCTCAGCCTGCCTTTGCTGATTTCCATGTTTCAAATGAGGCCCTCATGGGGTATCTCATGCACCAGCAAGCGTACAACATGCAGGTCCAGCAACACCTTCATCAGGATCTTTGCCACATCATGTCCTCCATGCATATATCCTGCCCTCATCCTTATCCCACCTACCGGCCATATCCCGGTGGTGACTACGCTTCTTATGCGTATAGTCAGTTTTACCTTGCTCCACCCTTTTCTGCTTCCGCTAAGCCCTCTGTAGGTGGACACCCTTCCTCGGTTCTGGCACTTCCTAGTGGTCGTCTGTCTGCGATTATGGCCCAGTACACCTCTTCTGCTCCTCCCCTTGAGGTTGCCTATGAGTTACATGCTCTAGGCATGTCTTGGTCCGAGCAGAGTGCTAGGTGGCCCGAGCGAGCTTCTGGTCCTCCAGATGAGGATATGCCTGACCAGGAGGATGTTGAGACTAATGCTGATGAAGACCATGAGGCTACTGCGACTGATGCTGATGACGAGGATGATGACGAGGATGATGACAACGATGATGACCACGATGCTGACGAGGCTACATAGGCTGCTGCTCCTCCTTCTGACGACGGAGATGAGGACTACCGGCCAGATGAGGATATCGATGCTGCTGTTGATGACATAGACATAGAGTAGTTAGCTTAGTGGACTGATGTATCTAGTGTTAAGTCTTAGATGACCATGTTGTATCTCCTTGGACTATGTTTGCACTATATACATTAGGCACATTATCTGAGTTGTACTATTTTTTTGCTCTATGCTATCCATGTAGTCTTGTTTTATGTTTTATGTGAACGCTTTGTATGGTATATCTTTTAGTGTTTTCCATATTTTGATAATGCCATGCTTTCGTTGTTTATCTTGGTGTTCCTCTCTCTTTCTATGGAGTGAATTGATTGAGTGTTTTTGTTTTTCTATGGAGAAGACCTTGCTTTTATGCTCTTCCCCCCCTACCTTTTTGAGATGACAAAGGGGGAGAAAAAGCTCAATCATATTGAATTTATTGCTTGTATGGTTCTTTTCTTGTCTATTAACTGAAATGCATCTAGACTTGCTTAGAATCATATAGTATACATATGTGCTTTGGTTGCTTGTTTTTTTAACTAATCATGCAGGCATGAGTAAGCATGAATTGAGGGGGAGCACTACAAATTGATCATCTTTGCATCCCCTTGCAATTCCCTAAGAAAAGGTATAATTTCCACATTCTTTTCAATATGTTGAGGAATGGTTTGTCATTGTCAAAAAGGGGGAGAATGTTGACCTAGGTGTCGCACATTGCCCATATTTTGATAATGACTTAACCATTCCATTCATATGTATGTAACAAATCTATTTGAGATTGTTTCAGATATTAGGTACAAGAAAAGAATCACATTCAACTCAAAAGCTACTCATCCAACACATGCAAAACATGTGACTTTTAACCATTTTGAGAAATAGCCCTTATTGGCTTAGAACAATTGATGTAATCACTTATACTCATGTTTTGCATTATAACTAAGATGGATAAAATTATTGGGACTCAAAAATCTATCATTTATACAGTTTTACGAAAATTCCAAAATACCCATAACAGAGATTTTGTCGGCCGAATTCCAAACTCGGCCGATCCATATATTTTGGAATTTTTGTTGCAATCGGCCGAGTTACAAACTCAGTCGATTCCTATTCGGTCGAGTTTCTAAGCTAGGAAACTCGGCCGATCCACTGATCGGTCCAAGATGAAAGTCGACCGATCGGCCGAGTTTCTCCAAAGGAACTCGGCCGACAGTCTAGCTTTCAGCCTTGTATTTTAGTGGTTCGGCCGAATTACCTTTATTGAAACTCAGCCGATCAGACCGTACTGGAATGCAGAAAAAGCAATTCCAACCGTTGGAGAAGTAGGTGGAACTCAAAATAGATCCGTTGCAAGTTGTAAAACGGCTATTTTGTGCCCCTTAACTCTCCCAACCTCAAAGGGACACCCTCAACTATAAATAGGACCTCTTGGACTTCATTCCAAGGTTGCTCATTCACATATTCTTGGTCCTAGCCTTAGTTGAGTGGTTTCTAATCCTTTGAGCTCCTTTCTCTCTCTACCTTCAAAGAAAAATCGTGAGTATGAGTGAGTTAGGTCCCCATGTATGAGAGCTATCATTTGTAATGTTGTAAAGCTCTCCTTTCTACTTCTCCCATCTCCATTCCCAATGAAGATTGCTTGAAGTTTCTTCTCCGAGTGAAAGAGAAGAAGGTTGCTGTTCTTCCCCGAGTGAAGGAGAAGAAGGCTAGCTGCTCCAGGCCTCCGAGTGAAGGAGGAAGGTCCTAAAGCTCTCCAAGAGAAGGAGAAGTGCAAGGTAAAGCTCAAGAAAGATAGGTAATTCCTGCAAGGCCGAAGACTAGAGCAAGAGTGGGTAAGTCCTTTGAAGAAGGCTGAAGACTACTTGCTTGGTGGGTAAGTCCTTGGTGAGGTAGAAGATCTTGGCTTGATATATAAGTCCTTGGATGGTTGGTTGTTGTAGCTTGTAATCTTATTGTGTGATATATATAAGAGAACCAAGTTACAAATCCTAGAGCCTAACCAACTCTAGGTAGTGGACTGACATTGCTCCTAAGTTTAGGACATGGGACCACTCTAAACCACCTGTCCAAGAGCATGCTATTCCTTGTCTCTTATCCTTGCTTTGTATGCTAGTTTAGGACATCAAAATGTTGTTTTGGTTTAAGTTCTGCACTTAATATAATTTGGTGGTCTAATCACTTTTGTGAAGTTTGTTAAGCTCTATTCAACCCCCCTTCTAGAGCCCATTGATCCAACAGAAAGTTGATAAATTTCATTGATTTTGTGTGGAAGAAGAAATGAAAGAGAAGACTCAGTCAAATGCAAAATGAGAAAATCATTCGTGTTGTGACAGTTTGACCAATGTGACAGTGGACTGAAGCAAGGTGTTCCTCTTAGGTTTTACCCCCTCCTTTGCCCCTATAAAAGGAGGAGGGACTCTAAAGACAAAAGTATCACTTTTCTCATTCTCCTTTTTAGATTTCTATTATAATCTTGTCCTTTTACATTATATTTGAGTTTTTCTTTGGGTACTTAGGGAGTAGTACCATAGACCATTCTCTACAAGAATCCATCATCTTAATGGAAGGATGTTTTCCTAGATGTTTCTGATTTCATCAAATATATAGATATATTATTGTGGGGGTACCGAGATCTCAGATCCAAACTATAACAAATGCATAAATTATTGTTACATTTGTGTAGTCTTTAATCTTTTGGATATGCACTCCCATTCTAGTTAAAAAATGTTATATGTGGGGACACTAAGATTTCATGTATCAACAATGAAGAACGCATAGTCCTTGAACACAATCACCTAATTTGGACTTTGATCTTTTTGATCGAGTTGCCTTGTTTGTTATAATTTATGGTAACATGATGACCATATGCATGGATTAGAACCTCAAAATGATAATCACCCATTCTTGATGTGATCACCTGATAGATTTATGTTGGATGGTTGGATGGGGATTCTCAAATTCCCTAAACTCAAATTTGATAGAAGTTTGGCATTTGTGTGAGTTGTAGTCACAAGGGACTCAAATCCACATAAAACTTATTTGGTTTTTAAATAAGGAGTTGGATCAGTTAATACAAGAATGTGGCTTTTTGTGGTGATTCTCCGGGGCCCCAATTTCTCTTATCAATTGTTCTTAGTTAGTTTAATTCTGCATAATTTTTTGTAACCAAACTCTCACAATTATATTATACCTTCTTGTTGTTGCAATTAGATCTGGGTCTCAATCACACTTTTCCAATCTCTTGGGATCAATACCATACTATATTAAAGTTTCTTGGTTGTTTACAACAAGTTAACAACTTGTTTAGAAGGTTAAACTCTAGGACCTTTCCTAGTTATTTGTTTTGTGTTTAACGACACACATCAAATTTAGCATCTTGTCTAGGGATGAGACACGTTGTTTTTCAAGCCGATTGCATGTGTATTTAGTATTTCTTCTTTATTTTTGTAATTTAAGTACAATTTTATAATTTTTTGTTAGTTCCATAATTTTATTATGTCCATAGTATTTTTTCTTTAATTTTGATCTTGTGTCATTATTCCTTATCTTTGTTTATAATTTTTGCACTTGGTCTATAATTTTCTTCCTTCATTTTTAAGTTGTTACTTGTATTTTACTTTTCTTGTTTTCATCTATCGAGTCCCATTCCGTTAGTGTATGTCATCCTTCTACTTTGTTTTTATTAGGGTAGTATTACTTTGTATTTTATTTTTTGTAACTTTTTAATTTTTAGCTTTGTTCTATAATTCTTTATTTTTTTATAATTGTTAGTTATGTTCTATAATTTCTTCTCATATTTCCTCTCTTTCTTTTTATCCTGGATCTTTGTAAATTATTTTCCAAAAACTTCGTATCAGGACCCATTTTGGTAGTGTATTTCTTCTTCTATGGACCGGTAGTACTACTTTCTAGTTTTTTGTGTAATTTTTAGTCTTGTATAATTTTTTTTATCTTACCTTTGTAATTTTTAGTTCTTTTGTAATTTCTATTTAACTCCTGAACTTGTTTTGTAAATTTAATTTCTTTTCATATCTTACGGTTTTTAATTTCTTCTAGTTTAGATCTTTTTCTTTTCTTTCTAGATTTCTTTTAATAATTTATTCATTTCCCTAAAAATCTTTTGAAATCGAGCGGTCATCACATTATGGTTCACCATGTCAATTGTGTGTTTATTACGACCATACATAACTAGATTGTCCAAATGTGTTCCCTCATGTTATGGTTTCACCTTGTAATATAGATTCTTCCTACCAAGGTGTACATAATGAAAATTACAATCCCCAATTTTTTGAAGACCAGTATGAGGAACAATGCAACACATATCAAGATGAGGTTTGTTCTGACCTTGAATGTTATGGGGGAATGGTGAGGATAACCAAAAAAAATTTTGGGGGTATAAACCTTATTGTGAAAACCAATATACACCTCAGCAAGGAAAGAATTATAGCCCTAAAAAAATAGTAGTACAGAAACATGAAATTTTTGAAAATCAACAATCCATGTTAGCTACTTTACTAGAGGGCCAAGCACAAAGACCCTTGAAAAGATCATAACAGTCTAAGATGTATTTTTTGTGATGATGAAAATGATGGTCCCAAAGGCGTTTGTCAAATTCTACAAAGGTTTCATGTTCTTTATGCAATGAGATTGTTGGTATTCCGACCCTTCTAGAGGCTTTATTACTTGAGTATGAAAAGTCAAAGTAGCAGAGTCATCCTTATTTTGAATTTCAAATAGTGATTCCTACCAATGACATTAAATCTAGGTGCTAGCAATGACCAATCTAATTTGGTTGAATCTATCCTAGATAATACACCACCTCCCTCAATGATGAAATAATTCCTCACACTTTATCACAACCATTTCCTCTTCGCATGTGACCGATCTAGATGGAAAGACACCACATTTTGAAAAAGTTCACATTCCCCCATACATTGATTGCAAAGATGATACCCCCATTTTAATTCCTTTTAAACCCTTGGGAACTTCTTGCATAGAGGAATTTGAGTTACATGCTATATCAACAATGAAACCAACTAATCCCAATGTTGATTGCTTGAATTTCAAGGAAAGTAAAAATATTGATGATGTTGATCTTATTGTAATTGATCATTTCATATCAACACCACTTATACAATGTGCAAATCTTGGTGATGAGAAGATACCCAAGCCATATTCTCTTCCTGATCTTCCACAACCGACACCACATGTATTACCCACCTAAAACCCGCCAATCTCCCCCAAGTCACATTTGTCACTAGCACTTCCTTAACTGCTAAAGGAATACTCATGGATCCTATTATAGGAACTATGAGGTGAAAGGAAATATGAAATTCCCTTTGAGATTCCATGACCACCCAATCATTGGGTAATGAAGCTCCACTAATCATGGTTCCATCCCTCATACACATTTTATTCAACTAGATGTTCTTAAGTTACTACGACCTTCTGTTGATCTCAACACTTTTCTTCACTCCACTCCAGGTTTAAATTTTATAAAGGATGAGAAAATTTTATGTTTGGGGTGGAGGTGGGTGGTACACACTCATTCCACCCACTCTATCCTAATATTTTTGCACACTCCATTATGCTATGTAGTTTTGCTTTATTTTTTTTCCAAAAAAAACTGTTAGTTTTGGCCATTATCTCATTGGCTAGAACTTTATCTAGTTGTCCTTGATGATATGCATGTTTATCAATATGCCCCCTTGAATGATGCACCTTCTTTTGTGACATAAAGTACAAAATATGTCATTGATAAAAGTTATCTTGTCAGCTAGGATCTGAACGACCACCATTCCTCAGACAAGATCGTAGGTAATAGAGGCCTGATAGGATTGAAAAAATTCTTATTTATCTAAGAGTTGTAGATAAACTTGAAAAAAATATTGATTTTAAATAACTTAGAATAAATTAACCCTATGTATGATACTTCCAATGTTGCTTAAATTCAAAAAAGTGAGTTGCATAATGAATAGTATTTTTCTATATTTCCTCTATTTTCTAATTTTTCTACATTTCCTCTATTGTCTTCCTATTTCTCCATCTGCAAAAGAAATCATACACCAAGAAAATATGCCAAACTCCATGTTCGGGGTGGAATACTCCTTTCTCCTCTCTCTTTCACTTCTTCTACACCCCTTGTAATTTTAATAGGTGTTTAACATCCAGAGAAGATTCTAGGAGCACACCAAAACATGCGGTCAATGTAACTGCAAACAAAGAAATAAAAAGATATGATGTCGAATAGAGGAGAGACCGCTTCCTTTCATACCTCTTTTCACTCTACTATTTATGACCTGAGGAATATACATAACCCTATCAAATCATTTAGCCTTGTTCTTGTGCAATGACTTGTAAGAATATGTGGGAGTACCAAATGCAAATGGAATATAAAATATATTTTAGTGTGGGTCTTGAAATGGAACCAAGTTGGGATATATCTTGAAGTGGGGGATGTGAAAATTAATATTTTTTAATCCAAGAAGTTTAGGTGTCTTGGTCATACAAGGTGGAAGGATTGAGGTACTGTTGTGCAAGTGAGGATAATGAACTAAAATTATTATGTGGTAGTATTTTAGATTCAGTGTTGTCCAAAGACGAGAAAAGTTTTAAGTTCAGGGTGTTTTGATGAGTGCAAACTCATAATATTTATTCGAATATTTTCAATCTTTACTTGATTTTTTGGATTTTATATAATTTTAAAGTAAATTTGTTTAACTTAGCTTTTCTCTCTTTTATTTTGAGTTTTTATGCATTTATGATGACTTTTGCAGGGAAATGATAAAAACCATCAAATCCCTAGAAGGCCCATGAAAAGGTGGATCAATTGTTAATATGTCACGTTCCATTACTCTCAATAGATTGTTTGACTCATCCATTAAGTCGATTCACATGCACTAGATCTTCCAACTTCCTTCAGTCTTGATATTTACATTTTACTCCAAAATTGATCATAATATTTATGTCGTAGTGCATAATTTAATGTGCACATAGTATTTGGAAATGGAATTTAATTTACTACTTGAAAAATGCATCTTAGATAGATTTCCCAACCGATCCAATGGCCTTATAAGTCGATCGACTCATCATTGTGGGAATCAAGAGTAAAGCCATTCAAATGATTAAAATATTAAAACAATGCAACACAACAAATCTCTTAATTTGAGGAAATTAATTGATATTGTAAAAGTTTACTCCTTTTACAAGGCACAAAGAAAAGTTGATAAATGTCATACACTTTTCATGCAAGAAAGAATGCATGAAAAAACTCAGTCAAATGCTAAAATGATAAAGTCATCAATGCAATAAAAGTTTGGCCAATATGACTTCAGGATGAAGTAAGCCATTCCTCTTGGGATTTGTCCCCTCCTCCCCCTGTAAAAAGAGGGGGGCTCCAAAGATAAAGGAATCACTTTTCTACCACTCCGTATGGGAGTTATATTATAACCTTGTTCTTTTGGATTATGATTGAATCATATTCTTCTGGGACATAGGGAATAGAGACATAGCACACTCTTTATATTAGTTATGCTAACTCCATAATTTTAATGAAAGGATATTTTCCAAACAATTTCTATTTTGATCAAAGGATATAGATATATTCTTGTTGAAGTATCGAGATATCCGATCCTAACAAGAATGAATGTATAAATTCTTGGTGTTTTTTTATGGTCTTTTATCTACCTGATTCATACTCATTTTCTTGTTAAAAATGTAATATTGTTGTGGGTTCACCAAGATCTCTATTCTCAAGAATGACAAACACATAATCCTTTGATGTAACAACCTGATTCAGACATTGATATTTATTATCTAGCTGTCTTTTTTTTATAATTTATGGTGAGGGCAATCACCCAATCCATGGATTAGAACCTTGCAATGGGAATCAAATATTCTTGACACAATCACCTGATTGATTTTGTTGTATGGTTGGATGTGGATCATCAAATTTTGTGACCTCAGTTTTGAGAGAAGTTTAACCTTTGTGTGATTTGTACTCCCAATGGACTCAAATCCACATAATCTTGATTAGATAATTAAAATAACAAGTTGGATCAATTAATGTAGGAGCGTGGATTTTGGTGGTGATCATTCAAACCCCCAATTTCTCTCATTAATTGTTCTTAGTTATTGTAATTATGTATTATTTCTGTAGTTGAACTCTGACAATCATATTTTATCTTCTTGTTCTTGCATTTGGATTTGCATCTCAACAACTCTTTTGCATTATCTTGGGATCAATACCTTACTATAATAAAAGTTGATTTTTTAAATGGAGAAAGTTAACAACATGTTTAGAAGGTTAAACTCTCAGAACTTTCCTAGTGAATTGTTGTGTGTGCAATGACACACACCAGTTACAAGTATACAAAGGATGTTCCCTTAATAGAGGGGCACTTAAAAGATGGTAAGTTCAACAAGAATCAAATCAAGAGACTGATGCATAATATTTATGGTGAGAAATTATAGAAATAAAATAAACATATTCCCATAAAAAAGAAGAAATATGTTTGCACGCATAAAAAATCTAGACCAAATATGCCTAAAATAGGTCCATGACACCATTAGATCATGGACAACAAAGTACGACTGGAAAGACACATCTCAACTAGAATACACATGCCCTATTTATGTATGGTTGTACATAGGTACCTCTATTCTAATATTCTAGTCAAACATTTTACACGTACAAAATAATGTTGAATGACTAGCATTAAGATCAAAATTCACATAATATATTAAAAGCATAACATGTGGCATCATAAAATCCATTTCAAGAGAATAATTCAGTATCCAAAAAAGCTTTAAAAGTATTCAAAATAAGTAAAGAAGGATATTAACTTTAGATTTGGAAAATTGAATTCTAGTCAAGTAACTTCCTTAATATAGGAATTTAGATCACAATCAGGGTAATACCCAAACAAAATGTTGATTGCACATACATTGTATTTATAGCTATAGGTTAAATAAATAAATATACTTTTTCCCCCAACGTCAAGTTTTCACCCCAAAAATACAAAAAAATGGTTTTTAGCAACAAAAAATTGTAGCTAAAACCCCAAGTTTTGTAGCTAAAAGCTTGAGCTACATTTATCTTTACATTTAGAATATGAAGCTAATACTTGTGCAACTAATTATGTTTGCTACATTTTCCAAATCGTAGTTAGATATTCATCTAGGTAAAAATTCATAGGTAATCCTGCTTGTAGTTAAAAATTATCCTTACATGTAAAAGTGTAGTTACAATTGTAGTTAAATAGATGGCTACAATTGTATTTGTAGTTATGATACGTAGGGGTAAATGACATTTGTTACAATTGTATATGTAGTTCATGTGTAGCACAAACTATCACTTACTATAGGTTGTAATTATAGTTAGTGTGTAGTTAGAGACATCATGTACTACACATACATGCATTTGTACTTAGATTATGTAATCAATCATTCACATGTCAATATAAAAGTATTTCTCACAAAGAAGAAAACATAAATATTGATTCAAACCAAGTTGTGGTTGTGATGTCAAATCATACTTTTGTTTATATGGAAACAACGAGTACACATGGGGAGGACATAAACCTTGCCCCATTTTTGCGACATACAAAATGATATATGTATACAATGACCCCTATGAGAATATAAGTTTTCAATATTCTCAAACTTTCACCCCTCATTGTACTCTAACTCTCAGAACTTTTTCAAGAACTTTGAAATCAAAACCATCATGCAGTTGTACTTGGTTGGGCACCCATAGGATCAGGTTCAAATTTCATATCATCATACCAGATTACCACTAAAGCAAAACGTAGAGCTAAAACATCTTTAGTTTTCAAGAAATTTTGAGCCTCATAATCTCCAGGTTTCATGTCACTTTCCTTTGCATTCTGTGTCAAACTTTTGACTTCAGCAATTCTAGGAAGGCATTCTTGTCATGGTCATGTAATATGACAAACAAATTATGAGACCACCACAAATTAGGATGGTAATAATACAACCATGTGGAGTATGCCACTTATGTTCATAGTTGGAACAAAAAGTCCATGATCCAAATGCACAAAAAGATTGATGTTCACAATGTGATATCTACTTTTAGATCACCCATGAACAATTAGAAGTCTTGATTAAGTTGAAACAAATGTATCAAAAATCGTTTTGATTGCAACATACTAGAGTGTGAAGTCATTCATCCATGAACTATTATATTGAGGGACATTAGAAAAGAAAGAGTAGCTTCCTGCATTTTAATCAATTAGCATATTAGGAACTCACATCATGCCCTCAAATAAATCAAAACAATAATAGAGGAAGGGATCTATCAAGATTATGGGAAAAAAATAGATCAAACATGAAACTGATGTATCACTAAGAAAAAATGTATTTAAAGTTACCAAATAGGTTCACATTGTAGGCACTTATGTTTTGTGTGAGGTATGAGAACACACTATGAATTCCAAAATGAAGAAACATTTGCATAGAGGGAAAACAATGGCACCTTCAGTCTGGAAGAAATGATAGGTTGAAAATAAAAGCATGTCTGCATTTGCTATTGAAACATAGAAGGTGAAGCTACTACAGTTCTCATTAATGAATAAATGTGAGTTGTGGTACTAGTTAACCTTTCACTGATAAGTTCATTTAACTATTAGTTAGATATAAGATAAATTATTAGATGGAATTCCAACACAAAAGAAAAGAAAATATATAACATATAACCTCACGATGCAATACTACAAAACCTCACAAGATATAAGCTTAGTTCATCACCAACAACTTGTAAAATGGCATCAGGTAATGATTCTGAAGAAATGCGGTGACCCCAATTTGCTAGATATGTAGCCTGAAAAATTAGTATTGATTTGTTTTTATATGTGAGTTTCTTTCATCTATGAATGTATTATAAAAAATTATAATGCATACCAATTTTTCATTAGCAGGATTTCAATTAGGATCAAACAAAGTGAAGCAATTTCAACCTATCAAATTGAGTCTGCAAACACTAACCTTGCTTCTTAGTAGAAAATACAAAATTCATCCTAAAAAATATATGTAAGTCAGAGAATCTTTCCAACAAAATTTCATAATATTCTACAAAGAGGGGATACAATCTTCAAATGGTGTTGAAACAACTGACAAGCTTTTTTCATTTCCAATATAAGTGGTTCCTCTAAGACACAAAAATGCCTATATCCTTTCTCTACATAACTGAGCAATGATGCAACTAGATTTCCATCACTGTAATTTCCTATTATGAAGTTTGATTTACCCTATAGATTAGTTATAATATCATTTGTAGCATCTTGATAAGAACAACAACTAACTCAACTATCATGCACATGCTTCGCATTTTGTTCATGCAAAATATGTGGAAGATAATAATTTTCTCAAATAACTTAAATAATGTTTATTATCAATAAGTGTGCTTTTGAAACATCTACCTTCTATTACTATACTATCGAGCAACTAATATCTATAACTACTACCTACAATAATCTAGAAGCACCACATGTTTAGTGACAACTTGCTTCCACTGAAATGAGGCAGACGAGTTAAATCCAGAAGGAAGACATACTAATATAGAGCCATACAGATTGATGCATTTATTTATGAAGACAAAAAGCATTCTAACTAAAAGGTTTCATGGATTTAGGGAATTATAATTAAAGGACTATAGTAGAGTAGAAATGAAATATATTATTTCCTGTAAGATAATAAGATTCAAGATCTACTTGATTGCCTCCATATGTGTCTCAATGTAAGCCACATATGGAATCTTGATATTCATTTTTTCAAAATTCCTTGTTCATTCCTGAATGGCACATGTAGGGTGTGTGTGCTGTGTTCAAACAATTATTTCAAGGTGTTGGTTGCATGTAGTACCCTTTGCATCAGGTATCAGTCTACTCACCTACAATTTATAAAAGTCCATTAATAATAACATACGAGATGTTCAAGGACTCATTTATGAGGCATGATTGATAGGGTGTTAGGGGAAACCTGATTGAGAGGAATGAAAAGCATTTCTTTTATAAAATCTTAAGAAACATTTAGCATCATATAATAAACAAGTATCAAGTAGCCAAACGTAATTATTTGAGCTTCAACATAATGGGAGCTCAGGACTAGTAGATTTATATACATGGTTCTCTTTCTTTTTCTGCTACTTCCTTAGTTTTTTTGGCTTGTTATAAAACTCCTTCACCTAATGTTGTGTCCATTAGATTCTCTTGATATCAATCCCTTCCTTCACCATTTCATAGAGAGGGGTCATCTTCCTTAACTTTCTCCACCTGATTCATAGTGAGTTTAACAACCCCATCAATCTCAACTTCAGTGGTGAATCTTCCAATCTCAAATCTGATATAGGTATGTACCATGTCCTCATCACCTAGAGATCTAATCACATACAAGGTCTCTAGACTAGCTCTAGTGTACGTGCTTCCACTAGAGAGAACCACCTCCTTCAAGACCATCATCAGGCTTTCCTTCTCAACATACAAAAAAGAGTGGTTTATGTTCCCTAGGTACCTCTACTCCATGCTCCCCTTCATTGTGATACCATCTGGTCCCTAAAAAGAGAGGTAAAGATATTAATCTAAGAGAGAAGTTCAAGTGCCCCACAAATAATAGGGAATTTAGATGTTTGAATCTTTGTATGGAATATCTTTTCTAGGGTAATCTTTAGCACCCTATTGGATATTATCTATATATATGTTAGTCTTCCCCACATATAACAGGGAATTTAGATGTTTGAATCGTTGTATGGAATAACTTTACTTGGGTAATCTTTAGCACCCTACTGGATATTATCAATATATATGTTGGTCTTGATTGAGAATTGAAGAGGAATACATCCTATCATACGTTTGAATGGATACTAATATTGAAATCTTAGAATGATCCTCCCACCTAGAATGCATAATGATATTATCTTAAGTTGAGATATGGTGACTAGCGAAATACAAATGATGTACATAAACCACTAGAAATGGCAATCAATTCCAATTCTACACCACCAAGAAACTCCATAATTAGTAAAAGACAATAAAACATCAGATATCAACTAAGATGACTTCAGACAGTTACATTAACTTTTCAGACAATAATGCATCACATGGAACTGGAATTGTATTAGTAAGTTGGGATGCAAACTAGTTAGGCTGTTGATCTGGGACCTAGACAAGTAGTTAGTCATTGTATACAAGGTTGATCCAATTAGGCCATAAGATATGAACTTCTACCTTGAAATAAAACACTAAAGATTTTACCTAAACGTGAGGTAAATAATGTTTGGAATTGTTCCTTTCTCCTCTTAGTTCATTCAGAATTTAAGCTGTTCAAACACATACGTTTTTGATCTAGACTTTCTCAAGAATGCAATGATAGACTTTTCGAACATGGATCATGTATCATTCATAAGAGCAACCCATACTAAATTGTAGAGGCCAATGATGTAGATGTTTCACTAATCATGACATGTTTTAGCTGAAATGAGTTACCCATATTCAACTATATTTCCCATTACCAACTAATTTCACCAAAAGTGATTTTCTTCATATCATCTTATAGGTTCTTTTATCATCTATCTCAAAGCATGATACAATTGAGTTCTTGTTATCCAGTATCTTTGGGGCCACAACCATATCATATACCTAGGCCTAAGAACTCCTTAAAAACCATGTTTAATGGATTTACATGAAATATCATTATGGTTCTTCAGTTATCCTACCAACCATCTTCTAATATCCACATCTAAATTGTGATCTTGTCCCATTGTGATGTTAAATTTCTCATACTCAAATGTGGTGGCAAGCACTAACCAACTCTAAGTGCCTACACATCAACCATGTGTTTCTAATGTCAAAGTAGGGCAGTACAAGTGCATCAACATTAGTGACAAAGGAGGGAAGTATAGGTGTATCAATAGAGATGACAAAGGAGGAAGGTTATTAGGAAGAAAATAAAGAAAATAGAGAAGTAGAATTTTCTAAGTACGAACACAAATATTTTGTGTCTGTGTAGTTGAACAAACCCTTTATCTTTGTGAGGTTAGTGATCTATGAGTCCATGATGATATATGGTGCTAGATTGTCATCTAATATCAATCAAATGTGGATAGACAGAAATAGTCTAAGATGAGTAGCTCAAGTTCACGGGAAAAAAGGGGGTATACTTATGATAAAAGTAATCTTACATATAGAAAGACTAGTGTGAATTGAGTTTGAACTATATAATCTTACATATAGAAAAACTAGTGTGAATTGAGGTTGGACTATTGACAATCCTAGAGGCATCAACTATATAATAAATATAGGTATGAAAACAATTTATGATATACCATGGGGGGGATTTTAGTGAAAATGATTGGTCTGATAGCAATTTATGATATCAGTGCACTGCTAATCCTACAAGCAGATAGTATGACACAATTTTCTAAAAGTAAAAATAGATTGATATGACTTGATTAATATCCATGTTATCCTATTTGACTATCTAATTGAAAATGCATTAAATCCTACCAGTTAATAGCATGCCCAGTTAATATTTACATGACAACAATTATGCTTCATGGAGACTTATACACAGACCCATATTTCATGTATATGGAACTATGAAAATGTAAATGTTTACTTCTTAGAAATAAACTCTAACTATATTTATCTATATCATTTTCAATTTCTCAAAAACAAAATCCTAATGTAAACATCTCACCTTGGTCATTTGGTCCATCAAACACCTCTATTTTGGTAGCCATTTCCTTAACTTGTGTTTTAGTTGAGACTGACAATAATAAATTATTAAAGTAAGGATTTCAAGGCTAAAGAGAGTTATTGTCACAAGAACAATCGACCATGTTGAAATGACAGATTCATCTAGACCAATGTGGAAATGACAGATTCAGACAAGAACTAACTCCAACAAATTGTTGGAGGCTTAGAGGGAAATGACGAACATGACCCTAAGTTTCTCAGTGTCATAGGAGGACAATACTAAATAGGGAATGATGGGAAAAGAAGTGGTGGACATTGACCGCGTTATACTAAAATATCCTTCCTTTTTGCAATGAATCTAAGATATGTATTTATATTAAAATATCCATAAGAATTGGTTAGAGAAAGGCATGTACCCCTTCAGTTCTAAGAAGATCTATATGTTAATGAAAAGAAAATTATTTCTCTCTAGCCTCAGAGTAGCTAAAATAGTAAAAACTCCAATTTTTTTGACAAATATAGGGGACAAAGACAATACTTCATGAGCATGACGTTTTGTTTTCAATTGGGGTGTAGTAGTAATAATTACAGAATGGCTATATTAGTGGAGAAAAAATCAACCTCCCTAAAATGAATACACATGTTTATTCAATATATATATTGTCACATTCATGTTCCGACATGAGTGAAATATATTTGAATGAGATATTTTGATATTCATTTGACTTATTTTTTTTTAATATTGTTAATGCCTGATGGGAAAAACCCCCTTGAACATTCAAGTTGACCATAGAGGTAAGAAAATTTGTTTATATGTATGTTTTCTAAAAATATATTCTATTAAATGTATTCAATAATTGGATTAACCTGGTTCAATTAAAGTTGGTCAACACAACATGTATGATTGGAACTCACCATCATAGTTGTATGCAATTAGTTACATAGTGGATAGTGGTTGAGCTAAGAATCAAGCACAACAGACAGAGTGGTCAGTATGGTTTTCTATGAGTGCCATCTCAAGTATAAATTTAGGATTTAAGGCAATATTGATCCTGCCACGTCAAGTCTTAATTAGATAAAAAAATTGTCAGTTGTAGGTGCAAACACAGTGTTGAAGAAGCAACCTCAAAGAATCAATTGAAGACACACATACGTTCCATTAATGAATCAATTGGCATATGTGGTACACACTAGAACATATACTATTCCTTTATCTAAGCCAAAGATGAGAAAACAAGTTTGATGTACCACCTTAGATTTTACATGGAATATGTCAGACCAATATTCCTATATAACAAGACAAATTCTAAAAGCTCATTTTTTTCAAACAGGAGACTATGAATACTAAATATTATACCCATCATCCAGCCAAGTCATTTTTTCTAACTTGTACGATCTGTTAGGTAGTAGATATCATATTGCTAATATCTATAGAATGGAACTATTTGCAATAGTTAGAAGGCATGATGGAATAAAATACATTGTTGGACTCTGGAAAATCATATTTTAAGGAATCAAATTAGTAACAAGATTGTACATAAACTGAGGTAGTGTTCCATTTATATCAATTGAAACTTCTATAGACAAATACCTCAAAGATATTTTGAAGGATCTATAACTAGACCTTGTGTTCCAGTCACTAGTGATATCTTCTTCCACTTGTTTATAATTCAACATCAAGGATGCAATATCTTATCTTGGCTCTATGCAATTTATTACATCATCAAACATGTATGAGAATAGTTTTTGACATATAGAACCATGAAAACTATAAACATATTGGATATCTCCATACCAAATATTTTTTCAAAAAGCTAAGATCACCGAGTGAGTGTTTTCTTAGAAAACAACTACTTAAAGACGTCATATCTTAAGTAGGTATAATTTCAAAATATGAACTCAATATCATAATTGCACATCATATTTAAGCAATAAGGTCTAGGTAAAAATATTTCTTGAAATAAAAATAATATTCTCTGTGATCTTTGCCTGATTAAACATGAAGACTCTACATGCACACATTAGGTCTTAACTGTAGCTGTAAACCCTCACCAATGCTAAAATGGGTCATATTGAATAGACAATCATTCCACTTATTAAGAAAGTAATATAGTATTGGATAAGGAAGAAGCATGTAACTTAATGTGGTGCTATCTAACAAATACATAAATAACACAATCATTCAATAGTTAGTAGCTCAATATAGTTTAGAAAGGATGAGCGCACAAAGGTTTGAAAATAGAATAAAGTAAAAAGGTAATGACAAGGTCAACCTCTTACAAACATGATTATGATGTATAAGGTTATGTTTCCAGTATGGAAACTCAAAAAATATACTTTGTCTTTTCCTGTAATATGGTAAATTATCAACATCTCTAGTTTGATCTAGAACTTGAATTCTAGACAAAATCTTAGCACTTCCTAATTTGTTTTGGTCAAATGATGAAGCATATCTAAAAATTTATGATCCAACAGGAGAAACATCTTGTGTCCCATGAAATATTCTTTCTTACTATATGGTAGTCTATGCGAGCACACATCTTTGTTGTAGAATGAACATGCAAGATAGCCACTAGTTTTCCAACCAAATAGACAAACATATGCAATAAATTCTCTTACCATCTACAGTAAGCCAACATGCAACTTGAATACGTCTATACAATCAACATCATAAGTATCAACACCAGCTTCCCATAGTTCTTTTAACTCCTCAATCAACGGTTGTAGGTAGACATGTATCTCCATTCTTGTTTGATTTGGACTAGGAATAATCTGGACAAGATAAATTTGGGAGACTTCATGAACAACCATGGTGGAAATTTATATTGAATCAATACTATGAGCCAAATTATATATTATATATTCATAAGGCCAAAAGGATTAAATCCATCTAAATTCAATCGAAGATGAACATTGTGAGAATAATAAGCAAACTTAGCATGCATGTTATCAAACATCTTTCATGCTGCAGAGTCTGCTGGATGTCTAAGAATCTCATCCTTGGTATGAATTTCATAATGCCATCACATTAGGGGTAACTGTTACAAAGATATGAAAAATCTATTCAATCTAGGAGTCAAGGGAAAGTAGCACAAAACTTTACAAGAAATTCATTTCTTCTTCATACAATTTTCTGCACCAGCTTTAGGAATTCCTATTTCTTTATATCTAGAAGCACCACATTTCAGACATGAAGTCTTATCTTCAAAATTATTTTGAAACAAAATGTAGTGATTTATGCAAGAATAAATTTTATCATAGTCAAGTCCAATGTCCTTGATTATATTCCTAAATTAATAATAAGACCTGGAAATGTCTCACCCTCTGGAAGAAATTCCTTCAAAAGCTCAAGCAACTTAGAAAATGACTTACTACTCTAATTCTTGATATATTTTATGTGAAAAAACCTCACAAAAATGTACAATTTAGAGTACTTCTTACTTCCAGGTTACAATTCCAATACAACCCTATTCTAGGGCTCCATCTTGTGTCTTTTTGCATCTTAATCACATATAAAAGAGTTAGATTGCAAGTTAATTTCCTCAATATACATTCTATCAAATGCACATATTTACGTTCTTCGTAGGATTTTTGGGTACTTGGACCATGCCTTGGATGGATGAGAGAGAAAGAAGGTGTTCAAAGATTCCTCTGCCCATGGAGGGCTCTGAAGAAGACCCCAAAGCTCCCTCAATCTACCCCTAGTGGACAAGATCCAAGATTAAGTAAAGAAGTCCATGGATCATCAAGTTTGAATCTCGAAGTGCAAGAAACGCTCCCAAAACACCCGTGGTGACATGGAACGGTAGTGCTACAAATGAAAAAATCACAAGAAAAATCCCAATTTTGAACAATATATAGAGAATTCTCCAAATCGGTCGTACTTCCCAACACATCCGTGCTACCATCCTCCACCATTACTATGCTAGACAACATGGCCGTGTATCCACCCCTCCACTATGGTCGTGCTACCTAGCATGGCCATGTTGCCACCTACACCCAACAGCTCTGCTACCCAGCACGACCGTGCTACATAATATCCACTCTACCCAGCACAATCGTTCTACATAGCTTCCACCACAATTGTGGTTCCCAACACATCTATGGTACCAGCCTTCCAAGAGCCTAGAATTTTACTATAACTTTTTCCAATTTCAACCTCACCCATTCCATTCCACCGTGGGCGTGTTGACCCCTACACACCATGGCCATTCTACTTAGCATAGTCATGCTACATACAACCCTAACAGTAGATTTGCACTGCATTTCCTATTCTACCCCCACTTGACCTAGTGCCTCCCCACCACCTATATACATGGATGGTAGTGAGGGCATGAAAAAAAACCCACTCCTTAGCTACTCATTTCTATTGATTACCACCTTCCTTGAATTGAAGAGCTTCACCTACCTCCCACCTTTCATTTCCACCTCATTTCCACACAAAACGTTAGTTTTCTAAGGTTTTCCACCATATTCCCCTATATTCTCAGGCCATTTCCATCTTTGGAGGGAGGTGCTTTATTCTACAACAGCAAGGTCGTGAAGGAGAAGGGTCTTCTATGATCTACCATGATCTTTTACCTTTTTCTTCTCTCTTTTTTGCTAGTTTGTTTAGTTATGAGTAGCTAAGCCCCTGGTGGTGGACTTTCTGGGGTAAAATAGATACTTTGATACCATGTTGGGGTAGCTATTTTGTAAGCACTAAGATTTCATTCTATGATGATTGCTTTATATTTATATACCATTTCCCATCCCTCTACTTGTGGTCTGTGTCCAAAAATATGAATTGCTTATGTTTGTATACTTAAAGACACATAAGTTTAGGATAAGAGAGAATATGTGGGGCTATATTGGGAGTTTGCAAAATGGTAGGCTGTAAGTAATGTGGGGTGGAATACCCTCACCTCTTCTCCCTATTTCTACCTTCAGCTCCCAATTGCACTAATATATTCTCTGATACAAACCTGTATTAGTCAAATCCTAGTGAAATCTCACTTATACCTTAGGTTAACTAATAGTGTAGGGTGATTTCTTAGAATTTGACAAGTTTTTTGGTTTAGCAATCTAGAGTGAATGATTAATCTTGATTACTCTATCTTCCCCCAATAGGAATCCTAGTATCAATCCCAAATGGACCACCTTTCTTTATCATTGCCAAAACTCATATCATTAACTTACCTTGCTCATGCTAGTTAGTTGCTTACTTTTAATTGTCTCTTAGTCTATTCCCTAGTTCTTGCTAGTTAGGTTTTTCTTAAGTAGTTAGTTCTCTTTTGAGCTTGATTGTTTTGATCTTGCTAGTTAGTTGTATTCTATGTCATTAAATACTCTATATCAATAATTTCTAATGTAGTGTATTATCTTGCTATTGATTATTTAATTATCTTGTCTTGCTACTTAGACTTGTTGATGGTAACTTAGGCTTTTTTATACTTTTGTTTCCTTCTAGCCTTTATTTTCTTCCCTCCTTAGTTTAATCAAAAAAATATATCAATAAACCCCAAAAACCCTACTCTCAACATTACAAGCATAGCTCACCCTAACTTATCTCAAGTGCCCCCTCTCTCCCTACTGATCCACGCCTTTGCTTACCTCTCACCTAAGCTACAATATGATCTTGTGCACTTGTGGGTGATATATTTTGGTTTATGTGATTGTGTTTGTCGAGGAATCTCTTATAGATATCAAAAGATCCAAGTACGTGAAAACACACCAAGCATTTTGGCGCCATTGCTGAGGAAAGTGGTGCTCAGTCTAGATAGTTAGTACAACTTAGATTTTCCTACTACCGTCATTATTTCTGTTCTTTATTCTTTGTGTTACTTTTGCATCTTGGTTTTCTAACTTGTCCTCTTTTGTTTGGTTGTTCCTTTTGCATGTGAAAAGAAATGCTTTGAAGTCAAGATGGTAGACCAAGATGAACAAACCTATTCAATCCCTCAGCCTCCCTACATGATGAAGATATTGGAAGACATGGTAAATCTAATGAAGATTCAAGTGGGAGGTTCTTATAATAACTCTGTGGGACTCCATGGATGTTCTTTGTGAAGATGTCCAAGTTGTACAATCCTATGGAATATGGAACACCCAAGGCTCCATGTCAAGATCATACACTTCAGAATGGAGAAATCATCCAAGAAATAGGGAGACCAAGAGTCAAGAGACAACTGCATGTTTGAAGAAGAAGTTCTTACAAGGTAAAGAAGCTATGATAAGTTAAAAGAGAGGTGTCCTTTCATGGAAAAACCATTGATCAACTTGAGCAAAGGCTAGACCAGATTTCCATGTCACTTTCCCACTGTGATGAGGGAAGACTCCATTCCCTAACCATGGGAAACCCAAATAATTAAATTGGTTCTATGTGTTCTCCTCAAGGTGTATATGCTTCACCACCTCCTCAACCTTCATACAACTTCCAACACACCTCACAACTACCACCAAAATATCAACCACAAGAAAGACCCCCATACCAACCACCTCCACAAAAACCATCCTACATCCTTAAAAATCCTAACCCACCACACTAAAGACTTCCACCACCACAACCATCACATGCTTCCCTCCCCCTATGAGAAAGTGAAGATGGTTTTAGTGTTGAGGTGTGACAAGGTTTTTGAGAAGCTCAGCATGGAAGGGAAGCAATTTGATAAAAATCACAATGGAGAACCCTTGCTGGAAAGTCCTGATGAGAGTGATAAGTGCACTATAGATTTATTTGTACCACCTTCTATTGAGATTTCTAAGGAAACTAGCAAATCTATTGTTTTAACCCCTTTTGAAGCAATGATATCAAGTGTCCCACCTTCCTTTCAGGTTAGTGACTCCATTGTTGATCCAAGACATCCCAACATGATATTTCAAGGTTCCCAAGTGTCGAATATGATTGAGATCCCTCTCACTGAAGCCTATGAAGACCATTTTTTCAAAGGAAAGAAAAACTATAGCATGAAAATTTTGAAAGGTCTCAAGGTTGATTCAGAAGATAAGAGGTAAGATGTCAAAGAGGATCATGTTGAATGAGTTGAAAAGTTTCATTTTTGGGGATTCTTTCTTTAAGGTCTATGATGAAGACCCCAGAGGAGAGTAACATGAAGAAAAACACTTGAGAAGCTAACATGACCCTTTGGAGTAAGATCAAACAATGAAGGCATTTAAGAGGATTGCCTATGATGAGGATCGAAACATTTTGCTTTTGGGAAATTGTTGATTGATGGAGGAACAAGAAGCCAGGATAAAGGCTATAAAATTAGCACTAATGGTAGGCGACCCACATTGGTTTTAGACTCTCAAAACCCCTTTTCTTGTTTTACTTTAGTTTTTCCAAGAAACACACACACCATACTTGATATCTTTATATTTGTGAATCATGCTAGAGTAGGTACCATGGAGAAAAGATGAGGGATGAAAGAGCTAACCAAGTAGAAGATCAGAATGGAAATGAACAATGAAAATTAGTGAAAAAGCTACAGGAAGAATCCTAAAATGGTCGTGCTCCATAACTCAAACATGTTGCCTGCAAGCCAGAACGATCGTATTTCTCATCATGACCATGGTGGCCCAGTCATGCTCACCTAATGCTATGTTGATCACTCAATATCTTGGTAGTTTCCTACAATGAATCCATACCATAACCTACTATTTAAACTTCTATTTCATGCTGAGGACAACATGATATAAAAGTTTGGGGTGGTAGGGTGGTAAGCCCTTCATCTACCATATTTTCCTCTATATTCCTTATTCTACATTTTGTCACAATGACCAAACAGTCTAACTAATCCTTACATTTGTTCATCCACAGCTTGTGTGATTGTGCTCCCATTCATGCATATCATGAAGTTCATTTTTATGAACTTTTGAGTAATTATCCAAAAAATTTCTCTTTTCATCATTTCATCTCATGCTTTGCATTTTCATGCAAATTTTGGTAATTCTTGTGTGTTTTAGTTAGGATTTTCTACTTTATGCTTTGAATTCGCTAAAAGTATGTTTAGATGTGATTAAAATTTAAATCGGCACCATTTTGTCCAATTCTGCCCAAATTTGTAATATCTTGACCAAAAAGCTTGTTCTGATTCAATCTCTAGTTAATGAATTGGAATTGTTGATCTTTCACAAATGCATGCCACATTTTCAAATTTTATTGCTAAATGGTCTCGATTGTTGATATTTTATGTGTGCATCTCCTCTCTTATGTTTGTTAATATTTTGGATTGAATTTTGAATTGAGCAAGTTATGAACGCTTAGGGCCTGTGGAATCACATGATAAAAATATGAATCTCATATTGTTCACTCATATGGTGTTATATTATTTGATGAATTGTTGGAATATATTTCATGAAGGAGATTTTATTTTAATTTCCACATTAGTAACCCCTCTTTGACCTTACTTTTCTTTCATCACCTTCTTACCTCTTTGCCTCATGAAATGATGCCAAAGTGCCCATATACAAATGTGGCCACCTCCAATAGTTTGGGAGGACCACACCTACATCTCCCCCCTTCACTCTCTCAACCATATGACCTATCTACACTAAGGGCAAAAGAAAAGAAAAGAATGAAACAAATAACAAAAATAAAATAAAAGATGCTCTTGTTTAAGAGCATCTAAATAAAGAAAATATGCGTGTGTAAAAGCACCAGAATCACTTACCACAATTATTTCTTCCATTTCATACCCATTGAGCTAGGAAACATCAAACACACTTAAACCCTTTTCCACATCCACATGGGTTACTTAGTATGGTTTGAAGCATAAGATTGATGCATGAAAGTGAAATACTGCTCTTGCTCATCTTTGATTAATGCCACCATGAAACGGCTTACTTGGAGCTACATGAAAGTATGTATTGATTGTGTTATATGATCTATATTAGAAGTTTGTATTCGTAATACTCTTTTCATGATTGGTTTGTTAAATTGGATGAGGAGAGAGGTAGAACACATGCACCTAATAACTTTTAAGACCATTTAGTCAATAATCATCTTTTGCAATGCATTTGTCATTCTTATTTGTTCAAAGAAACAAAATAGAGAGATTACATTGGAACATACTTGAGGACAAATATGTTTTAAGTCTTGGGTTGTGATGCAGCCCTATGTTAGGTCTTCATGATGTGTCATTTTGCATCGTAATCACATCTAAACAAGTTAGATTGCAAGTTAATTCCCTCAAAATGGATATTTCTATCAAATGCACTTATGGAAATTCTTTGCATGATTTTCAAGTACTTGGAATATGCCTTGGATGCATGAGAGAGAAGGAAGTGTTAGAGGATTCCTCCTCCCATGGAGGGGTCCAAAGAAGTCCCCAAAGCTTCCTCAACCTACATCTAGTGGACAACAATCAATCTTAAGCAAAGAAGTACATGGATCATGAATCTCATAGCTCAAAGTGCAAGCAAAGCTCACATCATGGCTATGGTGACATGGAATGGTCATGTTACAAATGAAGAAATCATAGGAAAGATCTCAATTTTGATGCATCAATAGAAAATCCTCCAACACGACCATGCTTCCATCCTCCATCAAGGCCATGATATCCAACACGGTTGTGTTACCACCCCTCCACCACGGTTGTTCTATCCAACACAACCATGTTGACACCTGCCCACCACAACTGTGCTACCTAGTACATATGTGCAACATATCACCCATGCTACCCATAACGATTGTGCTACCTAGCTCCCACCACAGTCGTGTTGTCCAGCATTGTCGTGTTATCAGCCTTCCAAGTGCCCAGAATTTTATTGTAACTTTGGCCAATTTCCACCTCAAATGTTCCATTCCACCATAGGAGTGTTGACCCCTACCTAGCATGGTAGTGCTACATAAAACCCTAGTAGTAGGTTTGCACTACATTTCCTATTCTACCACCACTTGACCTAGTGCCTCCCCACCACGTATATATGCATGAATGGCATTTGGGGCATGAAAAAACCCACTCCTTAGCTACTCTCTAGTATTCATTGCCACCTTCCTTGCATTCAAGAGCTTCACCTACCTCCCACCTTCCATTTTCACTTTATTTCCACACAAAGCCTAAGTTTTGTAGAGTTATCCACCATAATCCCCCATATTCTCATGCCATTTCCATCTTTGGAGGGAGATTCTTCATTCTACAACAGCTAGAAGGTGAAGGAGAAGGGTCTTCCACGAGCTACCATGATCTTCTACCTCTTTCTTCTCTCCTTTTTGTTCTTTTTGTTTGATAATGAATATCTAAGCCCCTTGTGGTGGTTTGTTTGGAGTAAAAATGATACTTTTTTTGGAAATAGGTAAATATATTTCCAAAAGGACTGTACAGACTGACCTTCATGTGTATAACATCACATGTAACCAAAATATACATGGGGCTATCTAACTACAAAAAAACCCTATATAATTTAATACAATGGGGAAACCCCCCGGCCAGGCCTTTCTTGGCCCTCAACATTCTAGAAATATTGTTAGAAATCTTGTTAATCACTTTCTCTTCATTGTTACCAGTTCTTTCATGAATCCTACGGTTCCCTTCTTCCCAAACAAAAACATTAAATGCTGCCAGCAAGGCACCAACCATGCCTAATTGTGCTCTGTTGTTGCTTCTGTTCACCAAGTAATCAACTTTAGTCACCAAGATATTACTGTCATTCACTCCCCAAGTACTTTTGAGGCAAATCAGATCCCATATGTACTTCAAGAATTTACAAGTATTGAAGGTGTGGTCATGGTCTTCTTCTACCTCCTCACAGAGAGGGCATTCAACATCAACTTATAGTCCACATCTTCTCATTCTATCTCTAGTAGGTAACTTGTTGAGGATATCTCTATAGAGATTAGTACTCCATTTAGGAGTATGGTACAGGCCCCAAACCAACTTAGTCCAAGGTAGTGTGCCCCTAATGTCAATGTCAATCCATGGTTTGACCTTCTCATTCGTCAAAGCAACAAAACCATGCCCATCCACAGTATATTGAGTCATCACATTCCCCTAGTGTTTACATATATTCTTCCATGTTCTTGAGTCTGTAGCCTCAACAAGAACAGGTGTAGGCCCATATCTAACTCGCATCCAAGAAGACCAATCATTGCTTCTTTCCCTCATAAATTTGTCCAACCACTTCAGTTGACTAGTTTCCATTATTTTACAAGGGTCAATGAGATTGAGGCCTCCCTTGTTGAAAGGCTGTGTGATGGTATCCCACGCAATACCATGTCCTCTACCTACCCACATAAAATTAGCAATAATCTTCCTCATTCTTCTACAACCACATTGGGGATGTCACATACTTCTGCCCAGAGCCTTATCATGCTCTGTAGAGTCACTCTAACCAGAACAAGCCTTCTGACTAAGGACAAATTCAGTGAAGACCAGCCCTCCACTTTGCTACGCGTCCCATCAAGGAAAGCTGCAAACTCCGTAGACGTACCTTTGCCCCCTGCAATGGGCACCCCAAGATACTTAGTTGGGAAACTACAACCCTTTACCCCCGCTGTAGCTTTAAGTCTTCCTCTTTGAGCATCACAAGAATTAGAGGTGAAGATTCTCAACTTGATCTCATTTATATACATCCCCTTAATGTTCCCAAAGTGAACCAAGACTTTTTTGAATTCCTTGAGTCTATTCCCATGGCCGACAGAAAAAAGCTTCACATCATCAACGAATATTAGATGTGTTTTCACCTTCATACCTTTTATCTTGTAAGTTTCAATAGTCCCTTTCCTTGCCTTCCATGACCACAGTGAATAGTAAGGGGGAGTTCGGGTCTCCCTGCGTTAGTCCATTATTTGCTTTGAACATACCAACAGGTCCACCATTAATCAAGATCTAGAAGGAACATGTCACAACACACTATTTTAGCATAAGAATGAACCTATCATCAAAACCAATAGCCTTCATAATGGCCCATAGAGGTCCCCATCTAACATGGTCATAATCCTTGTTAGATCAAACTTGGTGCATGCTTCGGCATTATCTCTTTTCACTTTGAACCCCACCAGGTATTCAACAGCAAGGAGGGTGTTGTTTAAAATCTTTATTCCCTATATGAATGCACTTTGTTCATTAGATATGATATCTGGTAGAATTTCCTTAAGTCGAGAAGCCAAATCTTAGCAACCACTTTATAGAGGACACTATAGTAGGAAATAGGTATGTAGTCTCCCATAGTTGTAGCATCCTTCTTCTTAGGGACAAGTTTTATAAATGTATGATTTGCTGCCCTGACCATATTGTGTCCTTCAAGGATCCACCTAACCGCTTCACATATATCACCTTTAATGGTACCCCACATAACCTGAAAGAATTTATTATTGAACCCATATGGTCTAGGAGCCTTGGATGGGTTAATGGCGAACACAACACTTCTTATCTCCTCGTCATCACCTCTTCTACATAGTGACACATTCATATCAATAGTCACCCTTCTCTCCAGAAGAAGATCATCAAATACCTGTGTATTCAAGTTGCATTTATTGTACAAGCAGGTGAAGTAGTTGACCGCATTTGATGCAATCTCATATCTTCTATTAATGATTCCTCCTTGCTCATCAATGACTTCATGCATCGTTTCTCTCATTTCCTTTTTCCTCACAGCTGCGTGGTATGTCTTTGTATTGCGATCCCCATCATTGATCCATATAATGTAACTTCTTTGCCAATAGTATACTTCTTCTGCCTTTTTAAGAGAGAGAACCCTATCCTCATCCTTTTTCTCCCATTTAATGATTTCATGATTGAGTGGATCATTCCAGCTAGCAGTAGTGACCTTGTCATACTCCTCAGTCACTTTTGCCAACAGGTTTGTAAGATTTATATTTTCTTTGCTCCGTTTGTTGAGCTTGCTCTTTGTATTCTGTAGCTTTTTAATAGCTCTATACATCATATTTCCCTCCACCTGGATGTGACAGCCTTCATTCACAACCTCCTTGAACCCCACCCATTCAGTCCACCTATTTGAGAACCTGAACGATCTCTAAACGTGAGGTTTATTGGCCATGTTCATAATTATCATAGCATGATCACTAAGGGTGTTGGCCTTCAGATTAATCCCTGAGTGTGACCAAACCTGACCCTTATTAATATCACTAGCAATCCTTCTCAGATATTTTTTTTGTTTGACCATGTAGTGCATCCCTCTATTTTATTAAGCTCAATTAGCCCAGCAACATCAACCATGTCATTGAAGGCCTCTAGGACTCTCTCAGGAATGCCTAGTCCTCCCCTCTTCTCATCAGATCTTCTCACATTGTTGAAGTCTCCTATAGTTATCCAAGGAACTTCCTCTTGTGCCATCTCTTTAATGACTTTCCACATTCTTATTCTATCAGTTTCCAAGCGTTCACCATAAATGGCAGACAGAATGAAGGAGAACCCCCCTCTGTTGCAACATGAAGAAGTAATAACCTAATTGGAGATGCTAATGTTGTCCACATCCCATATACCCAACTCCCAACCAATCGTGATCCTCCCTCCTTCCCTAATGTACAAGTTAGACATGTTTCTAAACCCGATAGGGAATAGAGTTTTGACTCTACTACTAACATTTCTCCTTATTCTAGTTTCTAACAAAATAATAAGAGTCACCCTCTCATTAATGATCACCTTCCTCAGCTCTCTCTGGCTTCCAGCCAGTGAGGCTCCTCGCACATTCCATGTGAGGAGGGACATTTAACTATTCTTGCTGCTCTCTCCTCCACTAGAGAGAGTGTTTTGCTTTGTCTTCTTAGTCGAGCTCCTGGTGGACCTTGGGCTCCTACTTCTGCCATTCTCTACATCCCCAATTGACTCACTGCCTTTCTGATTCACGATCGAGAATTGGTTGTTGCTTGTTGTGCTCACCGTAGTAGCTCCAGCCACCTTACCTGTGGTCTTAGAGTCCACTAAAGCAGTACCAACTTCCACCTACAGGTTGAACTCTCCTTCTTCAACTCTGTCTACAACCTATTTGTTGCAATGCCCATCATCCCCAGCTACGTCCAGTACCACACCTTCAGCAGTGTATGCGGTTGTAGTGTTTGCATCCAGTACATCAATGACAACCGCGGTGCTCGCCGTTGTTTTGTTAGCATCCATCTTCTCTAGCCTCGGCTGGGGTGCCTCGGACTTGGCTCTCTTCTTCCTACCCTTGGCTGGTTCAGGTACAATCGAAGGAGCTCGATAACAGTCAGTGGCTCTTTCACCCAGACAGTTGCCCTTCTCGTTCTTAAACACTTTGCAGATGGAGCATCAGTCTGACATGGCTTCATATTTGAGTCTGACTTCCCATTCATCTCTGTTGGGAAGTTCCAACATCACTTCAGACTGTGGTTTCTTCTCAATTGAAATATCAACACAGAAGTGGGAACATCCCTCCGCCGTGTCATTTAATCTTCTCTCAATAGCTTGCGGCTCACCCACAGCATGAGCAATGACTGTGATGGCCCGAGCTATCCAGTGCTTTTCCACATCCTATAGGGAAACCCACATCGGGACAGTGATAAGAGAATCTCTTCTGGTGTCCGCCTGAGAGGTCCGTTTCCTGACTAGGACCAATTAATCATCAAAAATCCATGGCACTCCCAACATGGCATTCTTTAAGTCCATCTCATTAGTAAACTGAGTGAGATACAAGCCTCCATCTAGAGTGAACAGCTCGAGCTCGCTTCTTGGTCTCCGATTCGTGATCATCCATCCCTTCAGGTGTTGCGGGTTCTCTTCCTTCTAAGGACTTGTACAATGGCTAAGAATTTATGATAATCCTCCATCTTCTCCATAATAGGATCATTAAACCTATTCCAATGTCTCTTATCACCATCCTTGTAGAAAGGGGTCTTTGGATCGGCCGCCACTTAGCTCCTAAGCCTTGGTGGTGGCTTGGCGATCGAATTCACCCAGTCTCGTGCCCGAGTGACATCCATGGATGGGGCAAACCAATCCTCCATAATAGGGTCTTATGGTGGAGGTGGAGGGGGTTTAGAGGAGGAAGCAGGTGACGGTCTAGAGTGGGTGGTGAAGGCATTAGGAGGGGGGTCGGGTTTGGGGAACCCCTCCCGCCATGGTTGTTCCCAAACTAGAGATGGATTGGAGCAAAAAATAGAGAGAGATGTCTTCTTTTTCATCAGTAATATGCATCTACATGATACAGGAAGAACATGTACATAAAAAATATTTATACTTTGACATGTTGGGGGAAGATAATTTGTAAACTCTGTGATTTTGTTCTATGATGATTTCTTGTTATTTATATCTTATTTCTCATGCCTCTACTTGTGGTTTTTGTCCAAGAATATGAATTGCTTGTGTTTGTGTGCTTGAAGTCACCTAAGTCTAGTAGAAGATAGCATATGTGGGGCTATTTTGGGAGTTTCTCCTATGTCCAACTAGTGTATCCCTAGATAGCACCCCATCTTCCCCTACATATAGGCCTTCTCCTACTTTTAAGTTTGTAATCTAAGTATCAATGGTGTAATTGCCTAGGAGTTTTCTAAAAGCTAGGTTGTGAGAAATGTGGGGTGAAATACCCTCACCTCTACTCCCCACTTGTACCTTTGGCTCCCAATTACACTAAGCAATCCCATGCTACCAACATAGATTAGTGAAATCCTAGTGAAATCTCACCTATAATTTAGGAAAATTAATATTGTAGGGTGATTTCTTAGCATTTGACTAGTTGTTTGGTTTAGCAATCTAGAATGAATGACTAAGCTTTCTTATTATGTATTTCACCCAATCAGAATCCTAGTATCATTCCCAAATGGCCCACCTATCTTTATCATTTCTAAAACCCTCTTGTTAACTTAGTGCTCATGCAAGTTAGTTGCTTGCTTTTATTTGCATCTTAGTTTATTGCCTAGTTCTTGCTAGTTATGTTTTGTTTGAGTAGTTAGTGGTCCAATGAGTTTGATAGTTTTGATCTTGCTAATTAGTTGTAGTCTATGTCATTAATTTCTCTAATTCCTTAATTGCTAGTGTAGTGTAGTCTCTTGCTCTTGCTAAGTTAATTATCTTGTCCTGCTACTTAGACTTAACTTGATGATGGTAACTTAGGTTTTTGATACTTTAATTTCCTTCTTGCCTTTAATTGCTTGCCACCTTAGATTAATCAAACAAACCATCAACAAACCCTAAAAACCATACTCTCCGCATTAGGAATATAGATCACCCTAACTTATCTCTCGTACCTTCTCTCTCCCTATTGATTGACATCTTTACTTGCCTCTCTCCTACACTACAATATGATCTTGTGACTCTTGTGGGTGATATATTTGGGTTTATGTGATTTTATTAGTCTAGGACCCCCTTATAAATAATGAAAGATTAAAAGTGCATGAAAATGCACCATGTTACTATGCAGTAATCACTAACTTTTTGTAAAGTTGCTTAGTTTCTACATCATCAACAAATACAAATCTATGATAGTCATCTTCCATATTCTCTTCATTGTGTAATACTCCATACACATCATGGAAAATGTCTCCCATATCATCCATGGAGATGTCATTTTCTATATGTGAATACTCAGAGATATCAAATGAACCCTCTTCATGAAAAATCCAATTCGTGTGGATGGTCTACAATCCACTCCATAACAATTGTTCAACTATGACTTGTTGGTTCTTCCTGTTCACATTTAAGCATTGCTTACAAGGACATAAGATAGTCCCATCTCTACTAATTTTGTGAATGGATGCTCTATAAATTAAACCACCACAAGTAAGTAAGTCGTTCTTGTTCTATGTTCCTCATGGATCCAACTTTTACCTATAATGAGTACCTATAGCAATCAAGAAAAAAAATAAAACATAAGAATGTAATGTATTAAAAAATCATTACATAAATTAGTTTCACATATAGTAAATTAAAAAAAATAATATATAATTTATTTTTATTGGAGACAATTAATTAACAATAAATACTTATCTCCAATGAAAGAAAGAAATATTATAAAAAATGGATATTATTTCGATTAAAAAAATGGTCTCACATTTATGTTAAACTATTAAATTTCTAGTATTGGAATTCAAACTTGTTCTACTATCATGTATTAGGTTCTTATAATTTTTTCCTTGACAATAATGAGTCCTACTAGTAAGAAATTTATTTTCATCTCTCAATTTACTCTGTCAGAGAATCTAACAACATATTAATTCACAAAATTTAAATGGTTGTTTGTTACAAGGTTTATGTAATGATCTAGGTAGACATGAAAATGTCTTGCCTTAGGGAATTGTTAGATAATACACTAAGGGTGTGTGAACCTTAGTATTTTCACGTTGTACTCATCTTATATATATTAATATATTCAAATGGATGTGCAAAAGACCAACTTCCTAATATTTCATTTGCAACACATATGTGTCTCCCCAAAATATAATGTTTTCTAAGCTATAAAAAAATTACACAACAATAACAAAATATCAGTGTATAGTTGTATATTTCCATTAGTATCAGTACTCACAACAATAAGAAAAAATAAAAATTCTCAAATGTTGAAGTGCACCTTTGTTAATTTAATAAATCTAAAACAATATCTAAAGAGACTTTTATAATCTCATATTCATGTATAGTATGCTAATATTATCAAAACAAATGAGATCACAATGATGCACTTTGACATTAGGAAATATATTTTGAATTTCTAGTAAAAATAGAATGTAACTACTCATTTTTACTAAAAAATTCATTAAATGTGTAGACTCATGATAAAGTCATTATTCCCAATAGTTGTGGAATTATTAAACTACAAGATCATCTAATAGGAAAATATACTATTAGATGAGAACATGCTTTCACATCTATGGCATTTTTTTGGATCAAATCTCTCTGCATATTTTACCATCCCAAGATGTCTTAGGATCACTGACACAAGAACCTAATAAACTAATGTAGTCATTTCTAATGGAATCCAATAATCCTTTGGTCATATTTTTCATTCTAAGCCTATGTGACATAGAAAATTGATAGAATGATTAGATGAATCTATGAATAAAAAGCTTTTGAATTTTGCATCTATGTTTTATGTCTATAAAGTGTGTATAAGAACAAAACATGTGATTCATATAGATGAAAATTAGCATATCACAATTTAAAAGGATCTTATAAAACATACCAAATACCTGAAATTTAGAATATGGAGAAGAGGAGAATGGTGATGACATCCTATACTATTTGGAACAAGAGAATTCTCAAAAAGGGAAACATGGGTCTAGGAGGAGATCAACAAAAGTATCATGTGATAGTCCCCTTTTTGGAGACAGAGGTGAGCGGTGGCCAGATAATCAAAGACAGAGGTGTGTGACGGCTAGGTGATTTCCTTCTCTCTATGTCCATCCCACAGATGGAGATAGAGGCATGGCAGATAGGTGATATAATCAAGCACCAGGTAGAGGTTCATACCAAGTGATCTTCATCTCTGCGTGCTGCTTAGAGACGAAGATAGAGGCTAGGTGGACAGGTGATCATCAGACATCAATAAGAAGGGACGTCAAATAGGGGCATAGGACAGGGGCGTCGACTGTCCCGTGAGGGTTGCGGGAGTCGTCCATTCATAGGTGGACTTTAGAGACACACAGAGAGGGTGAAAGGGAGTCCACAGAGAGAAGGGGCTCACAGAGTGAGGGCGTTGTGAGGGAACCTTTTGTAAAACAAAAAGGGGCATGGAGTGTGAGGGATAATGGGGAGTGCGGGAATTTTTTTCTCCAATCCATCTAATTACATTTTTTGGATACAATTAAAAGGAGATAAAGCTTGTAACAACATCTTATTTATTGAGCTATCTACAATTATTTAAGTAAAAATAACTCTCGGTACACATAAATAAAATATAACTGAAACAATTGTAGCTAAATCATATTGTTTTGTAGTGGAACATATTAGATGTGCCATCCAAACTAGCAAGAACCTATGTCTATGTACCTTGTATAGTTGTATATATCTCTTACACTAATCTTGATTACCAAATGGAATATTAGGATATAAACCTATTAGGAGGCTATTCGATACATTATATATTTATTAATATTCATGTGGCTGTTATTACATGCAAATACCCATTCTATGGTGGGTACATTATTTTGTCATACACATTTCTTCACAATCACTAACATATCACAATATAATTAGAGATCATTTTATTAATTAATTAGGTTTTATATACACATTTCTTTCTCATATAAAGTCGCATATTCATATCTCAAGTTTTTTTTTTCATAACTTATTTTTCAGATGTTGGTGTATATTCCCTCTCAAGTGATTATCCCTATTGTTATTTCCTTTATTTGCTTGTGGATATTAATTTATATGTACATATATATACTTATATATTACAATATCTTTAACTCCAATGTACTTATTGGATTTATGCCTCAAAATCCTAATTGTTATCTACCCTTTCATCTACTACATATATAGTCATTTATTACTTAGAAAACTTAAACAAATAGGCCAAAAAACATTACACAGTGCTTATGCATGTATGTATATGTGTTAGTATGTATAATAGCATCGACAACATCTAGGTAACTTTCAACCAATCTAGTTAATTCTAGAAATTAAATTCATTTAGAACACACCTTATATGTGTGCATAAGAATTTACTTATGTTTTCCATAGTGCAGATTAAATTGCATATACAACTTCTAGTTGTTGTATTAGCAAGTATCTCGACTACATATCTTATATATTTACTTGAAAACCAAGTTGGTCTAGATTGATTTTGATTACATGTTTAGATTTTAAATGCAGATAGCTTATCAATGAACATTGTTACTCATGATCTATGAACTAAAATATGTAAATCACATAGAGTGGAATGGTGACGAATGACCTACAATCATCAGATAACTATGATATGTAGTTTTGAAGTTATATCGGTCTTTGATGCCACTACTATGTCAACTCCACAATGAGTTTGTGGATGAAGAGAAGGAAAAAGAGACCGGAGAAAGTGTTGGGAAGATCAAAAGTCATCAAGGTCGTGATCATGTGAGCACATGGTTGTGATATATCAATGGATCTTCAGGCCCCTTGTTCATAATTGAGTGTACTTACCAGTGTTGGTGTTAAGAATGTGATTGAATAATGGAACAAGTGCTGGTGGACAAGGTAGGGGGTCAATACAATGGTGTATGGTGAACATCAAAACTGTCATCAATTTCAACAATAGGTAGCATAACCCCTTGCACCTATAGAGATTGGCACCAACAAGGAAGGAGTGGGGGAGTGATGGTCTAGGGTGATGAAGAACAAGGAGGATGGACGACCATCAAGTTTCTATGGTGGTAGAAGTTATCCTGTTATCAAATTTTAGGCTAGAAAATGTAATTTCAATAGTGGAGGCTATGAATTTGGGAAGCACTATCAAAAGGGAAGGATAAGAAGAAGGAGATGATGAAGTAAAATATGAAGAGGGGGAGTGCATATGGAGGAAGTTGTTGAACAATTTAGTTCTACATCTACAAGGTAGAAGGATAGGAGGAACACTTATAGGCTGAGGACCATTACAGTTAGGAATTTTTAGGTTGAAAATGATGATGCACTACAGTTGGAATCCGATGTGTGGTATATCTTTGATCCTTGTCATCCCTCATGTGTAGTGGATGTAAAGAGTGAGATGTTGTTGGCATGCAACTCCTGCTTGGACATGCAATGGGGGTGCAAGGATATGATAAAGGAGGCTATGAGGAAGGGGAGAAAGGAGAAAGTGTTGGCAAAGGGAGAGGATCATTTATAGGGAGTCAGTGTATGGGTGTGTCGAGTAACTAGAGATGACAAAATTGTGGTGGATTTCTAGTTGTGTCAAGGTCAGAATCTTGGTGACAGACAAAGATTTATATCATGCATGAAAGGTAGAAGGGAGGAAGAAGAAGAAGAGAGGAAGGACAATGAAGCATGTGCTGAAAGAAGAGGAAAACTAGGGTTAAGTAAATTTGGTGCAAAAGGTGCATGAAATGTGTCATGGAAGAGGTTGTAAAAAGAAAGTAGAAGTTCAAGGGAGAAGAAGTGAGTAAGGCGACACCAGTTAGTAGAAACTTGCGACTGTGTCAACACAGTTGTGAAGGTTGGGGTCACGAGTTTAGGGGATGTTATAGGGAAAGATAAGAAGAAAATGAAGGCACAAACAACGACAATTGAAAGTATATATTGGTTATTCTTATGTTGATTAAAGTTAGGAATATAAATCAATTTTATTAATGGTTAAATAAACTCATATTGACCTAAGATTTGATGAGTAGGTTACTCAAGGGGTGAGGGGTTCAATTTTGGCATCAATTTTTCCTTTTGGATATGGTTGGCATCACATATCTTTACTGTGGTTCAACTACTCAATGAGTACATTTATTACTTTAATTAATATATATTTATCTAATATTTGATATATATATTTTTTCTTCATCCTATTATTCTATGAAATGTAAATTCCAAAAAGATTCAAAATCCAATCATTGGTGAATTTATATATTTAACTGCAATTACGTATTTAATTACTTAATTGATCCTAAAACGTTAAATAAAAGAGCATCTATGATCATATTATGAGTTTAGATTTCAAATTCTTCTTACTAAATGTATATCAAGGAAAAGGAATTCAATATTACTCATTATTGAAATGTGTCCTAGAAAAACTTGAGGGTTAAGCTATGAACTTTGATTATGGTGTGTTGTAAGATTACAAAAATGTACTATGTATGAGAAAAGAAGACCATTTTCACCACTTAAGTTTTACTACAGTTTTTATTCGGCATAGGCCAATTGTCATACTATCTTTTTATTATGTTTTTGGCCCAATTAACTGAGAGGTCAATTTACCCAGTAAAGTTTTTCAGATTAACCTATCCACTAATATAAACAGGATAACCTTGAAATCCTTAACATAACTAGATTACTCTCTAATTATTTTTTACAATAGGCACCTACTACAATAAAATGTAGACATATGTACTGGTTCATTTTTTTGGCTAAATTACTCCCACTAGCCAAACGAAACAATCATTCAATAGTTTGAACATTTTTGGAACCAAACCAAATGATTTACCCCCAAAACCAAATTGAATTGTTCAGGTTTGGTTCTATATTGTTGGTTCCAATAGTCTGGTTTTTTTTCATAACTACTTTTCACCATGATTGTGATGTAAACATTGCATAGTGTTATGAATCTAGAGGCAGGAATCCCATGAAGACAATTATTTTCAATATATATATATATATATATATATATATATATATAACTAATTCTAGTACTTTTATAGTTTTTCTTATCTATATGAAGTCAGTCAACTTGTTTAGGGAATCAACCAAACTCAAATCACATTATACCCTTCCCAAGCTTAGGTAAATGTATGAAACAATGCATCATCATTTCCCCCATTTGCATTAAAGGATAGGTTGGGGTTACCGGTGACCTCACGACCGATGATATTTGTCCTTGATTTTTGTCTATATAAAGCACTTCAAAATGAAGGTGGATATATCACGCTTAATATTACTCCAAAAAAAAGTTCATTGTATGTCCTTACTAATTTTGTTCATCTAAAATGCAACCCATGGTGATGACAGATGCATGTCCAGCTTCCATATATGCTGCTTATAGTGAATTCCTCCATCCATCCCAATAGATTGGTATATATAAAGAATCTCTAACCACTATCCTTTCTTATGGAATAGAACTATTTTTTATGCAATTAAGATTAGAGTTATATGAATATGTTACATTAATGGGGACCTTATAAAGTATTGTTTTCTATACCCATTGATTCAACCCCTCCACATTTGTTTGTTCAGTATAAAATATATAATCACACATTACCTTTCCTACTGAGGGAATCCAGTATAGCATTATCCTTACCAACATGGTCAATATTGGTGAATTATGTTGGTATGTATATCTAGAGAGCCAATCATGAGATGATTGTAATGGCATAACTTGTAAATGATTTGAAAAATAATACATGAAAACTTCGAATTAATAATGTTCTATTCAGTTATGAGATAATGATGTAACATAATAATTGTCTAAAGGAAGATATTACACAATGACATATGTCTTTAGGTTGAGGAATTGAATAATGAGATCATATGGATGTTAGGAGTACACATTCTTGTGATGTCACTAGTTGAGTATTATTGTGAACACAATGTAGACATCAATAGTACATAAGACTAGAATGTGTGTTGGTTAATGAAAGAATCTCATCAGTCATGATCTGTGATATCAAACCAAACACATAGATACATGTTAGATAATAGTGTATTAGACAGACCCACCATGAGAGTGGTAGATGGAAACCATTACAATGATAGTCACATTCATATCTCATAGTACTGGTGGTGATTGTGATTTTTAGACCTAAAGTCACTACACTCATCACATGTTGTTTGAGGTGTTTTAACATCATCCAGCATAATCATGAATAAAGATGATCATAAACGTGATGATTGAGTACATTGCGACACAAGGGGACAAATGTGAGTGATGTATATTGGATTTGTTCCTCCTATAGGAGTATGATATCCCTGGACTCTTGGTAAGTGAGACTGAAAAATGCATGGTCATGCACATGTGAGTCAATTTGTGATATTGAGCTGACATATATCTCAGATAGTCTTCTCTGGTTCAAGGAACATAGATTGAATGTTGAAGAGGACACGAACTCCATACCTCGAGTTCAATCTAGATATCAGTGACAAAGAAACTATACAAACACTATAACACCAAACACATATTGTAGGTTCTAGTTGTTTTCCAACTTAAACTTTACTTGGGTAGCAATGATGTGTGACTAGGCACTGCTCTTTGCTTGTGATGTAATAATTGGTTATGGACATTCACTACCAACATAATATGGGACCTATAGGGTGACACACATATGAACTATCCTAGAAGAGGAGTTTTTATCTTAAATGATATTTGGACTATACTAAAATGTTTAGGTATTCAATTCAATAAACAAATTAACTGACTAGGACTCCCAATAGATCATCTCCTGTGATGAAACGACCAGTTGGAGTGTCAGGTAGATTGGATATTACATTCGCTGAGTTCTACACAAACTGGGGTGCCAAATGACCGATTCACTTAGTGAACTACTCATCTGGTGGTTGTAAGATGACTGGATTGCTTCACAAAATGTTCAATTCATGGTGTAATTCAGTTGCATCAAGGATTAGTGTGAAGTCATGATGGTCATTAATTGGATTAGAATTGCCAATTTATATGTGATTGGAAAACATGAGAAATGATCGGTTTGTTGGGAGAACCAATTGGCTCATGTGCCAACTGATTGGTTTTCCTAGAGAACTGACTATTTTTCCATTTACAACTTTTGAAATTTGAGATTTTAGTCCCTTCCCTTACACTCCCACACAAATTGGGAAACCAAACCCTAGCTCATTTTATAAATAGATGGGTAATAGTGGCTTCTCAGACACGTCAATGGCTTCTGACAATTGTTTTCCTTCTCTAGTTTTGGTAATGGAGAGTTCCAAGAAAGTCTAAAGGGGTGGATGGAAGGGAGAATAATTGTGGGAGAAAAAGTTGGTGACTAGTACACCAACGGGAGGGAAACTCCTTCTAGACCATTCTAATAGAACGACATGAGTTCTAAGAGGTTTGTGTGGACTTCTATAGAAGCATGGATGATATTACCACTCGGAAGACAACACCAACATGTTGTCTGGGGTGAATACCAAGATGAGTAATAGAAGAGTCCCAGTGCAATTAGAAGACAATTGCATTACTATAATGAAGTGGGGATTTTATTGAACTTGATTTGAGACCAAGTGTATCCTCAAAATAATCATTTATGTTATATAGTTATTGACGTAGTCCACTAGTTTAATGGGAATACGGTAGTAATTTTTTTTATCTACCTATTCTAATGTCATATTTCCCTACAAATTCATAATCCTTCATGTAGTTAGAAATGTCATCTTTCTGAGGTTCAGCTCATTCTGATTTAAGATATATTCTAGTCTTTTAAGGTTGATAAAGATACAAAAAGAAGATCCAAATAATTTGGGAAACTAAATCTTCAAGTCATATGCAATATTAATAGGATTAGAAATGTCTAAGTATAAATTTGGCATCTACTTCAAAGAGTGAAATGTGATATTGTGTTGTGCAACCATTTATCCAAGAGTTAAATTCAATGTCATTGATAACTATAACCTATCTAAATAATTCGGTTATGTCTGATCGGCAAAAGATGACTCATGACTTAATATGGACCTTGGTATGATAAGAAGATTACTTGATGTAATCTTATGAATAAAAATAAATGTCTATTAAGTAGATCAAAATTATGGCACCTCAAAGAAAAATTAATATACAAACTATCTTCCAAATAAAACTTGTCTTTTGCAACATCGTCTAGGAAACATAAATAAGATGTTGCATGTTGGAACTCGATAATGATGGTTATCTAGATTCCTTTGATTTTTAATCAACAAAGACATTTGGAAAGATGAGAAAATAATATCTCACTAGTAATAATAAGTGATCTTGTAATTTATTAGAAGTTATGAATTCTAATGTTTGTGAACAATTTATAACAAATGATAGAGGTAGCTACTAGTTCTTCATGAAAAATATTAATGACTATAGTAGATATAATGTGTGTATCCCATTGATACACCTCAAGGAACACTAGAGCAATAAATACTTACAATTGCTTGATTTTTACACACTCATGATAATAGATTAGGAAGCACCTAGGATCAAGATGTAGTATAGAGGATGAGGTAAGAATGGGGTAAGATCCACACAAATTGGATGGTGGACATTAGGTCTAGATTTTTTCTTTGGGCTTCCAAAGAAGAGATAAGGTTTGAAGGGCCTTAATTGAGGTTTTGATTAAGCTAAGGTGTATTCATTAGAAGGGTCAAGGACAAAAAAAAAGTTCAGATTATCAACTAAGATGAACTACCAAAAAGAGAAGCAATTAATGTTACATAAGGGAGAGAAACTTGAATTCTCCATAAGTTGAAGAAAAAGGAAAATAATACCACACTAAGCAAGTAACTAATCTAATCCTAAATAAAGGAACTAAAGCCAATGAAAAATTACTCTACCACAATCTAACTAGCATGAACACATAAAAATTAAGATATGAACAAAATAATAATGAGTGATATGAATCCTACCCCAATAGTTATCCATGGGTGGCATATAGGGGAGCTAGTCCCTGTCACTTACCATCCAACCTCATGAGGCTCTATTACCTCAGAGATAGACATACTTTATTTTTGTATTACCTAAGTATAGGTTTTTAGGTATCGTTATCCTAATAAACTTAGGGGAAAGGATTGGTTCGTATGTATATAGTATTTAATCTCTCGCTACCCTTATTCAGACTAAGGAATCATTATTGTGAATTGCATATGGAGGAACATACCTAGTCACTTAATACATATCTAGGTTGAGTAAGATGGATGAGTAGGGGAAGGGAGAAATCTATATAAGGATCCTCTAGGGAACTTATGAGTTTTCCCACCAGAAATGAAAAAGCACTATTTTTTCTATTTCTTATGTGATTCCAAATCTCAAACAACCATAGAAAGAGGTGGTTTAGGAGAATAAGAAATAATATAAAAATAGACAACAAAGTCAAAGTATAATGCATAAATATCTATGACATTATATATGAGTTATATATTTTTTCCACCAAACAAGCCACAAGGGGTATTAGACACTCATTATAAATGAAATAACAAATGAAGGAGTATAAAAATATATAAATTTCACGAACATGGTTGTAAAGCTTCAATTTTAACCTCTAGTACATTCATTTTTGGTTTCCTCCTCCAAGTGGATGGAGTACCCTGGGAGAAGTAGAAGTGGAATGGTCAATATCCAAGAGAATTAGGAATTTGGAGGTGTAAAAAGGAAATAAAAGTAGTTAATGACGTGGGTAGGAGTGAGTGGAAGCTAGATGACTATGTAGTGCTAAAATTTGACTCCCAGTCATCACTAGCACATGTGTAGTGGCCTAGCGGTCTATGGATAAGTGAGAATAAAGTGGTATAAGTGAAAGTGAGAAGCATTTGGTTCGGTGGATAGCATGGACATGGTGGGTAGGTATAGGAACAAATGTGGTGGTGGAGAATGGTCATGGTGGAAGGTTCCATATAAAACTTTTTGAGATGGAATGAGGAATGAGGTAGAAATACTATGTCTGGAATCATGGCCATGTTGGGAAATATAGATGTGGTTTCTTGATATTAGTATGATTGTGGTGAATGCCACAATTGTGGTAGAGGAGGTACAAGGGGGTCTTGGCATTGGTAATGACTACCTTCCGAGGCTCCTACAATTGTCATGTTGTGAAACATGGTTGTGATGGACACTATGCTCCCTGAACATGGTGGGTTAAATGTAATGGTCCTCAAAGAACCTAACCAAGTTAAGTGACTTCAACTCCGGTACATGTTTGTGTCTAGATACCATGGTAGTTTTAGGAAATTTGGCAGGTATCTAAATCTTCTAAGTGTCCATCTATGTCATCTTTGCTTCAACTTGATCCTTTGACACTTGGTGGTATGTTGGGGTAACTTTAGGGCTCACCTTAGTATCCTCTATGGAGGGGAAAGTCCTACGAATGTCTTCATTTCTCCATTGCAATAATTAGTGCCACAATATTTATAAAAACATTCAATAAAATTCATAAGTACATTTTATATCGATAATTACTTAGAAATAGCATGCATTTTGAATATATCGATGTGAATAAGAAAAAAAACACAAGATGAAGATCCAAAATAGGGCACAATGACCACCACAAACATAAAACATACATGCCTTCAAGTATGCTATAATTGAATCTATTTTCACTTAATTCCAATAAGAAACAGTAAATGCACTCACTACTAGGTGTTTGACTGTACAAGTTCTAGCTACAATATATACATGTATTCCACCTCGTTGATTGAACACAAATACATCACAAAACACCTACACTTCTCATATTGGGTGTCATGGATCATTCATGTGACACGAAATTCATAAGGATCTGGTCAAATTTGCTTCCTATTACAGATTTGACTCAACCCAATAGGATTATGGTTTTCATTTACATGATTTCTCCCTTGCACTTCAATCCCCACTCAATGACCCATTTAGATATGTCAAGGAGTGGAGGGATAGGGTTGATTTTCCTCATCCCACTAGGAATGCAATGGAAAGAATGGGTTGTGGAAGAAAGTTGGGTTGTTGTTACATAGGGACACTTATCTTTTCTTTTCTTAGATGATATTACATAGGAGCATCTTTTCATAAACTTTTTGCATTCTTTTTTCTTTTTATTTTAGTCGTTTTCTATGTAGGAAATGTGTCACTGGTAATAAGTTGAAGTATAAGGGATTGGCCACCCCAACCTTTTGGAGGGTGTCCAAAGATGAATATGTCCTCTTTGGAACCCTTTCATGAAGATATAGATAAGAAATTGTGGAATAATGGTGGATCAAAGAGAAGTCAAAGAATGTGGATTCTCCTAATAGGGGTTATTTGATGAAAATTAGTCATACAATATTCAAGAATAATAAAAAATCATAATGAGTTGAGCAATTGTGTCAAGCCCATTGCTTTTTAAGTAATCGTGCTAAAAACATAAATATTTATGACTTGATTTAATCATCTCTCATTGTGTACTCCAATCAAATAGAAGTGAAAAACATGTATGAATTCATGAATGTAACTCTATCAATCAAATTACCATACCAAGGGGTCTGATTTACATTCATCAAATCTCATTCATTTATGTTCCAATTCAAAAGTTAGAGATTATGGTAGAAAAACTTTTTGAAGAAAATGTCTTAGTTTTGATTGGTTCCAAATCCCCTTATTCACATCAATACTTGACCTAGAAAGTGGGAAATGACATGAACATAGGTTCTAACTGATCGCATCTATAAATTAGCAAATTTACATGCAATGTCAAAGGGATGCGTGGCATGGAAAGAATGTTTAAAAATTAGACAAAATATAGAAAAGTGCAAGGAAATAAACTATATGGAATGTAAGCATACAAGATGTGAAATCAAAGTGTAAAGTAGACAAGTATAAGGCTTAGTCAAGTTGTTGATCATCTCAATAAAAATTTCAAACCAAGGAAAAAGGAAAATCAAGGGATTAGTGTCCTACTTCCTAAATATTTAAACCATCTTATCCTCAACTTGAAACTTAAGCCTCATAATGATAAGGTAATGATCATTAAGTTTTGGTAAGATGGAATCGATGGGGGATCCATGGGTTTCATTGAAGTGGGTTGGCCCAGGGCCACCACATCCTTTACATAGAGAATGGCATTCTTGCTAGATGGCACGACAATCGTTGTGGAGAGAATGATCATGGTGGTGGATTTCCAATAGTTTTTTAGTTCAATCTGATTCTTCCATTATCAACATTCACTATATCATTTCTTGGCCATCCATGGATCATTCTTCCATCTAGGTTCTTTCTAAGATGAACCAATAATAGAGAAACTATAAAGAGTATTAATTGCAAGTTTTTCTTGTAAATTGGGTTCAAGTTAAAATGATATTTCACCAACATAGGTTTCATCCTGCTACTGATAATTTATTGACTTCATATGGGAAAGGAGTCCTTTCACTCTTCTATTAACAAAAAGCAAGGTGACATTATTAAAATAAAGGGCCTTCTCATTAGAATTCGACAATTTCTCCACAATCCAATGGTCATGGGGGTCTTAAAATCATTCTTGTTCCAACTTGTCCTTCTTTTCTCATCTTGTGGTGATGATGTCTTGAATATGTTGAGGTTCAATCTCAACCCTTGAAGGTAATTGTCATTGCATTTCGGCATTTGTTGTGGCCATGAAGGGTCTTCCCAAGATGATGGGAATATTCTTGTCCTACAACTCCATATCTAGAACAATGAAGACCTTTACGAAGATCACTATTGTTTCTTGTCAAGCATCACAACCAAATAATCCACCAACCCCTTGTGACCTATATATTGGTCAATAAACTATAAAGTATAATTTTTTCAGCTTCAATTTATACAAGCCCAATTTAAGGTACACATTGTACAAAATGAGGTTCACAGTAGAAATTAATTCAATCGATCAATAAGATGGCCACAAATGTGGCATGGGATTAGAGGAGATCATGGTTCCTTTTTGTATACGGAAAGGATGTGTTACAAAAGAGAGCTCACTTTATAAATCAAGTTACTTTTGTTTGAAATCCTTGTTTATTAGTCTTTTTAAAAGTGCAAGTGTACTTTATGAATTTGGCATATGCTAAACTTTGCTTCCTTACATCAAGAAATGGGACGTTGAGTTTGACATGCCTATGTATTTGAAGGATACCAAAATTGTGTTTTTTTCCTTATTTTAAGTAGGGTTCATCCAAGGCATTAGGGAATTAGGTCTCACTACAACTAGCTTTGTTGCATCAATTTGATCAATTTGAGGTGTATTAAGAGGATCCAACTCACTTTGACAGATCTTATGGGACCGCCACTTTTCAATAGTGCAATAGTCAAAATCACAAATGAAACATAAGGAATAGAATCACTCCCAATTGGACTAGATGGTGAAACAAGTGTATCACATAATCAGTATAAGGTGGCACAAAGAAAACTTTTAGGTCTCAAAACATTTACAACATTGATGTATCAACATAAACATGGTTAACATGATCTTTGCATCTTCTCCTTTTGGGTTTCTATCAAACATGCCAACTAATAAAGATGGTCACCAAGTTCACTTTCTAATATATAGGAGGAGGGCTTTTAATGCTTGTGATGGTGGTCACCATACCAATTGGTGTTGTTGGCGAAGTGGTGGATATTGGAAGATGTATGTTTGTTATGCTAATTGTTGTTGTTGAGTTGGTATCTTTGTGGGGTTTTGTGGTGGTTTTGTAGTGGAGGAGGGCAATGGTATTGAATTTTAGTTGTATTAATGTAGGATCATATGTATGGGAACCTTGATATTGTTGGACATGTCGTACTTACATAGGTGGCGGACCATAGGAGCTGTGATAACATGGAATCTCACCCTTTGTATGAAACTCCCAATTTTGGACCTCATTCTTGTTCACCCCTTTAATTTCATGATTGAGTGCTTTTTGGTACATAATTAGGTCATTGTATGTGCATATGTGTCATCATGACACTCTTTTTTAGCATAAAACCTATTTTTGAGCTACTTCACACATCATCATCTCCTTTCCTTTTTTGAATCATATTTATGTACAAGAAAGTAAGTTTTTGTTGTTATCAAGTCATAGATCTCATTCTCACATTTTCAACACACCCAATTTCACTCAATTGTGAGATAGCTTTTGAGAGTTATGAACAATTGAATGCCTTGTGGTTTAAACCATAATTTCTGCTCTTTTAATCAAATTTTAGACCTTGTTGGGCCCTTTTGGGTGTGAGGCCCAATCAAGGGGGCTCCCCAACTCTTTTAGGGCCATGTTAGTGATCCACTGACCCATGTATCATTCAATCAAGTTTTGTTATTGCTTGTGGCAATTAAATTTCAACGAGTGGATTCCTTCCTCCGCATCTGACAGTTGTGCATCCATCCCCTACCTCCATACTCCACACAACCACAAACAATGTTGGATCCACCTACCTAACTTTTGAACAACCCTAGGACCCCCTTTTGTGCCTTCTTTTACCTAATTGACACTTCCATTGCCTATAAAACTCATTCTTGTGCTATTTCCCCCTTCTTTTCTTGGTCTTTTGTAAACCCTAGAACCCAAATTTCAAGCCCTTTTTCCTCAATTTTCATTACAGTCGCCGCCTCACTCTTTTTGGGTGACTTCACTCTGTATCCCCCTTACACAAGATAAGACCATATCTGATCTCACTGCAATACAACAAAATTAGGAATGTGCTTGGGGTATCATTTCATCATCTATTTCTAGCCAAAGATCGACCACCTATGAGGTGCTTAGAAGCAACTATGAGAAGGCCTCTAGTTCTTTAGAGTATAAGGAAGGATTGATAGTGTTTTGCAGTGACTAGGGTTTGCTATTTGTCACTCGTGGAGTGGCTAGTGGCGATACACAGTGGTCAAGCATCGTTGAGTGATGGGGCCCAACAAGGATCACCAATCACGACAGGCCACAGGACCAAGGATTCCAGCTCCTTCAATAGCCGCCTCGATATCAACCACAAGATCTTCATCCAATGGTGTAAAGGGTCATGTTTTTGGTAATTCCTAGCAAATATCACCATAAAACAATCCTTTGGCCAAATAAAGCACATAATATATGATTTTTGATCTAGAGATCGAGCCTTACATACTAAAAATGCTTTCACAATCTAGTTCCACTTGTACCTCAATTGGTTTTCCTAATATACTCATATTGAGCCATTTTGATATGATTAATTACTTATATGTTCAACCTAGCTTCCCTTGTGAAATTAATGAATCTCTAGCTTTCCTAATTGTTATTCCAGTAACATTTTTACAATTTGAACTTGTTAAATGCCACATATCATGTTGAGGTAATCCTAATAACTATTTGAACATAAAGATGTCTCTAATATGTACATGTTTGATGTAACCTAATCAAGATGAAAACTTTGGCATGTTTTACTATCTTATGATCACCTAATCTAGAAACTAGTAACAAAGTGATGATTTGTGACATGTTTGATTGATATTTTATACCTCTTTGCCATGAGTTGCTCAATGGTTCTCCTTTGTGCACTGTTCTATCCTAAAATGTAATGTTTATGTACCTACATGATTGAACCTCTAATTGTTATACAATGGTAGTTCCTTATGACCAAACATCTATGGTATCCATCAAAATATGACCCCCTCTAATGGCTTGTGACATGAAATACCTCTTAACCCACTCATATGCACCATTGGCTTAGTGTAACATACTTATGACACCTAACATGTTATAAATGCCACAAATAAATTGTTTGGCTTAAACCTTTATAGATCGTACTCCAATGTTATCTATTCTATCATAATCACTTCAAATCGGTAGAATCATCATCTTATAGTTTTGCACCTGACATGTTCTATTTAATTCTTCTATTTCTTAGAAATATGATTATATTGCATTGAATAGATCAAATGTGGTTAATTATGATCTTGCATGGGTAGAAGATGATAATAATCTAAATTTCATGCTTCCATAACTCCTAATTGGAGATGATATGAACCTTGTATCTAATCTAATGTGGATGGTTTACCTAGACCTAGTCCTTAATGTTGATACTTATAGCTATGTCGACTCAATGCATTCATGACTGGAGTTTAAAGGTGATGATTAATCTATTTGAAACCTATCTAAGGGAACATCCAAGTGAATCATATGATATTTTGATTATCAAAATTCTATTCATATAAGACTTCACTATTATATTTTTTATATCTTAGGTCCCCTTTGGATTGAACCTTTGCTAAAATCTTACTCATGGCTTATTAATTGCTCTCTATTTGCCAGGTGTTTTCCTCTTGACCCTACCATGATATTGGCTTTCTTTTATTTATGTTATTATGAATTGTTGGATACTTACTTACTTGGTTGATCAAGTGTTTCTATGATTACTATTTTCATGTTTTAGTATACTACATTGACCAACCATTAGTATAATACACAAAAATTTATTATGCAACATAATGTTGACATGATGGATAAAGAAACCTAAAAACATGCTTTGTATAAAACAATGTCATTAAGTTTTCTCACTTTGTTTCTTGTTCCTGACTATGATCATATTTTGAGGCAAGCAAGTTTTGTATTACTTTTAAACTATTTGCATGCCATTTCATAGCGTACTTGAAGCTTTAGCATTAATATGTTTTGTTTATTGAATTTGTAGTTACCAAATGAAGATTTGCTTCACTCAACACTCTCAGATCTGAAATGAAACACCAATGGATTATGTGATATAGACATGGGTACTTTCATCACTACCCCCTTTTAGCATCTGATTATATCTTGTTCTTATTGATTTTACATATATATTTCTTGTGTGAAATATTTGTGCCATTCTAGGATGGCCACCCAAGTCTACTCGCCTTTGTCTCTGTAGCCATTCAGACTGTGGACATAGGGTAACAAATAGTTCCGTGATAAATGGTATCATATCCAAACACACAAGCCACTTTATATGTAAGGCATAACACATCTTCCCCTAAATCTTAAAGAGTCTTCTAGCATCTTACCTCTTCTTCAAGGACCACCTAAGCAACCCAAGTAGATGATGAATAGTTAGTCTTCTCATCCCCTCATGTGATTATAATCTCATGACTATTAATCACATGATTTCTCGATTATGGGTAGCGTATGCATGAGAAAACTAACATTGATTTGAACTCATTAATGTTTATCAAGATGGTAATGCCATGATCTGATCTTGAATGAAAGACCATATTGAATAAATGAAATTACTTGTGGAAGTAAAGTATGCATGTGTAAATTTCACACAAACTCAATGCCACCACTTGGATATAAGCGAGTTCTATGTTTAAGGTAAATCCTTGATGTTGGTAATATAAGATGGAACTTTTGTTCTATACCCCATGTTTGATAGAGCCCCTATTGACTAAGCCTATGTTATCTCTATTTTGATCAAACCTCAAACATATCTAAGAAAAACTCACCCTATTGATATGTATCACTTCACATACTCTGATAGGACTATACATCAGGCATTTCCCTATTGACTTCCACACCTCTTTTGCAAGATAAATTTTGAATAAATGTGATGGTCATGAATATCACTGTAGCCGTATTATGCTCAAACTCCCGAGTCCTTAATTTCATTCTCAATTTCCAAAATCTACCCTTACCTTTATCTTGAAAGGAAGGGAACGAAATTATGACTTTGATCTTACAAAATAATAAAGTACGGTTTCCCGATTATGATCTTGACATTTGACTCACAACAATGTGAAATACTATTTGATAATTGATGTAAATCCTATTCAGATATGATTGATAACTCATGAACAATGTAGGCTAGTGTGCTAGGTTAGGGTGTTAGTTGACTTGTGACTTCCCTAACCTATGTCACACCCCCTTTATAACTACCTCTAAATTGTCATGTTGTTTATTTTTAAAGCTTGGAATGCAGACCCCTTCAGACAACTTTGATTTCTTGACCTATGTCCCTAATGGGTTATGCCTATGATGCTATTGATACTCGACCTCAAAATCTCGATTTAATGACGATCTTGGAATATAGTCATTGGTCAAGTTACTATGAAGACCTGGGATGGGATCATTCACCATCCATGAATACCATGAAAATAAAGTCAATATTAATGTCATGATGTGCTGAATAATGATCAAAATGTTGCTTAATTGTTGCTCGATTATTGTATTCGACCTAGAAGGGAAAGTTAATCAACCAATTTAAGAATTGAGATAATCTTCAATATCACAAATGTTTAGAGGGTTATGTATAAAAAGTATGAAAGTATATATATATATATATATATATATATTGAGTATAATTCTTCAAAACCCAACTATGCCATCTTTAAGGGATGTGAGGAAAAGTCACTGAGGAAGTGGTTTAAAGTAGGTGACCAAGCCTAGGAGGGAAGGTCACCAAGAGACCAAGCCTAAGAGGGAAGACCAACATGAAGACCAAGCCCGACAGGAAAGGTCACTAAGAGGCCAAGTCTAGGAGGGAAGACCAATGTGTATATCAAGCCCATGAGGGAAGGTCACCAAGAGGCCCAGCCCAGGAGTAGGCTAACATGAATACCAAGTCTAGCAGGGAAGGTGACCAAGAGGTCAAGCCCAAGAGGGAAGGCCAACATGAAGACCAAGACCAGGAGGAGAAGGTCACCATGAGCCCAATGTTGGGACATTATGAAAATAAGGTGTACCTAAGAAATGGAGAAAATTTGGGATAAATAATTCATGGAAAATAATGTGCTTTAATGTTTTTGGAGAAAGCACAAGAGAAATTGAAATGGAATCTAAAAAAAAATCCTAGGAAGGGTAGACCCCTAAGTCACAAGTAATGTCTAAAATAAGATTCTAAACCCTAGCTTCGAAATGTTTAGACTGTGACTTTGATGTCCAATTTGATTATCGATAATGAATAACAAAATATTGACTCTTCATTAATGTTCTTTTTTCGAAGCCCATGATAGCCCTATTTGGATCTTGAGATCACCCTCGATATATGATTGTTGACTTTCATGTTCCCAAATTGCAAAAAGTCAAAATGATGAATCTTGTCTACTTACCCAATTTATGACTTAGGGGTGAGTTCCATGTGGACTATGGTGGGCTCTTCAATTGATTTGGAGCAAAAAAATCATGATGCTGAAATATAGTGTTTGTCTCAAATATTTAAAATGTAAAATCTCAATCATGGATCCCACCTAGGCCAATGTAGAAGGTAGAACCCTAAATTTTTGGGATAATAGTCATGCCTTATTCTGAACTCCATTCAATTGACCTAAAATATGATATCTCCAAAACAATGATCTATTTGACAATCTTTCTAAATATGTGACTCATGTGATTATCCTTCCCAATTGATGATCCATCAGACTATGTGTTGATTTTGATGCTTGATTTCTCAATTTTTGAATGAGATTGTCATAGCAAGTGGTGATGATACCTTACTTGATTGTGTTATGGTTTTGACATTGTATATGAAATCTCAAATCTTGACTTATGGATTAATTAATTTTTTTGTGAAAAAATCTCTTTTAAGGTGGGAAGGATGCGACAACCTGGAATCTCACCTTTTGTATGTAACTTCCAATTTTAGACGTCATTCTTGTTCACACCTTTAGTTTCATGATTTAGCACTTTTTGATACATAGTTAGGTCATGTTTTGTGCATATGTCTCATCATAACACTCTTTTTAGCATAAAACCTAGTTTTGAGTTATTTCAGTTGTTAGGTCATGTTTTGTGCATATGTATCATCATAACACTCTTTTTAGAAGAAAACCTAGTTTTGAGTTATTTTATACATAATCATCTTTTTTCCTTTTATGGATCATATCTATGTACATGTAGGTAAGTTTTTCTTGTTCTCAAGTTGTACAACCCATTCTCACATTTCCAAAGCACCCAATGTTACTCAATTTCATGCTAGCTTGTGAGAGTTATGACCATACCTTGCGGTTTAAACCATAACTTCGACTCTTTTAATTGAATTTTTGATCTTGTTGGGCCCTTTTGGGTGTGAGGCCCGGTCAAGGGGACACCCCACCTCCTATGGGGCCATGTTAGCAATCCATTGACCCATGTCTCATATAATAAAGTCGTGTTGTCTCTTGTGGCCCTTGGATCATGATGAGTGGATTCATTCCTCTTCATCTGATGGTTGTACATCCATCCCATACCTCTGTACTCCACACAGGTGGAAACAATTCTAGATCCACCTACCCAACTTTTGAGATACACAAGGACTCCCTTTCTCCCCTTCTTTTACCTAATCAACACTTCCACTGCCTATAAAAATCCTTATGCGGCTTTTTTCCCCTTCTTTTCTTGATCTTTTGCAAACCCTTACACCCAATTTTCAAGATCCTTGTCCTTGATTTTCACAGTGGCTTCCACCTCACTCCCTTTGGGTGTCTTCACTCTGGAGCCCCACCACACAAGAGAAGAGAATATCTGATCTCGCAACAATACAACAAAACAAAGAGGGTGTTTTGGGTGTCATTTTGTCATCTCTTGTTGACCAATGACCAACCACTGACAAGCTTCTTAGAAGTAGTAGTGCAAAAGCCTCGGGTGCTCGTGATTCAGAGGAAGGATTGACAACATTTCATAGTGACTAGGTTCTCTAGTCGTCCCTCGTGGAGCATCTAGTGGCAGATCACAGTGGCCTAGCACCATCGAGTGAATGTGCTTAGCAAGGGTTGTGGACCACGCCAGGTCGTAGGCCCAAGGACCCCAGCTCCTCCAACGGCCACCTAGATATTAACCACAGGATATTGATCTAATGGTCTAAAGGGACTTGTTTTAGGTAATTCCTTTCAAATATCACCATAAATCCATCATTTGGCCAAATAGAGAACATAACATGTGATTTTGGGTCTAGATATTAAGCCTTATATACTAAAAATGGTTTCACTACCTAATTACACTTGTACATCTACTAGTTTCCCTAATGTGGTCATCTTGAGCCATTTTGATATGATTAATGACTTATATACTCAACCATGATTCCCTTGTGAAATTAATGAATCTCTTACTTTACTAATTATTAAGTCAGTAATGTTTTTCAACTTTAAACTTGTTAAATGCCATAGATCACATTGAGGTAACCCTACTGACTAATTTGAACCCAAAAATGTGTCTTATATGTACATTCTTGATATAACCTAATCCAAATGCCATCTTTGGCATATTTTTCTATCTTATGATCACCTAATCTCAAAATAAATAACAAAGTGATGTTTTGTGCCAGTTTGATTGGTATTTTATACCTCTTTGACATTAGTAGCTCAAGGATTCTCCTTTGTGTAATCTTGTGTCCCAAAATGTAATATTTATTTACCTACATGATCGTACCTCAAATTCTTATACAAAGGTGGTTCCTTATGACCAAACATCTATGGTGTCCCTTAAAATCTAACCCCCCAATGTCTTGTGAAACGAAATACCTCTTAACCAACTCATATGCACCTTTGTCTACATGTAACATACCTATGACACCTAACATGTACCAAGTGAAAATGTTAAATTGTTGTACTTGAACATTGTAGATCATAATCCAATGTTAGCTATGCTATCATAATAACTTCAAATAAGTAGAATTGTCATGTTATAGCTATGCATCCTAGCATGTTCTATTTAATGCTTCTATGGCTTGGAAATATGACTATATTGCATTGAATGTATCTAATGTGGTTAATTATGATCTTGCATGAATGAACCATAATAAAAATCTAAGTGTCATGCTTCCTTAACTCCAAGTCAGAGATGATATGACCTTTGTATCTAATCTAGTGTGGATGTTTTTCCTAGACCTAGGCCTTAATGTTGATACTTATTGCTATGTTGTATTGATGCATGCATGCCTTGGACATTGGAAGTGACTGTTGATCTATGTGAAACCTATCAAAGGGATCATCCAAATGAATCATATGATGTTTATATTGTGAAAATCCTATTTATATAAGATTCCACTATTATGTCTTTTATATCTTAGGTCCCCTTTGGATTGGACCTTCGCTAGAATCTTACTCATGGTTTATGAATTGCTCTCTACTTTCCAGGTATTTTTTCCTCTTGACCCTACTATAATATTTGCTTGCTTTATGTATGTTAGTATGAATGCTTGGATACTTACTTACTTGGTTCATCTAGTGTTGTTTGATTACCTACAATTTCATAACTTTGATTATGACTTATATAACCTGACATCACTCTTGTCTACATCATGATTTTCATGTATGTATGTTCTTTGATGTACAATTTGTTCATCTAGTATACATGTGTTACAAAGATGATGCTCAATTGGATTAAAATTGAAGCCTCATGTAGCACATCATCATCTTTTCCTTAAATTTTGATCTTATCCTTCTGTAAAATCATACTCTCTTCTTGTATTCATGTTGTATAGGATAATGCTACACTTTGAATGCATCCTTTTTCCCCAATTTGGATCTAGGATGAAGAAGTTATTCTCTTTTAACTCATTAAATTCTTGAATTTATTCCTATCCTTTTTGGACCCAATGTGGCCAATGGACAACCAATTTGGGTCAAACCCTACACAATCATATGTCCCCCACTCCATTTTCCCTTCTAATTCTTACCCCCCCTTTTATCCTCAACCAGCCTCGATTAGAGGCATGCGAACTGTTGGATGTTGGTATCCTATGCACCCAAGGAGATCTAATGGCCTTGGGTATCATCCTCTTCCCTCTTTGCCACAGGCACTGCAACTTAGTAGCCGTACAGATGCCCAATATTCGTCTGACCACCCCTCCACCTTCTCTTTGCCCTTTCTCACCACCTACTCAGACCTTTGGCCTCTTGACCTGTGAATCCCACCAATGAGGCATAAGCTCAGGCAGGTGAGGTGTCAGCCTCCAATCTTGGCATCTGGCTCCTCTCCCCTTAACCCTTATCAGACCTACAGATCCCTCACAACATATAACCCCCTCCCCTCTCCTAGCATCCAACTCCTCTTCTTGATGTCCAAACCCTCTCCCTAGCCATGCCGCTACTGAATACCCTCCTCGTCGCTCTATCATCTCCAACATGATTCATAAACCCTAGGCTTGGTCAAGGGGATGATGAAGGAGACCATGGTTTGGACGAATATGATCAGGACTCCCAATTTTCTCCCCCTCTTCTCCTTCTCCCTCTATCTGCCTGTCTATGTTTTCTAGACCAGTGAGCTTCCAATGGCCTTGAGGCTATTGTGTTAGTTACTCTCTAGTCGTTGCAACAGTAGCACCACCCCAGTGCAACAAGGATGACGACCACGTGACGGAGGTCTTGCCTCCTCTTTGTGTCTCTAACGCTCATGCCTAACCTCGTGCCTGGTCTCTCTTCCTCTCTCTTACTCCTCCATGTGGGAGTGAGGTATCTATGGTAGATGACAAAGTTGCCTCAAGTCAGACTCCATCGCTCCCACTACCTCGTCTCACCTTCTCCCAAATATGCACGCCATGCTAGAGCTACTCCACAAGTCCCATGCATCTCAAACCTATGTTTCTTGCCCGTGTGGTTGTGCACCCAACTGGATTGCTCTAGTGTCCCCTTGAGCTATCACACCATCATCCCACCTTGGCAATAGTCTCTTTTGTCACCACTAGACATCCCTTGATTCTCATGAGAACATGCTAGAGATATGGGTGAAAAGTGCCCTCATGAGAGTTGGTCCCACTCTGCCTCACCCGTGCGGCCCAAGATATGAGAAGCCTACCTCCCATGTTGCCCGCTTTCTGCCCAACAAAGGTAGAATCCTTCCAAAAACCATAATCAAGGGTTAATCTTTAGATCCTTATATCTCATGAGTTCCTCAACCAAATACAATAATTTAATATATGGTTTTAATCAATAGAATGCCAACTTTGCAATGGATCTATAGCTTTTTTTTGTTCTTGTATCTTCCATGATTTGCAAATAAACCACATTTATGATCCTTTAAATAATGATTAATATCAAACCATGTTCCCTTGTATGTTTAATGATCTTAGACCTTATATTCATGGAAATTAGTAGCATAACAATCATTTTCCATGAATAATGTTGTTAAATTTTCTCGCCTTGTATCTTCTCCTTGCTTATTATCATTTTCTGGGCAATCAACATTTATTATACCCTTAAACTATTTTTGTACCTTTCATAGAGTCCTCAATGAGCTCACAGTGATATATTTTGTTTATCAATTTTGTAGCTGCTAAATATCAGTTACACTCTAGACCAGAACAAAGAACCAATGGGTTTACTTGAAATATGGAAATGGGGACATGCTTCTCTATCTCCTTTTAGTGTCTTTTTATATCTTGTTGTTACTGCTTTTACATATATATTGTTTGTGTGAAATACTTATTCCATTCTACAGATGGGAGCCCAAATCCAGTTGCCTTTGGCTTTGTAGCCATTAGGAGTGTGGACTTAGGGTAATAATTAGTATCATGACATTTTCCTATGATTATTACATTCATGTTTGAAATCCTATGTTGACCAACCATGAATATAATGCACAGAAATCCATTATGCAACCTAATGTTGACATAACGGATAAAGAAACCTAAAACATGCTTCGTATAAAATGATGTCATTAAGTGTTCTCTCTTTGTTTCTTATTCTTGATTATGATCATGTTTCGAACCAAGAAAATTTTTTATTACACACTATTTGTATGCCATTTCATAACCTACTTAATTCTTTAGATTTAATATGTTTTGTTTATCAAATTTGTTGTTCCCAAATGAAGAAATGCTCCACTCAAGACTCTTAGATCTGAATGAAACACTAAGGGGTACGTGATATAGAAACGACTACTTGCTTCTCTGTCCCCCTTTTAGCATTTTGTTATATATTGTTTTTAGTTCTTTTACATATATATTGCTTGTGTAAAATATTTGTTCCATTCTATGGATGGGCGCCCAAGTCTAGTCGCCTTTGTCTATGTAGCCATTAGGAGTGTGAACATAGGGTAATTAATAGTTTCGTGGAAGGAGCTTCCAGTGGTTGCCATTTGTTTATTTCTCGGTTTATATTTACCATAGTTTTGGAATAATTTGTTCCCTAATCAGGAAGAAAAAGAGTCAAAGCTAGATGATCCAGATTTTGTTCAAAAAAATTAAGAGTTTTTCCATGAGTGCACACCACTTTCTTGACTTCATCCAGGATCCTCAATATTTCAAGAACTTCATTTGCAAACCTTGAGTTGGGTTTTGGCCTTTATGATACCTTGCAACTTTGGTACATTGTCACCTTGTTATTTCCATGATAATTTAGGACAATTTCTTCACACACAAGTTTAATACTTGGATATGGTACCCATATTGGTGTGGTTCCATAAGTTTACATAGCTTTAACTTCTTCATCGGACTAGATGAACAATGAATAATGGTTATCGACACCTTCCACTTGACTTTTCAATAGAATCTTCATGCTAACATAAATCTTCATCATTTGTGGGTTGGCATCATTTGATGAAGAAGGTGGTGGAGTAGGTACAACATCATCAATATTACTATCATACTCATAAACTTCACTTGATGCTATACACCTTTAATGTTCATCCAATACATGAAACAAAGGCCATTGTTCATCAGTTGGCTTGGCCAAAATGTACCACTTCTAGAGGAATCTACAACCAATTCAGCCAATTGTGACAGTCTCTGTGACATCCCATCATGCTAAATGAGATTTTTCAAAGTCAGATAATGATCGATCACTAATTGATCACTTCCTAAATAGGGTAAAAATTAAAATTTAATTCATCTTCACAAACATGTTCACAAACATTTACATAAAGTCCCAATTTCTTTCATAATTTCATATATGTTATCAAGCATCTCTTACAATTGTTCAATGGCTTCATCAGTAGCATATATAGAAGGTATTATTCACATTTTCAACATATAGAAGAATTACAAAGATAGCAAATCTTGATTTGGTTTAAAAATCATATACAAACTTTCCTGCCCAGACCAAGGAGTACAAGGAAGATTGTAGGACACACTAATCTAATCAACCTTCTTCTAAGATTTTCAAGATAGCTCCTCCTCACTGCCACAGGTCTGCTGATGCTATTTCTAAGCACCTAAAATGATGTGGTGACCCACGAGGTGAGACCCATGTACTAGTGAGAGATATAACTCTCAACAATGTTTTCAACTTACATCAAGTTATAGATTCAATAGATATAGCAGGCACTACTACAGAAACGGCCTTTGGCGTCGGTCGTTTAACCCCATTTGGCGTCGGTTTCCGACCGACGCCTATGTGGGCGCCGCTAAAGGTCGAACACTTCGGCGTCGGTTTTTTAACCGACGCCTATTTAACATATAGGCGTCGGTCGTTTAGTAGATAACCGACGCCAAAAGGGTTCGCGCCACAGAAAACGGCATCATCTAGGGCACTTTCTGCGTCGGTGTTTTAGTAAATAACCGACGCCACTATGGAATATAGCGTCGGTCTTTTAGTAGATGACCGACGCATAAAGTGCCCTAGATGACGCCATTTTTTGTGGCGCGAACACTTTTGGCGTCGGTTATATACTAAACGACCGACGCCTATATGTTAAATAGGCGTCGGTTTGATATGAATATCCGACGCCATTTCCAGGACTGCTTTGGCCACATCAGGCGTCGGTTTATTGAAAAAACCGACGCTGTAGGTCTTTCCTGACGGTTTTCTATAAATAACCGACGCCTATTTATATTTTTTTTTTTTCATATCAGTTTGCAGGCCTGCTGTGGCTGGTCAGCAGGATGAGAACCTGCAGTTCAGTTTTCTGAACTGCAGGTTTACGACATCCATTGATATCAGCCTACAAACAGGCCGCAAACCTGCAAAAGTCACAAGCAAAATTCTACACAAGTACATACATTCAGACATCAATTCAATTCTCACATTCACACACATATAGAAACATTCAAATACATGTATTAACATTCAGAAATATTCATTTACATAGTATCATTCATTATCGCTATCAACATCCCAATTATATCTTACAGTTGCCACTGCTTGTATGGCTTTTGCCCATTCTTCTCTTACTTCATTTAATGCTTCCATCGTATATGGAGCATGTATATTTTTTAAACGTTTACCTGTAGTGTTGTCAGTTTTAAACACCTGCAAAGAGAATGATGTATATATATAAGTAATAATATAAAAATAATATAAGATTGATATATTGCATACTAACTAATGAGAATATATATAATACCTCATGTATGGTATCGATGTCCAATGCGGCATATTTGATAATCATCTGCATAAATCGCATCACATAGTATGCGCATGCCCATCCATTGTCTTGTGTAGCACACTATAAATTGAAACATACAAAATAATACAACTAAGCACAATTCACATCAATAATATATATATTTGAGTCGGGAACTTACTTGTACGTTCTGCCAATTTATTGGCTGGTTCTTTTTCCTTGGGACCGTTCCTCCAGCCTTTTTGAATGCATCTAAACCCCTACATGTTAATATAACACAATAAATTGCATAAGTAAATAGTAATGTAATAAAAGATGTTAACGGATATAAAAATGAAATATTTCTCACCAGAATAATGGCATTCTCATTACGTGTCCAATTTTAGTGTTCAATGTACTCCCCGCAGGATCTAGATAATAAACAGTGAATGTCCCGGGGACAATGACTAGTAACTCCCAATGTCTACCGCTAGAAGTAAGAAGTTAACAATTAATAACTCAAAATGCAAAATAAAAATGGAATTTTCTTAAGTCCAAATTATAAATAAAGTAAACTTACTTGACATTGAATGGAGCTATTATTATCGTCTTCTTTTGCTGACCAAAAATTGTAAAAGCATCTATACAGTATTGTTGAACATTATCAGGGTCTTTAGCTACCAAACTAATCAATGATGGAATCAAAAATCCCACATGATCAAATGCAAATTGTTTGCAATGATCTTCGACTAGGTAGCTGCAAAACATATAGGCGTATGCATTAATATATAAGAAACCAGATCACCGGATCTTACACAAGGTATATGGATGTATAAACAAGATCTCACCTTATCCATGTCTCTATCATTGATGTATTCAGCCAATCATACATAAACAGCTCAATAATATCTTGTATAAATAAAGAGCTATCGTATGATTGACCTGCATAATCTGCATCTAAAGAAATAATTATAGGGCAATGTACATTATGTGCCCGTAGCCAACATGCCATTCCCCTACAAGCAGGACCTAACGGGTATGTTAGGTCAGTTGGAACCCAATCGGGTAATGCGGGAAGTGGAAGTGGAGGCCTAGGTGCTCCTGGTGTCTTCTTTTTAACCTGTACATATAATTTCAGATCAGTTGACATCATATATACACATTAACAGTCTAAATCAATGTAAATTTATCTTACAATTTCAGTCGTGTAGACGACATCTGCTTTGGGCCACAATATCACCCCGCCTTCTGCATCAGCAAGTCTATCAATATCCGGGTGGGGATATGGCAATGTAGCTTCTCTCCAATCAGGTAACACACGTATCGGGCTCACACGAACGTAGCCCTGTGGCATTGGAGTCCCGTGAAACATTGCCCCAGGAAGGGACGGGTAAGCCTGCGCCTCTGCAACAACGTAGTCTTGCATTCTTAAGCGGCATGGCTTCAATGCCTACAAATTTACGTAAAGAATATTATACATATATACATATCATCTTGAAAACATAACAACTTGAAAAGACTAACTACAATGTCATAAACAATACTTACAGCAGACGTGCTAGGCGATGGGTCTCCAGGATTACTCGCAGTCTGTGCATCAGGAGAAGAGTGGGTCGCCATAGGCGTATTGGAAGCCTGAGATGCCTGCCACCGCAGCAATTCTTCCTTGACCTTCTCAGCAACTACATCGTTGATCTTCTTAGCAACTAAATCCTCAACTCTCTTATTCTCCTATACATGGATAAAAGAAACATTAGCTTCTTATTAATGAATTTCCTTTTGCAGTAACATTCTAAAAAAAGAATAGGTTACCTCTTCTTGAGAAAGTCCCGCTCTGGGTTTGCGCTGGGATGGCCCAAAGAATGCTTTGATGCCAACACCAGCGCCGGCACCTCTAACACGTCCAGGATGCTCTGGGTTACCCAGAGCAACTGTCAATTCATCCCTTGTGCCCTAAGGGATGAACGTGCCTTGTTTCCTCTGCTCGTGCAGCTCCCGCTAATCACCATAAACAGAAATTGGTAAGTTAACACCACAAATAATCAATATTCAAACGATTTCTCTAAGAGTTGTATTTTACCATTTTTGCAGCCGCCTCAGCAGTTACAGGCTTCTTTATTTCACCCTTCTTGTTTTGCCTGCCAGCTATCCAGATATCATGGCGAGGCATGGGTGTGGCAGACTCCTGAGTAGGAGCAGACTCCTGAGTAGCCGCAGACTCCGCCTGTAGTCTTTGGCGAACGCTTGCATAGCCTTTTGGACCCATAGTGTGGTCATGCACATTCAGTGCACGCCTTGCTTTTTGTGCGTCACTGAGGGCCTAGTTAGTATGCACATTAATGATTTGGTTAGTAGCACTAAATGCTAATCTTGAATAGGTGAATACAATGTATATTAATTAAATTAGGAGTGACGCCTAATACCTTGAATTCTTCAGATTTTCTTGAAGCAACAAAATTGTCCCAATCTTCTTTGTCCAAGAAGTTCCATTGTTCAAGGGCTGACTTCTTCTTCTTATCACCCTCTTTTATGTATTCTCTGTTTAGATTTGTCCTATAATTCCTAAGCATCTTTCCAGCGCGTTGCATCACATTTTTACGATGCAACTTCTCATCCAATGCAAACAGATTCTGTAAAATAGAAATGTTATTAACTAGTATCCAAAATAGAATTGCAAATAATAGAATTTGTAATCTACAAAATAGAATTGCAAATAATAATAACTCACGCATAAATCCTTCCATATCAAGTCTTTTTTCCCTTGAGGAACTTTATGCCAATTGTCATACTTAACACCACAATGGCTCCGAGTGGTACACCCAAGATAGTTCACAAAATTATTGCGGTTCACTCCAATTGGATTTCCTCCATTATCAAACTCCACCACCAATTTAGATCCACTACCACTTAGCGCTAATAACTTCTTCAACAGAGTGATGCCCCTTTTCTTGTTAAGTGTCTGGTGTTGCGCATCAAGTTGCTCCAGTGCTTCAGTGGGTACAGGTGCATCAACCTAAAATTTGACAAAAATAAAACACACTAACTTAGCCCAATATAGAAATATAGGATATATGACATAACTAGAAGATAATGAATTTTATAGAAATACAAGATATGTTTTTAGAACTTACATTAGTATCCTCGCCATGCTCGTCATGGACAGCATGCTCATCATGGACTTCATGCTCATCATGGACATCATGCTCATCATGGTCAGCCATCTGAAAATGTCATTAAAAAGGCAAACATTTAGCATTTCTATTAACTAGAAAAAGGCAAACATTTAGCATTTGTATTAACTAGAAAAAGGCAAACATTTAGCATTTGTATTAACTAGAAAAAGGCAAACATTTAGCATTTGTATAAACATACATGTCTCTAAAATTGTGATCTTTTATCAATTAACAATCCTTCATTGTGATCTCCGCGCACATATAAGTCATCATTAGCTTCAATATTTTGTGGAGTTGGCAACCCAACTGAGAATGGACTGGAGTCATCATACTTATCATAGTACTCTTCTTCATCTATAGGATCTTCAATGAACTGTCTTTTACCATGAAGAACAACCAACCATTTCTCATTTGCAGGATCATCGATATAGAATATTTGTTTCGCCTGTGATGCCAATATGAATGGTTCACCCTTCTCGCCAATCTTTTCAAAGTTCACCAAAGTGAAACCCAATTCATCCACTATAACTCCTTTGGTGTTATCAACCCAATTACATTTAAAGAGCGGAATTTTGAAATCTATGTAGTCAAACTCCCAAATGTCCTCAATGACACCGTAATATGACATTTTAGCTTCACGTGGACTCTTATCCTTTGCACTTGCAAAGTACATAGTCGACGCTTGAAGAGTGACCCCACTATTTTGGACGACACTCTTATCATCTTGGCGCTTTGTGTAATATGTGAATCCATTAATGTCAAACCCTTCATAAGACATAACATTCGGTTTTGGTTTAAAGGCGAGGCATTTGATAGTTTCTGTAATATCATGTGGTGTTTGAGATAGTTGATGTAAGACTTTATCTTCAAACCACTTAGTAAAAGTCTTATTATGCTCTCTAGCAAGCCACATTGAACTTGCTCGAGGATGTTGTCTCTTTATGAAATTGGTATGTTCCTCGATATAAACACTCACTTCATCCATATTGTGTAAAATATACAAGTGAGCTTGTTCCAACTGCTCACGGCTGATTACTTCCTACGATACGGATGGAATTTTGAAAGAAACCTTCGATGACCAAGATATACAGTCTTGCCGCCATGTTTTAGTCTTATTGAATCAGTGTTTTCTTCACATATAGGACACGCTTTAGCTCCTTTGACACTATATCCAGACAAATTCCCATATGCTGGAAAGTCATTAATAGTGCAAAACAACATAGCGTGCAAACGAAATGTCTCTCTTGCTGAAGCATCATAGGTCATCACACCTTCAGCCCAAAGTTTCTTTAAGTCATCAATCAAAGGTTCAAGATAAACATCGATATCATTTCCGGGTTGTTTAGGGCCCGATATCAACAATGACAACATAACATACTTATTTTTCATACACATCCAGGGAGGAAGATTGTATATAACAAGCATGACTGGCCAAGTGCTATGTTGGCTGCTCAATGTCCCGTACGGATTCATTCCATCTGTACAAAGCCCAAGTCTTAGATTCCTATCTTCTTCACCAAATTTAGGGTACAATAGATCAATCTTCTTCCACTGTGGGGAATCAGACGCATGTCGTAGGATCCCATCATTATTTTTCTTAACATCTGCATGCCACCTCAGATTCTTCGCATCTTTCGGATTTGCAAACAAGCGTTGAAACCGTGATATTATAGGTAGATACCACAACACCTTGGCAGGAGAACCAGTTTTGGACTCCCCCGAAGTCGTCAATTTATACCGTGACGCACCACATTTTGGACAATCTTTCAAATCTACATAGTCCTTTTGAAATAATACACAATCATTCGGGCATGCGTGTATCTTCTTGGCCTCCATTCCCATTGGGCACAACATTTTCTTTACCTGGTATGTTGAGATTGGAAGCTCGTTTCCTTCAGGAAGCATTTCTTTCAACAAAGTCAACAATGAAGTGAAGCTTTTGTCGCTCCATCTATTGTTAGCTTTCAACTTATACAATCTCAAGACAGCGCTAAGCTTCGTAAACTTAGCACAACCTGTGTATAACGGTATCTCAGCATCATGCACAATGTTTGTAAAGATAGGAGGTGGATCGGTGTGCTCTACCCTACAACTATCCAGCATCGCATCAACGATGTCTGCTGGAACTGGTTCGTTCACATTTACGTCATCAGAGGCAATTTCTTCTTCCACCCAAGCACTGCTATCGACATCTACTGGTTTCGATTTTGAAATCTCTCCATGCCAGTGCCATTCTGTATAGCCTTGTACAATCCCGTTGCACATGACATGACTTTTGATTTCCTCACCAGTGTTGACTTTCAAGTTGTTACCGCAATGCCTACATGGACAGTAGAACCTATCTGTAGGTTTTTTCCTATGTTCCTCGGCAAATCTAATAAACTGATCAAGACCAGATATAAACTCTGGGGTGCAACGATTACGAATCGACATCCATGATCTATCCATTCTATGATCAGAGAAAACAAGTATATATTAGGAAAAGATTAGGCAACATTTCCCTAGTATATAATAAATGTGTACCACCTATCCCATCCTTGAACACCTAATCTCACTAGTAAGTGTATAATGTGTATTGGGTTTTCGAGAAAATTTCGGCAGCATTTCCCCGCTGTTCTCTAAGTACATATGTACTTAGAGAACAAACGGGGAAATGCTACCAAAATTTTCTCGAAAACCCAATACACATTATACACTTACATCCTAAGTGAGATTAGGTGTTCAAGAACAGTCCCAAACCGGGGACTATCCAAGATTTACTCCTAATGAGTCAATCTTGGATGGGTTTCTAGGCCAACAATAATAGATATCTACAATGAAGCCGGATTCCATACAAACAGTATATAATTTAGTGATTGTTCATTCTAATTTATACCAATGTACAAGTAATATAAAAAACAATGATTGTTCACATTCTAGGCCAACAAACACATGTGATGTCATTCTTATATATAATAAATGTGTACCACCTATCCCATCCTTGAACACCTAATCTCACTAGTAAGTGTATAATGTGTATTGGGTTTTCGAGAAAATTTCGGCAGCATTTCCCCGCTGTTCTCTAAGTACATATGTACTTAGAGAACAAACGGGGAAATGCTACCAAAATTTTCTCGAAAACCCAATACACATTATACACTTACATCCTAAGTGAGATTAGGTGTTCAAGAACAGTCCCAAACCGGGGACTATCCAAGATTTACTCCTAATGAGTCAATCTTGGACGGGTTTCTAGGCCAACAAACACATTTGATGTCATTCTTATATATAATAAATGTGTACCACCTATCCCATCCTTGAACACCTAATCTCACTAGTAAGTGTATAATGCGTAATTGGTTTTCAAGAAAATTTCGGCAGCATTTCCCCGCTGTTCTCTAAGTACATATGTACTTAGAGAACAAACAGGGAAATGCTACTGAAAGTTTCTCAAAAACCCAATACACATTATACACTTACATCCTAAGTGAGATTAGGTGTTCAAGAACAGTCCCAAACCGGGGACTATCCAAGATTTACTCCTAATGAGTAAATATTGGACGGGTTTCTAGGCCAACAAATACATGTGTTGCATTCTTATATATAATAATTGTCTATAAACTACATGCAACATGGTTAATCCTAATCAACAGAGCATTATTAAATAATAAATCAAGAAATCAATAGTTTCAAACAAAAGGTCTAGGAATCTTTACTAGACATTATATGTATCCCTAATCATCATATTTAACATACTACATTATTTTGAACATCCAGATCAGATTAAGATCATACTATGTTATAACATATTATCGAAGGAAACATATTCTTCATGTAGTGTTGATTCTAGAAGTCTAAGAAGGGAATCTGAGAATTTTAGATGCTTACGGTCTCTAAGGGATAGAAGTAAGGAATAATTTATACCTTTTCTAGTTAAGGATTTTGTAGATACTTGGACTAGTCCTAAATGAAGAAAGTTGTATCTTAGATTATTTTTTATCATGTTTAGATCTCTTTCAGATAGAAGTTGTATGCATTCCTATGAAGGTGTAACTCATATAGTTTTTTCAGTATCCTTAATGTAATAATTAGATATCAAATGAAAACTACCTTTTGAGTAAATGGTGGCGTAGGAAGGTCCAGTTTTGCATTGGAATGAATGGTGACATAGTAAGGGGCAATTTACATTTGGATAATCGATAGAAGTGAGTGACTAGAGGTGAATTAGGGTTTGTAATTAAAGGGTGTATAATTTTCTTAGGATTTAAAGGAGAATATCTACATAAAATTGCAATAAAAAACAACAACATGATGAACATGATGAATATGATATCAAATGAAAACTACCTTAGTCAGAGATAAAGATGTGTCTAAGAACAGTTATCAAAATTTCTAGTATATAGTTCTTTTTTTATAATTGTCTAAGAACACTGACTCCAGAAAACCAGTTGGCGCATACCTGTTGGCGCGGGAGGCAGCGGGAGTCAGGTGGAAGCTGATGGCGTGGCGGCGAGCTCCAGGTGTCAAGCAGGCGTCGGCGGCGCCGTCGGCGGCGAGCTCCAGTCAGGCAGGCCGCGGCGGCGATCAGCTCCAGGCGTCAGGCAGGCTGAGGCGGCGAGCTCCAGGCTCGTCAGGCGTCGGCGGCGAGCTCCAGCAGCAGTGGCGGCGGAGAAGGGGGCGCCGGAGTAGCAGTGGCGGCACGACGGCGCTGTCGTGGAGAAGAAGGAGAAGAGAATCGACGGCGACAGGGTGGGAAATCGACGGAGAAGCAGAAAAAGGGCTCGCAATGAAACAGAAGAAGAGGAAGAGTCGGGCATCGCGGGTTATAAAGTCCCAAATAGCGTCGGTTTTTTACAACAACCGACGCCTAAACGTCTTTAGCGTCGGTTGTCTGAGAAAACCGACGTCCAACTGGGCGATAATTTCATGAAATTGTTTGGCGGGAACCACCTTCAGCGTCGGTTATCCTTTAATCACCGACGCTGAAGGTGACACTTTTCGCGCAAATTTTCATCAGACATAGGCGTCGGTTTCTACCTAAATAACCGACGCTGAAAAGGACACTATTTTTCGCGGGCGACTTTAAGCGTCGGTTTGTTATAAACAACCGACACTGAAGACAAAGCGGTACCCGTGTCTGGCTGGTCTTCGAATATAGACGTCGGTTTTCGTAAACAACCGACGCCTAACATAGAAGGCGTCGGTTTTTCTTAATAACCGACGCCCAGAAAAGTGTCACTGAATGCTATTTCTGTAGTAGTGAGGCAATATAACATGATGGATATTTTAGATATAAAATCATTATTACGAATCAGTCATAATCAGAGTGTTGATTGTAAAATGGAGGTTCATTGTTCAAAAAATATGAACCATAACTTAGCATCATAGGCAGAACTATCACCATAAGCTATGCTAACATCATAAGTGAAGTTCTCAACATAAGCATGGCTAACAACATAAGCATGACTAAAAATATAAGCATGACTAAATTCTCGTATTGCATTACATGACATCTATATATAAAAGAAGAAAGGAAAGGGCTATGATATGATGTGAAGTGATGTATAACCCTTATAGATTTGATACATAGATGTGTTACATCTTCTACTAAGCCCTAAGAAGTTTGAGGCATAACACACAAACTTCAAACTGACAACTGTATAGTCGGAATCAGTTTCATTAAAGATCTAGGAGAGTCAGAATCCTAATACACCCTTGGTCGGTATGAGTCCAATGCAGAGACATATTTATAAAGTTTCAATCAGACTTGTCCACCCTTGGTACACAGGACACGGCACTAGAAAATTAGGGTATATAACCCTATCATCTGATATGCAACCATATCTATCCTCAATCATATCACATATACATATATTTGAGATACAATATTGATCTCTATCAATCCATGAATTGATTGCAGGCATCTTCCAAACCATGGGATCAAGATGGCAAGGATACACAACTCCAACACCCCCATATACTCAACATTATATGACTCTGAAGTTCCCTTTTGCATTATATGTTTTACTATCCAGCAAGTCCAGACACTAGAATGGCTCAATGACATATAGCACTACATGATTAGGGTTTCACTTGATTATATATTTCCAATTGAGTGAATTAAGGATGTAACAACCAAGTTTCTCATACAAACCCTATTTCATTTCTACGAAACACTAATATATGGTAAATCCATGACATATAAAATGTATGGGACATATTCCTTATCAAAACATTACAAGGTACTATTTTATTGCCATCCATGATGAGATTACACTCTTTATCACACCATCATAGGATATTAATCATTTGTCACACATAAAGAGGATTAGACCTCCACTAGGGCATATCACAACCCACAAGCCATTAAGGCCAAATGAGTATTTATTCTATTGTAAGCACATCATTATCATGGAGATTTGTATAACATTCATCATATCTCAAAGTACTTACCATTCCAAACTTAGTATAAAGGTGTACCACAAACATGAGTCATGAAATTATTAAGAGTAGCATAAAAGAGTTACCCAAACAATCTAAATGTAACATTCACCATATTACAATAAAAGAAAGGGTATTAAACCATCATTAGATAACCATTCACAAAAAAGGTTCAAAGGTGTAGGTTGAGTTTGTATCACAAAAAAATCACATTATAGATAACCCACTAAGTCATTGGGTGCCCATAAGCAACTGTTACAACCCGAATTTTTGGGTTTATTTGGTGAGAAATGTAATTTCTCATATTAAAGATAATTGAACAAATAAAGATATAATTTGTTTTGAAGACATGGATTTCATTTACAATAGCCTTGACGATTGTTTTGTGCGCTTTATTGGCTATTGGGCCCAAACAACAAGAAAATTCAATTAGTAAATGAATAATTGAATATTTGAGAAAAGAATGAAATAGAAACCTCTAGAAGGAAAAATGATGTAATCCAAGGACGGATTTTGTGTCTCTTGGGTTCCAAGGAGTCCAAAGTTTCATAAAGAATACACTAAGAAAAGAAAAGATTAATTAAGTTTTTCTTTATTAAGAAAGAAATTGAAAATAATGATAAAATGTGGAAAACAAGTGAAAAGAGATATAATTGGTTATCTTGGTGGATTTTTCGTATCCAAAGGATTCCTAAGGTTAGAAGGAACTCCAAATAAGGAAATAAAAGAGAGATAATGAGAAATTCTCAAAAAGGGATATTTTAATAAAGAAAAAGTAAGATAATAAGAAAAAAGATGAAAGATAAGGAAAACACTAAGAGATAATTTCCTAAAATAGGATTTCATGTTATAAGGTTCCTTGGGGTTCAGGGAACTCAAGATAATTAAATAATAGCAAGGGAAATAAAGAATATGTGGAAAATGTGATTAAAGAGGTGTTTACTTGAAATTAAAGAAAAGGTACGATTTTTTTTGAATAATTATCCCAATTTTGGTGGATAGGTGTATTAAGTTTGTATAGACTTTCCGTCCAAGTTTGGGCTAAAACGGAGCTATGGATTAGGAGTTCTGTTTTTCTCAAGCTATCCTAATTTATAAAGAATTATCTTGGAAATAGGAATTCTTTTTCCTTTTTAGTTGAACGTGAGAATTGAGTGTCGTTGGATCCTGATCCAACGAGGACCACTCATCACCTAGTTCCAAAGGAACTCGGGTACAGGCTGCAACTCGAGGGATTTTTCCCTTCCGATTTCTCACAAAACTGATCATGTGCTATGATGGAAAGGGCATAGATGGCCTCAGGAGAGGATTCCGAGCCAGGCCACCATAATTTGTAAGTGGTTTTGAGGACTCTGGAAGGAACGCCTATTTTGGCAAGTGGCTCCATGAGCGGCAAAGGTTGAGAACCCTGATCCAACTGCCTGCACATATATATGAGACCACCCTTGGTCTCGGCCAAGCCTAGAGAGCTTGGACGACATGTTTCTAGCCCCAAACCTCTTCTCTCTCTCTCTACCGATATACCTCTGGCGAGGGCACCGCCTTGGCACCGCCATGGCTCTAGCAATGAAGAAAGAAAGGAGACGACGTACAGTCATCGTTAGATCTGGGATCACGGTAATCCTCTAGGAAGATCTGAGGGTGCGAGGGGGGCGGCCGTTTAAGTTAGGCGCATCGACACGGATCGCTCGATCTAAGTCCATCGTGTACTCCAGTGGGATCCAACGGGTTGGAGGTAGGATCGGGGCGTGCAACTCTTTTAGTGGAGTCGATCAATGAAGAATGTCAGATCAAGGTGCGGACCAAAGGCACACCAATCGAACGGCCACGAAAATTTGGTAAAATCCCCTCTCTCATCGAATAATCAAGAAAATAGCTTTCTTTGCAAAATTAATAGAGATCGCTAGGAATCTCATATGGAGAAACTTTATATACCTAAGTTTGCATTAATGGGCTTAGAAACCCTAATTTAGGAGGATATGTCTTTTAATGATTTTAATTGTGCAAATCTATGAATAAGACAAAGTTATGTTGTTATAAATCCAATTTGAGTATAAAAGATCATTAATGTGGATATTTTGGGGGTTCCTAATGTATAAAGTGGAATTAATGATACATTAGGGTTTACTAACATAAACAATGAGAATTGTAGTAATTAGGGTTCCTAGAGAATCGAACTATAATTCTTTGTTGAATTGTCAATTCAAAGAAACTTGAACATAAATGATCTTGGCATGACTTAAAATGATAAACATAGTAGTTTTAGTGTAAAAAAGACATTTTGGGCTTAATTGACTTTTAATGGTGTCTATGATGTTGAAATTAGGGTTATGGAATAAACGAACATTAAAAGTGATAAATACATAATGGAAGCTAAAACCCTAAAAGGATGGCCTAGAAATCCTAAAGTGGAATCCAAGTAGATCTTGAGGAGGTTTGGAATAAAACAATGACACTTGGATGTTATGCATTAATTTCAGGATATTGATGATTGCTTGATTGATTGTTCCTGAATATTATTACTTGGACTTCAAGTTGCTCTGAACAGGTATGTGGTTACGCTTATGACTATACCAGATAGTTTTCTGAGGATTTTATCGATGTTTCCCTCAATGCATGAATTAATTGTTGGATTTCTATTTATTTCATGCAACTATAAAGTGAATATGATTATCACTATAAATGAGTATATATAACTGGCTAGATCTGGGTCCACCTCTGTTACTTTGAAAAGGCTGAAAAAGGGGTAATCCTAGAGCAAGGTCTAGGTTACTGAGAGTTAGAAATTGGGCTACCTACGTGTAGTGCCATGAGACTCATTAGCCTGCCATGAGTTAAGGAGTGGGCTACTTACGAGTAGTGCCATGATACTCAACCCTAAAAATTGGTTCACCTATAGGTGGGACCATAAGGGGTTTAATGGGGATCTACCATAAGGAAGGTAGGATCCAAGTCCACTGCAGGGATAGTACAGAGGATAGGGTACTCATGGATCACGGATGTTATATTTAAAACGTTATCTTGGTTGATTAATGATTAATTGAACGGTTACATGGTTATCATAGATGCAAGTTTATTGTTTCCCTCACATACCAGCTTCGGCTGACCGACGTTTTGTTTGTCGGCGTTTTAGGTACAAGCCAAAAGGACAAAGAGTAAATCGCCACATTGTGAAATACATGAAGAAAAATACAAGGAGGATTAGTTAGCGTAGAACCATTAAGTGGATAGAAGTTAGAAATCCAAAATTTCAAAAGGTATGCAAAGTTTATTTTCTTACAACTTTTCGGTTTAGTATGTTAAAATTTGATAATTATTCTTGGTTAATTTCTGAACCTTTGATCCGAAATTCATGGGTGTGGCTTCGACCTCTCGGTCTCCCTTAATTGGGGGTTATCGGGAGGTGGGGTCGTAACAACAACTGATGGAGTTTCTTGGCACACACACCGAAAGATTTTTCACTTCTTCCAATGGGAATCCCAGAAGGTTATTTTTCCAGCAAAAACCCTAGAGAGGATTAATGTCTTCTCTAGGTTTACCTAGAACTGGTGCTTAGATAACATCTCCAACCCCATAAGAGTATGGAAGCCTTATCATAGTACAGATTTAGGATCGAACCCAAAAGACAACGGTCTTGTTGCAAGCAACAAGATGGAAAACGCATAGCACTTCACTTAGTTATTTTACTAATTGGCACTTAGATCGAAAAGTTGGATTTTGATTGGTTATTAAACTAAAGCATGAAAAGTAAAGAAAGCAAGTAAAACTAAGATTTAACGGATGATGATGAATCACTGGGGTTAAGCAGGTTTTTACCACCGCTACACATGAGTTATAGATTGTACAAAGCAAGACTTATAAGCTAGATGCATGGATGTTTCCACAAGACCGATGCCTTATAAGACAAGAGCGATGCATTGCATCCAAGGATGTTCCACAAGACCGATGCCCATATAAGACAAGAGCGATGCATTGCACCCTTCGATGTTCCACAAGACCAATGCCCATATAAGACAAGAGCAATGCATCGCATCCTTCAAGGATTAAGTAACTCTCATGCGGTACATCACTATGCGTCACTGAAGGATGTAGTCTCCGAAGAGAAAATCTTACTCAACCTCATGAAACGTGCATCTAAAACTTACAAGCGAGCGATAATTATCAAATCGAATAGCGTCCTTGTAGGCCTAGTCTCCTATTCGGATAACCTAGCTACGAGAAGTGCGGGAATGTTGCAATGCCAGCCATTCCCGAACAAATGGTCACATGCTTTACAACATTCCCCTCGCAAAGTGTGTTCCTCGACTTACCAAGGTTACTTCCATACAGATGAAAGCGAAATGAATGATAGTGAGTTTACTCCACTCTTTGAGATACACTCCTAGACACCGAAACGGATGCGTGGTGGATACACACACCAGAAACCAACACTAAATCGGTATTCAAGTCTCGAAAGCGGTCGTAGACAAACCACAACGAAAGACAATAAATGCATACAAGAACGTGGCCATCATTCAAGCATGTGTGAAATGATTTAGTATTAAAACGAAATGATAACATCTTTTTAGTACAAAATACAAAACATGGGCAGCGGGGCTAGTCCCCGCGCCCCAGTGGATGGAACTACTCGCTCCTCATGGAGGGAACAACAAAGAAGGAGGCAAGAAGAGATAGAAAGAACATCATCTCCACTGAGGAGGGAAGGTTGAACCCTTGGTGGAGAGAGCAACGATCTTCAACCTTCGTGGCTTGCTTGATGACGGATCTTCTCCTCTCACCTTCTTTGTTGATGAGAGAGAAGGTAGCTTTGCAGTGGAATGTGAGTCTCAGACTGGCAGCCTCAGGCGGTGGATGGTGTTGTTCTGGTAGTAGAGAGACAGCCTATGGACGTCTGGACTCCCTTAAACGGATGGCCCTGGGGTCTTATTTATAGGCTTTGAGTGAGATCCAAACGGTTAGGAGACCGTTTGGGTTCAAGCGGTCTTGAGACCGTTTGGCGTCAAACGGTCTTGGGACCGTTTGGCGTCAAACGGTCTTGGGATCGTTTGGCGTCAAACGGTCTTGGGATCGTTTGGCGTCAAACGGTCTTGGGACCGTTTGAACTCCATGCGGCCTTGAGACCGTTTGAACTCCATGCGGTCTTGGAACAGTTTGGCTTCATGCAGTCTCGGGACCGTTTGAACTCCATGCGGTCTTGGGACCGTTTGGCTTCATGCGGTCTCGGGACCGTTTGAACTCCATGCGGTCTTGGGACCGTTTGGCTTCATGCGGTCTTGGGACCGTTTGAACTCCATGCGGTCTTGGGACCATTTGGCTTCATGCGGTCTCGGGACCGTTTGAACTCCATGCGGTCTTGGGACCGTTTGGCTTCATGCGGTCTTGGGACCGTTTGAACTCCATGCGGTCTTGGGACCGTTTGGCTTCATGCGGTCTTGGGACCGTTTGAACTCCATGCGGTCTTGGGACCGTTTGGCTTCATGCGGTCTTGGGACCGTTTGGATCCACTCGATCTTTGGGCTGGTTTATTCTTTTGTGATTTTTTTGTGCTTTTTTTGCAATTATAAAAGGAAAAAGTTAGTTTGATGATGTATTTACAAAAAGGGATAAAATTAGGTTTAAGTACAATATAAATGTAAAAAGAGTATGGAAAACTAAAGAAAAAGACTAAGATAAACTACTAAAATAGGAGGTTATCAACAACCCATCACATTTTTGAGGAACTTAATATAGGAATATCATGTCGTAAACTCTATCATTACCATCGGTTGATTGATGGATACAAAAAGCTATCAGTTCTATAATGAACTTAGTCAAAGACATTAGTTTATTATCTATGTTAAGCCATGACTATTAGTTAATTGATATACTTAGTCAATAACTCAAAATATTTATCATACCTAGCATCGATTCATTGAAGTACTTAATGAAGAAAATGACCATCTGACGTTTGTGTTACTTAACCACAAAGAAAGTCATAGAATCTTTTAGAGACTTACTCAAAATAGTTCATGTATCTAATGTGCTCACTTAGCTCATGAAAACACATTGCCAATAATAAGGTCATCATATTATTTGAATACTTAGCAAAAAATAAAATCATTTGATTCAAAGTAAGAAAGACCATCAAATCATTTAGAGACATATACAATAAAAATCAGTTCATGTACCTACTATGACCATCGGTTTATCAAATAGTACACAAAAACCATTGGTTGATTATTGAACCCGTTCATTTAAGTGAACATCATTGGTTCTTTACTCAAGTAATATCTATGGCCTTCACACTAAGTAAAGCCATAATTACTTACCTTTAACAATCCCATTGAAATTAGGTATTAGAGAACACCATCTTTTGTTTAATTAAGTGAAATCAATTTCTTCACCATAATGAAATTAGTTTTAGACCTTGTTATGCACTACCATCATGTCATCATTTTCAAGTCCAACACATTTCACATTCATGGATGAAAAGAGTATATACATAAGAAGAAAAGCTAGTGAACATCATAGAAACTACTTTGAATGTATGTAAAATAGTTTACAAAGGATCACCATTCACCATATCAACAATGTTCTGGGTATGAACTACAAAAAGCAAGTTATGAATAAGCTAGAAAAAGCGACGAAGGTTAGATAACTCACCTCAATAGGTGATGAAGGTACAAACAACAAGACAGAACAAAGAGAGAGGATGATTACCTAACTTGGATACCCAAAGCTCCAAAACAACTAGTTTCCTTAAGATCAAGATGAAACTAGGGAAAGGAGAGAAGAAAAAGAGATCTTCATCCACATATGCATAACCCCTCACCAAGAGTAACTAGAGTTTTGTCTAAGGAAGAAGTAAGACAGATAAAATAACATGGAACAAGATAGAAATGAAGAACTTACTTAGTTAAGTCAAGATCTAGGTTAGGAACCTTCAAACAACCCCTTTAGCTTCATAGATCTTTCCTTCTTCACCAAGAAAAGGGGTTCAACCTCCAAAGCATCAAGAAAATAATGATGGCGTGTAAAGGGTTTGTTTGGGTGGTAGAAGTTGAGTATATATACTTTTAGATGAGACAAAGAAATTGGGTTGAGGTGTCAAAACATGCATGTCATGTATCCAATGATTGAAATCAGACCTTAATAATGCATACAGAAGTACCATTGGATCACTACTGAGGTTTCTCATCGGTTCATGCCTTGGTGATATCATCAAGGAGAGACATCAGTGAACCCATGGATTTGTTCACAACACTTAGCTATTTTGTCAAAACTAACCACTCATCAGATCATGCACATCAACTAGGGTATCCATTAGTTCTAGGGTGTCAAGAACATGCCAAAGGACCATCAAATATAAGGAGGACCCTTTGGATCTTTCACTACCATGTGATACCATTAAACCTTTCTCACATTTAGAAAAATAGTCATCATACTTGGGTTAAAACCCTAGATTTCAAACCTTCTAAGGGAAGAGCAAAAAATCGATGGTGTGTCTAGGAATTTTAAGATGTAACAATATAAAAAGTTATGAAGAGTACTATGAAGCACATAATTCCTGAAATAAAATTACAGATAAAACTCTATAATTGGGTTAATTTCATAAAGGTCCTTAAAGAACATAAATTGCAAATTTTTCTCAAACAATGTCCAAAGTGGACCAAACTTAAAACATAGCTTTGTCACATGTAATCAAAGAATAAGTTATGGTTTGATTAAGGTTTTAAGATTACAATTAAAATAATAAAGATTGTTTAACCTTAAAGTAAGGTTAGGAGTCTTACAATCATAAACCCTTGATAGGGATTTCACCCTCAAAATCCAAAGAAAACAATGATGGGTACCTCCTATGCATATCATCCGCTAACTCTCACATGATTTCTTCCATCCAAGGGTGATATCAAAATACTTCCACTAAAGCTATTTCCTTCTTCCTTAAGTTATGTATATGTTGTCTAAGATCAAGACAAAATCCCTCCATATAAGGAACAACTTCTTCCAACTCTGCCTCCATTATCTGTATCACTTGTTATGCACCAGGGGAAACACTTCCTCAACATGGAACATAGAACTACTTTGCAACCTATACAACTCTGGTAATGTTTTCAACTTGAAACTCTAGTGTCATATGATAGTTATTACCATATGCCCTCTGCCTTTCTGAACTTGTTTACAACTATTTTTGGAACACTATGACCTTCCATATTTTGTTATACCAACTCAATACACAAAAAGATGATACTTATTTTCTTAATACCCAATAAGGAGTGTCATTTATCTCCTACTACATACATCTTCATATGGTGTCCTGTCCATGCTCCTCTGGTGGCTATCGTTGCAGGAAACTAAATTAAACTCAAGTGGACGTCCCACGGCCAAGAAGTTCCAGAACACATGTCCTAAAAGATCTTCTAACTTCTAAATGGTCCTTTATGACTAACCATTTACCTTCAAGTGTAAGGTTTTGTTAAAATTCTACTGCATCCATGTAGGCTTCTTATGTTTCTCCTTGACTTGTTGACAAATTTACACTTATCGACAACCTCTTCCACCTCATATTTTAGACCTAGCTGCCATTGCATGTTCTTCAAATTTTAGTACATCTGTGTAATGACGGATACATTGTGTATGCTAAAAATTAAGTTTCCTCTGACACTATCTTACTCAAACCATCAACATGTAGAACTATTATCAAATTGTAGATTCACACTATATTGTCACCAAACTCATGGAATCCATCATGCTTCTCACTGACAAACTCTGATCTAATTTCCCGCATCACAGTATCATCCATTTGTACTTCTATGATCTACAATAAAAGGGCCAATTTATCTTGTAGAATTGTCAACAATCCTTCCAACATAGATACTTCCAACTATGCATCTATTTTCTGAAGTGACATGATCATGTCTCATTTTTAATACATTAGGGAGTATAACTACCTTTTGTTTACAAATGTTGATGAAGATAAATTCTTATTTAACGCATCATCTTATGCATCCTCCTTTCCTGGATGATCATCGATCATACACTCATAGTTCTTGAACTCTACCCACTATCTTTATCATAAGTTCACATTTTTTTAACAACTTCTCTAATTCTTCAGGGTTTAAATTAGAATGGCTAACTTCACGTCGTGGGTTGGAAAATTCTCCTTGTCCATCTTAAGTATCACGAAGTAAAATGGAACAATATTTTTATCTTGTGTCAGCATGTATCTCAAATCATTCCTTAAAGCATCTCGGAAGATGTCATAACCTTTCCCTCATCTTAACAACACTAACACTGAAACACACGTCAACTTTTCTTCCAGCAATTGGAAAGAACTCTTGCACTTGTCATTCTGGATAAAGGAACATCCTTCCTAGTTATCTTGACATAGGAATCATAGGATCTTAATCGGTAACCTGGTTGCTCCCATTTTAGCATCATCTTCTCCTGATATGAATTTTACACAAACAACCTTAAAAGATATGATATGACTAGGAAAAGACACTTTGGTCACCTGAAACTCACTCTTGTTGAACTTGACATACATTCAATATTGCTTCAACAACTCTAACGCTTAGCGAAGATGTTATCCCAGTTGTGGACCATCTCTAGAGTTGTATCAAGACATAATCAACAAAAACTCATCATGACTAGCAAGGATATGATTTTAACACCTTGTTCATCAAGTCCATCAATGTTGTTGATGTATTGGTTCATACAACCATTAACTTATAGAGACCATACAACTTATGTCATCTACTTTGATTATCAATTGATGATATCCTGACCTAACATTCTATCACCACTCAACTAATCAAAAAATCATCTATCCTCAGTAGTGAATACTCATTCTTCAATATGACCATGTTCAACCATCGGTAATCCATATAGACCATCATAGAATCACCCTTGTCTTCTTTAACACCACTTGGAGCATCTCAACATCAAAACCTCTTAAGGAAAATGAACTCCACGAAACTTATCGAGAAAACACATCCAAACCCATGTACCACTGCTACACCTTTGATACTAGGATTCCTCCCCTTGTTATCCACTATGTGTTCTAACAAGACCTTACACCCTTATCTTATCAGCTTCTTTGCCATCACAGCTGACACCCAACATGAAGGAAGAATCTTCCTAACTCCTTGGAAAGCTCAAAAGGTGTCCCCACCACAAGAAGTCATGATATTGGAACTATACTTAAAAACATCCATGTGTTACACCAAGATGTCTTCCCCTAGGATTACACTGAATGCACACATGCCATGTGGCATAAGATCCACCTCAAAGCTACATCGTGAAAAGAATAACACAAGGAAACCACCTCCCATAACACAAAAGCACTATCCAAAGGTGGGGTTCCTAGCAAGAGATTCTTAGTCCTACTGTTGTTATGAAAGTTACAAGTTCATTATAGATTATTTGCTTTTCCATTTTGGTTCCTTGCCATATGCATGGAATCAACCTAATGGTCATGCTTCATTACTCTTTTTTGTTAACTATTTATTATTTTGGTGTATGTATCTGCTTGTGTTATCATGTTTCACATTGAATTAAATAGGGGTAGCTCATCATATTTCATATTTTTTTATTTAATAAGGATCATGTCATCTTCAATTTATTTTATATGTCATGATAATTTATAGTAAGACCTCCATACACATATGTATTCGTCTGAGACTAACTAAGGTTTCACATTGTTCCTCCATCATTATTCTCATTTGTCACCTCATATCACATTCATCATTGGAGTTCTCATCTTCTTATATGAATTTTACACCTTGAGTCATTTCATTAACACATATTTATATCTCTTTTATCTCATTATCTTCTAGAGTTGTAGTTTCAAGAACTCCTCCTTATCTGCTTTATATTTATATTTTAGCTTTATTTTTAACTACACAAACATTCAATTTTTGATAGTTATGATATGATTTTAATATTCTTTATGGTAAGGTTAAGAAATTTTCACCATTATTCCTTATTTATTATGCTCTTTGGATTGTTTCCAACTGACTACTTGATCAAAGTAATCAGAAAGATAACAATCAAAGAGTTTCACACTTACATTTTCTTTATTAATTGAATAATGATGGAGTTTCTTGGCACACACACCGAAAGATTTTTCACTTCTTCCAATGGGAATCCCAGAAGGTTATTTTTCCAGCAAAAACCCTAGAGAGGATTAATGTCTTCTCTAGGTTTACCTAGAACTGGTGCTTAGATAACATCTCCAACCCCATAAGAGTATGGAAGCCTTATCATAGTATAGATTTAGGATCGAACCCAAAAGACAACGGTCTTGTTGCAAGCAACAAGATGGAAAACGCATAGCACTTCACTTAGTTATTTTACTAATTGGCACTTAGATCGAAAAGTTGGATTTTGATTGGTTATTAAACTAAAGCATGAAAAGTAAAGAAAGCAAGTAAAACTAAGATTTAACGGATGATGATGAATCACTGGGGTTAAGCAGGTTTTTACCACCGCTACACATGAGTTGTAGATTGTACAAATCAAGACTTATAAGCTAGATGCATGGATGTTTCCACAAGACCGATGCCTTATAAGACAAGAGCGATGCATTGCATCCAAGGATGTTCCACAAGACCGATGCCCATATAAGACAAGAGCGATGCATTGCACCCTTCGATGTTCCACAAGACCAATGCCCATATAAGACAAGAGCAATGCATCGCATCCTTCAAGGATTAAGTAACTCTCATGCGGTACATCACTACGCGTCACTGAAGGATGTAGTCTCCGAAGAGAAAATCTTACTCAACCTCATGAAACGTGCATCTAAAACTTACAAGCGAGCGATAATTATCAAATCGAATAGCGTCCTTGTAGGCCTAGTCTCCTATTCGGATAACCTAGCTACGAGAAGTGCGGGAATGTTGCAACGCCAGCCATTCCCGAACAAATGGTCACATGCTTTACAACATTCCCCTCGCAAAGTGTGTTCCTCGACTTACCAAGGTTACTTCCATACAGATGAAAGCGAAACGAATGATAGTGAGTTTACTCCACTCTTTGAGATACACTCCTAGACACCGAAACGGATGCGTGGTGGATACACACACCAGAAACCAACACTAAATCGGTATTCAAGTCTCGAAAGCGGTCGTAGACAAACCACAACAAAAGACAATAAATGCATGTAAGAACGTGGCCATCATTCAAGCATGTGTGAAACGATTTAGTATTAAAACGAAATGATAACATCTTTTTAGTACAAAATACAAAACATGGGCAGCGGGGCTAGTCCCCGCGCCCCAGTGGATGGAACTACTCGCTCCTCATGGAGGGAACAACAAAGAAGGAGGCAAGAAGAGATAGAAAGAACATCAACTCCACTGAGGAGGGAAGGTTGAACCCTTGGTGGAGAGAGCAACGATCTTCAACCTTCGTGGCTTGCTTGATGACAGATCTTCTCCTCTCACCTTCTTTGTTGATGAGAGAGAAGGTAGCTTTGCAGTGGAACGTGAGTCTCAGACTGGCAGCCTCGGGCGGTGGATGGTGTTGTTCTGGTAGTAGAGAGACAGCCTATGGACGTCTAGACTCCCTTAAACGGATGGCCCTGGGGTCTTATTTATAGGCTTTGAGTGAGATCCAAACGGTTTGGAGACCGTTTGGGTTCAAGCGGTCTTGAGACCGTTTGGCGTCAAACGGTCTTGGGACCGTTTGGCGTCAAACGGTCTTGAGATCGTTTGGCGTCAAACGGTCTTGGGATCGTTTGGCATCAAACGGTCTTGGGACCGTTTGAACTCCATGCGGCCTTGAGACCGTTTGAACTCCATGCGGTCTTGGAACCGTTTGGCTTCATGCGGTCTCGGGACCGTTTGAACTCCATGCGGTCTTGGGACCGTTTGGCTTCATGCGGTCTCGGGACCGTTTGAACTCCATGCGGTCTTGGGACCGTTTGGCTTCATGCGGTCTTGGGACCGTTTGAACTCCATGCGGTCTTGGGACCGTTTGGCTTCATGCGGTCTCAGGACCGTTTGAACTCCATGCGGTCTTGGGACCGTTTGGCTTCATGCGGTCTTGGGACCGTTTGAACTCCATGCGGTCTTGGGACCGTTTGGCTTCATGCGGTCTTGGGACCATTTGAACTCCATGCGGTCTTGGGACCGTTTGGCTTCATGCGGTCTTGGGACCGTTTGGATCCACTCGACCTTTGGGCTGGTTTATTCTTTTGTGATTTTTTTGTGCTTTTTCTACAATTATAAAAGGAAAAAGTTAGTTTGATGATGTATTTACAAAAAGGGATAAAATTAGGTTTAAGTACAATATAAATGTAAAAAGAGTATGGAAAACTAAAGAAAAAGACTAAGATAAACTACTAAAATAGGAGGTTATCACCCCCCCTAACTTAGAGTCTAGCTTGTCCTCAAGTTAGATAGAGCTGAGACATGAAATGGCGAGGTGATCTTAATTAGGATTTCCATACTCTTGCTTCAATTCTTGACCTGAGTTCCCCAGGGGTCATATCGAGGCTTATTGCATGCCTTGATTTCTTTGGATTTTGAGAGTTGCTTGGATCTCAGGTTTTTCCGTATCTCAAAGTTTGCCTTGGGACCACATTTATTTTGTGCATGTCGTTGACTCTAATCAACTTTATACCTCTCTGGAAACCTATTGGAAGCTAGAGAGGGTATGAGGGTTGGCTATAGGCTTTGAAGTGTAGCTCCCCTTCGAGTGGGGGAGGGGCTGTCTATGCTTTTTAGGATCTCACTACCGGGCACGACACATCTGCCTTTATGAGGGCAGCTGAATGTACTGGCCGGGAAAGTCCTTTATGAGCCTTTTCATATACTTGGAACTTTTAGGGTTTCACTACCGGACGCGACACATATGCCTTTGTGAGGGCAGCGGAATGCACCGGCCGGGTGAAACCTTTATCAGTTCTTCATATAGGTCCTTATTCATGGCACAACTCTCATAATTTTATTCGTCTCTCTGGATTTTATTCAAAAACTCACAGGCTTGGGTTTTGGGATGAGGATTTATTTTGGGCGGCCAAGCCTCTTTTATTTTGAAGAGAGGAAAGTTGTTCTTAAAGTTTTTCAGCATGCACTTATTTGGTTTGTGGTCCACTTGCAGATCTTTTTGATTTGGAAGCTGCCTAATTTCCCTCTCATCCTCGAGATCTCGGCTTATTTCTGCCCTGATTTTGACCTGTGGAGAGTCAGATAAAGAATTGGAGCAAAAATATAGGATCCATAGTGGATGGGGGTTGATAAATCGCCATTTGATGTCTAAGTGCTATATACTTGTAGAGACTAACATGATTCTAGGGTTAGTTGAGGTGACTAAAACGAATTTGTAAAAAGGAATCTTGAAAGAAAAAAAGAATTTGTAAAAAAAATGAAGAAATGTATGGAAAGTGTTAAAGAAAAGAAGGGAGTATAGAAGTTGATACCTAGCCCTTGTCTAATGTGTCCCCCCCCCTAACTTATCACACACCCTGTCCCCAGAGTGGCAAAGTGATAGGTTGAGAAAACATTAGAACAAGGGCTGCAGGTTAAGGTAGATTGTCGGTTGCCCTTGGAGAACGTAGTAGTGTAGATGCGAACTTCCCACGTAAGGCGTGGTAATCCACGTCGGCCATTTCCTCCACTGGTCTTTGGAGAACGATTATGGTGTACATCCAGTAGAGGACGTGGAAGCCGCAGTCGTTGGATTGTCGTATTTGTTGGGGGCATTTGTGGCAGAAGGCGGGGCGGCTGAAGTGCTCAGCGCTGTATGCCCTAGTGTACTGACTCAGAAGTTCGATTAATTTCACAGCACACTCTTTTGCCATTTCTTCTGTTGGTGTCTTAGGCGTTACGACGTAGTGTCGTTGTCGGGCATTGAACTGGCTGTCGGAACTGTTGTATATTGTAGTTGTTCCGTTGTGGAGGTTAGTTGCCAGAAGAAGCCAGTGTTCTTGATGCTGGATAGGTAACATGATGAACTTCGGCGTTGTATGTTGGAGATATGCAATCAACGTTTCTATTGTGTCGAAGTTTTTCAGTTTGAGTAGATCGTCCTTCATGTACGGGGACGCCATGTATGTATCGGGATTATGTTGGCCAATCTGAGACTGGTAAGTGGCCATGAGGCTGACAGAAAGTTGCCCCTTATCTTGTAAAGTCTCTCGCAGAGAATCGGCCATCACGATAATGTCTTGAGACATGAATACAATGCCATCTTTTTCTGCGGAGAGAATGCCCATGATGAAGCGCATTTCAAGGTCGTTGAGACCCTTACAAGAATCGCGATCAAAGTCAGGAAAAGTTGGTGTAATTGTGTAAGCAGGATCGTTCTTGCTGGTATCTGCTTCTGGCGACTTTTGTTGTTCGAGCTCTTTCAGAACTTGGCGGAAGGGTCGCCGTTGTCGATGTTGCACAGCTGAGAAGAGATACCGTGCAACATCATCTGGTGACATAGTCGGATCGTTGAAAAATCTTCTGTCACAGATGAGTTCCATGGCGTAGCGTCCTCGTAGTGAATGGAAGTCTTCAGCTGCCAAGTCTGTGAATGGGACTTCTTGGTTTAGCGCTTGGATATGTCTGATAGTGTAGAAGGCGCTGTCCCCAGATCCCGTGGTGGCTTGAACTGGAGGGTTAATGATTCTAAACCAGGGTTGGCTCCAGTCGTGACGAAGAGAAGGGCGTACAGCCCAGATTACTTTGAGCAGCCGGAAGGGTATACACCGAGCTTCACCTGCTGCTTCTCCGACGAAGTTAATTATGCCGGCTGGTAGCTCGGCGCTATTGAAGTTATAAACTTTAGCGTCCCTTACTTCGGTATCCACTATCATAAAAAGCCAGTGGTCCGAGACTTGGAAAGGCATGGTCATATAGCGTGCCCGACGCACTAAACCGGCACGCAGCCGCTCAATCGACCTCTTGCGCAGGCTTTTGTATAAAAGGCCACAAGCCAATGCGGGTGAAGCGTTGAAGGCTGGTTGTTTCCGTAGTGTACTTCTATAGATTTCTATACAGTTAGCGAGGAGAACACGGAAGATTGACATTGGCATCGTGGACCGGGTTCGGAGGATGCAACGAAAATCTTCACGTGTCAACGTACGCTTTGTTTTGGTATTGTTATAAATTATGTCGTCCCCCGCCTTTGCATCGTCTACGATGGTGTTCAGGATGAAGATGTCCTGAGCATCTAGAGTAGAGATGGCAGTTATATCAAGATCGTGCATTTTATGTGGAAGAGGAGGCGGCGGGGGGAGGTTTTGTGGTGGAGGGGAGGCGTGTTGTTCGAAGGCCTCGTCATGGGCTTTGAGATCGTCATCTAGGTCGGAGGCAGAGTCGAGATCTTCGTCTGTATCTAGGCTCACTCGGTCTGCCTCATCTAGGTGAGGGGGAGAAGGTGTTGTGAAGGGGATAGAAGATTTTGGTGAGCTAGCGCTGGCTCCTATCATGCACTGTTGGAGCTCAGCGAAGGCTGCATCTTTGGCAGCTTCCCCCATTGACCCCATAGCAGAATAATCAAAGAATTGGTCCCCATAAGAAATGTTGACGTTGTCATTTTGTGGGGACTTGGGGTGGTAGTCACTTTCCAGGTGACCCTTATCAGACCCTTTATGGGAGGGTCCTGCAGCGTTCCCTGGATCGTCACCATCATCGTGCTTGTCTCCTGGAAGTGTGTCTTTATTGGAGTCAGCAGATGAGTCGGATTCATCTTCTTCTTCATCATCATCATCGTCGTTGTCCGCCGCAGATTTGTCGGTTGTCTCCTTGTTAGTCGACTTTTTACAGCGCCGGTGAGTGGCTTGTAGCTCATCGGGAGCCACTTGCAGATGCTCGTGTTTCTCGAGCAGTGCGTCGTGGGCTTCTTTGAGATCTGTGTATCTTCCCTCGGCGGAGAGGAGGCGTGCTGTCAGATCTGTGACTTGGGCACGTAGTTGTTGTGTTTCATTGATAGTAGCTTCCTCTTGATGATGATGGAGCTGCGTAATTGTGTTGTCGATGGTGGCCAGGCGCGAGCTTAGCTTTTCTTGGTTTTGCTCAAGCTTGCGGAGATTCTCTTGCAGAGGGTGAGTCTGGTTAGAGATCTCATCGACTTTTCTCGTCATAGCTTCTTGCTGACGCGTCGCCCCAAGGATCAGGTCTGGCAGGTTGTTGGTGTGGCTGTTGATATGCTCAACTTGCTTAGCCACGTCATCCTGTCGTTGCTGGATGCCTTGTAAGACAACAGGCAGCGCTTGATGTTGGTTGTCGATCCTGGTTACCTGTTTAGATAAATCCTATATACAAGAAAAAATAGAATGTAATATGTTAGAAGGATCGGTGAGGAGGTTTCGGACAGCGTCAAATTGACGGCCGAATTCCTCACCGATGTTAGAAAGGGGGACCCCAGAGGCGGAAGGGTGATGTGGCTGGGGCCCATGTGGGATGGTGGTAGTGTCTTGCGGAGGAGACACTGATGATGTCCCGAACTGCGTAGTGACTGTTGATGAAGTCACCAGCGGTGTCGGGGTGGTAGCGGATGTGAAGAATGGTGGTATTTGTGGCGAAAATGGTGGTATTGATAGTGAGGGGATGGGGACTGTGGATGTAGATGGAGAGATGGTGAAGTCGGGCATGGAGGTGGAGAAAGGGAAGCCCGAAGTTGGGGTGGGTGAAAAGGTGGGTGTGAAAACTTGCGTGGAAGTGGGGGGTAAGGAGGTGGTGGGGGCAGCGGAGAGCTGCTCGTTTAGACTCTGGATGAAAGAGTCAAAGGAGGATGTTGTTAGAATTTCAATGTTGGGCTGCTCATCCTCCGGGTGTGGGCGGGATGTTGGCGTCCCCGACAGTTGCTGGGCCTGTAACAACCTTCTAGAAGGTCGTTTGACAGGGATTTTTGTAAGTCGTGCTGTCGGGGCTGTGATGCTTGTTTCAGTTGGACCCGCAGGTTTTTTCTTTTCAGCGGGTTTAACCGAAGCTAGCAACTTAGTAAGCTCGTCGTCAGAAAACAGGAGCTGTGTCATGTCATAGTGTGCTAGCTCTGGTAGCGGAAGGAGGGTTCTTGAAGACTTAACCATCAGGCAGAATACATAGTGTATTTTCCCATCCTTTTCTTTGATTATGAACGAGTTTTTCAAAGATTGCTCGTTCGTAAGGATGTCGCCCTTGATTTGCGTGCATTGGGGTAGTAGCCTGTCCATCTTAAAGAATTTTATTATGGATGTGACATGGCCCCCCAAACAGATCTCTTTCCCTATTAGGGCGGCAGAAAACTTCTGGACCATCAATCGTCCAATGTTTACTGGCCTGTTGTTGAGGATAGACCAGAGGACAAAGAGGTCTGACATTGTAACGTTTCCTCCTTCCGTTCTTGGAAAAAGTGCGCCAGATAGGATTTTGTGCAAAGTGCGCACAAATCCGGAATGTATGTTGGGCGCCTTACAGGTTTTGGCATCGTAAGTGGGAATCCCGGTTAAGCTTTTCCAGAATGTATGGCGGTTGAATTCTGTATGATCAGTTCCCACTAATTTGGCCTTTTGTAGCTGCTCCATGTCGCCGATGAACATAGAATTTAGCATATTCTCTGTCAAGACGACATTGCTACCAAAGATCTAGGTGACAATTCTTCTGTCACCCCCATCCCGTGACCTATCAGCAATGTCAACGGGATCCTTTTTCAGAAAGGAGAAGAATTCCACCGTGGGTTCGATATAGGACACTTCAGGTATTAAGCACAACCTGGTAAGGTTGGCTTTCTGTAGTACGTTGAAGATGCGGTTATGAATTCCCATTTTGACTAGTATGCTGGAGCAAACATACTTAGTCGGTTTGAGGGTTTTGTCAATGGAGATGGAAGATTGGATGGATAGGTGCTGTGGTGGTGGTATTGGGGCAGTGATGGGAATGAAGGTGGTAGGGATGGTAGCTGCAGGGGTGATGGTGGTCGCAGCGAATGTGGATGGTTTGGCGAAGGGTTGGTCCATAGCGGATGAAGGGTGGACCTGTTTTCTTGCCCTTCGGGGAAGCTGCCCAGATGCAGCCTTTGCAGCCTTTCGCTTGCCCTTTGTCTCCTGGGCAGAGGAGTCTTCATCGGGGTTCGGCATGTAGTCTGAACCTTCATCGTCGTCCGAAGAAGTGTGCTCGATGTCGTCTTCTTCAGGGGCCTCACCCAGGCATTTGGTGAGGTGGGTTATCTCACACAGGACTTCGATGATCTTGATCTTGGGAGGGACAACTCCAGTGGTATTGTAGGTGTCCCTGATTTGCATGAGCATGTCTCGCTCCTCCATCATCTGCTCCCTCGTCAGAGCAGGGGCAGTTCCTGATCCGGAGGTCTTGTTTGACGCCATTTCTGAAAAATATATGAGATTCTTAGTTAGAAAAGAAGATTGAAACAATTTAGATTTTATTATTATTATTTATATATATATATTTTTTGTATTTTGGTGAAAGCGAAAGGAAACGAAGACCAAACGGTTTCAGGACCGTTTGGTCCCAAACGGTTTCAAGACCGTTTGGTTCCAAACGGTTTGAGGACCGTTTGGTCCCAAACGGTTTCAAGACCGTTTGGTCCCAAACGGTTTCTAGACCGTTTGGTTCCAAACGGTTTGAGGACCGTTTGGTCCAAAACGGTTTGAGGACCGTTTGGTCCCAAACAATTTCAAGACCATTTGGTCCCAAACGGTTTGAGGACCGTTTGGTCCCAAACGGTTTGAGGACCGTTTGGTACCAAATGGTTTCAAGACCGTTTGGTCCCAAACGGTTTCAGGACCGTTTGGTTTCAAACGGTTTGAGGACCGTTTGATCCCAAACGGTTTCAAGACCGTTTGGTCCCAAACGGTTTGAGGACCGTTTGGTCCCAAACGGTTTTCAAGGCCGTTTGGTCCCAAACGGTTTCGGGACCGTTTGGTTCCAAACGGTTTGAGGACCGTTTGGTCCCAAACGGTTTCAAGACCGTTTGGTCCCAAACGGTTTCAGGACCGTTTGGAAAGCGAAGAGCCGCAGGTCGCCGACGCGGGGGAAGGTGGAACGGCGCGAAGGTGGGTGAGCGCGCCGGCGCCTTCGACGGTGACGAAAACGATAGGAAAAACGGCGACGGTGATGAAGGAGGTGGAAGAATCGGTGAAAACTTTTGACAGCGACGGCGATGGCAGAGAAAAAGACGTTGTGCGATGGTAAAGGAAACGGCGACTGGCGCCATGATGGTGGTGACAGAACGGCGCGGCAACGAAGAGGAGTCGCAGAACTTCGTTCGACGATGACTGCGAAGGCGGCGTGGAGTGAGCAGCGTGCTTGGAGGTGTCGGACTACCTTGCAGGAGGTGGATGAACGAACGGGTGAGGAGTTTGCGCGGATGCAACAGGAGCAAGAAAGGAAGCTCTTCGCACGAAAACTCTGGAGAAATGGAAGATTCGAAGAAAGAAAGATGGAGGAGTAGGGTTGGTATTTATAGTGATTGGTTGGTGACCTTTCGTATTCCAAACGGTTTTGAAGACCGCTTGGTCCCAAGCGGTCTCAAGACCGTTTGGTCCCAAACGGTTTCAGGACCGTTTGGTCCCAAACGGTTTCAGGACCGTTTGGTTCCAAACGGTTTGAGGACCGTTTGGTCCCAAACGGTTTCAAGACCGTTTGGAGGGGCACAAAGGATTTATATATTTTTATGTTTGTTTTTGAGTATGTATATGTTTATATATTTTTTTGTATTTTGATTTTATGAATTTTTATGTTGTTTGTTTTATGTATTGTTTTTGTAGTTTTTATTATGTAGATTTTTTTGTATTTTTAGATTTAATGATGAAAAGAGCTTAAGGAAAGCAAAACAAATTCAAAAGAAGAATAAAAGACTAGAAATTAGAAAATATGATATTCAGGTCTTGGGTTGCCTCCCAAGAAGCGCCTTGGTTTTATGTCACTGGCTCGACGAAGTTAAAACATTGTTATACTGCCGGCATGGTATTTGCTTGCTCATGTCTGTTCGGCCCATGTTTCGGATTCGATTCGGGCTGCCCAGCGAAAGTGCCAGCCGAAGGCTTCAATTGTGCAACAATCTGAGCAAGCTGTGCTTCAACTGCCTTTTGTTGGGCTTGTTGGTTGGCCAGCATGGTTTGCTGAGATTGCAGCATCTGTCTTATTGAAGATAGCTCATCTTCCGGCTGCGTGGTAGCATTCTTCTGAGGATTTTGTTGTTGAGACTGTTGAACATGCAATTGTGGGTGAAGCGGGGGGTGAGTGTACTGGTAGTAGGCTGACTGATTTCTAGGGTAGTTAGCCCTAGGGAAATTGTTTCTTGGGTTCCCTTGATTGTTTGGAAACCCAGGAGGCAGCCTACTGTCGAATCCCCCTTGAGCCTGGTGTTGCGGGTTTGCAGTCCCAGAAGAATTCCCATACTGGAATCCAGGATGGTTCCTTGGTTGACTGGGATTATAATAGACTTGCCCGGGAATAGTATGGATAGAGTTTACTTGCTCCGGAGTCTGATCTTCAGCCTGATTAGTGATGGTCTCATAGGGTTGTGGTGGTGGATGCAGATCCATCATCACATTATAGAGCATTCCGCAGGAAAGGGTCGGATGATCTGAAGCATGACAAGCCTCACAGGAACCTGTGATGGCTTTGACTTGATGCACCAGCGGGGTTTGCTTCTTATTAAATTCTCCTAGAGATGTTTCAAGGGTTTGCTGTTTGTGAGCGATTGCTTTCAAAGCCTCGGCTATTGATTTTAATTTCGTAGATTCCTCAGCTTTAAAGACTTTGAGGACGCCTTTTCCAGCTGACCGCCCCCAGTTGGACTGGTTTTCAGCTCCTAAAGTAACGATCTTCCAGGCGTCTTCATAGTTTTTCCTCATGAAATTTCCTCCAGACGAGGAATCTAGGAACTGTTTAATGTCATCGCTTACCCCCCGATAAAAAGTCTCAATCAGTTGATTCTGTGAAATCCCATGATGAGGGCATTTGCGTAGAAGTTCTTTGAATCTTTCCCATGCCTCAGTGAGGGTTTCTCCAGGAAGCTGGGAGAAATGGTTGACATGCCCTCTGATTTCATAAGTAAGCGAGGGTGGAAAGAACTTCTCCAGGAATTTCTCCTCTAGAGGGGCCCAGGTGGTTATAATGAGTTCTCTGTCCAATGAATTGTACCAACTCAAGGCCCTTCCAGATAGAGTGAAATGAAACAGATGGAGCATTATTGCGTCGAAAGCAATGCCAGCTTGTGGGACCAGACGGCATAATACCTTAAACCGTTTCAGGTGGTCCATGCAGTCATCTCTACAACCTCCAGAGAAAGAAATCCCTTGCATAATCTGAATCCATTGGGTCCGGATCTCAAAGTGTGGGATGTTAATGATCGGAGGCCGGACTGGGTGGTTGTCTTCGTAATTCTTCGGGACAGCATAATCCCTCAGTTGCTTGTTTCGTAATTCGAGCTGAGTAGCCTCGGTTTCTGCTCTGATGCGGGCCTGCTCCTCTGCTCGTATTTCTGCTTGTATTTGGGCACGGGTGTCTGCAATGAGTTGTGCCCACTGTGCAGCTATAGCAGCATTGACTCTCTCCATCACCAAGGCGGCTTGATGCTGTTCGTCAGCCATTTGACTAGCGCGTTGGCGAGTAAGACGGATTCTGCGGTGAAAACTTCTCTCTACCTCGGAGTCGAACTCCGGATCAGGGGAGAATCCTCGATTATGCGGTGATTGCATATACGGGTTCTACCTGAGTAAAGAAAAGAGAACACCTTTAGAAAGTTTCAAGAAGATGGTGAATTATGATTCAAAAAGAAAGTGTAAAATCCTAACCAACTAGAAAAATAGACTAAGTGAAATAACAACGTTCCGTTGTCCCCGACAACGGCGCCATTTTTTGATGGAGTTTCTTGGCACACACACCGAAAGATTTTTCACTTCTTCCAATGGGAATCCCAGAAGGTTATTTTTCCAGCAAAAACCCTAGAGAGGATTAATGTCTTCTCTAGGTTTACCTAGAACTGGTGCTTAGATAACATCTCCAACCCCATAAGAGTATGGAAGCCTTATCATAGTACAGATTTAGGATCGAACCCAAAAGACAACGGTCTTGTTGCAAGCAACAAGATGGAAAATGCATAGCACTTCACTTAGTTATTTTACTAATTGGCACTTAGATCGAAAAGTTGGATTTTTATTGGTTATTAAACTAAAGCATGAAAAGTAAAGAAAGCAAGTAAAACTAAGATTTAACGGATGATGATGAATCACTGGGGTTAAGCAGGTTTTTACCACCGCTACACATGAGTTGTAGATTGTACAAAGCAAGACTTATAAGCTAGATGCATGGATGTTTCCACAAGACCGATGCCTTATAAGACAAGAGCGATGCATTGCATCCAAGGATGTTCCACAAGACCGATGCCCATATAAGACAAGAGCGATGCATTGCACCCTTTGATGTTCCACAAGACCAATGCCCATATAAGACAAAAGCAATGCATCGCATCCTTCAAGGATTAAGTAACTCTCATGCGGTACATCACTACGCGTCACTGAAGGATGTAGTCTCCGAAGAGAAAATCTTACTCAACCTCATGAAACGTGCATCTAAAACTTACAAGCGAGCGATAATTATCAAATCGAATAGCGTCCTTGTAGGCCTAGTCTCCTATTCGGATAACCTAGCTATGAGAAGTGCGGGAATGTTGCAACGCCAGCCATTCCCGAACAAATGGTCACATGCTTAACAACATTCCCCTCGCAAAGTGTGTTCCTCGAATTACCAAGGTTACTTCCATACAGATGAAAGCGAAACGAATGATAGTGAGTTTACTCCACTCTTTGAGATACACTCCTAGACACCGAAACGGATGCGTGGTGGATACACACACCAGAAACCAACACTAAATCGGTATTCAAGTCTCGAAAGCGGTCGTAGACAAACCACAACGAAAGACAATAAATGCATACAAGAACGTGGCCATCATTCAAGCATGTGTCAAACGATTTAGTATTAAAACGAAATGATAACATCTTTATAGTACAAAATACAAAACATGGGAAGCGGGGCTAGTCCCCGCGCCCCAGTGGATGGAACTACTCGCTCCTCATGGAGGGAACAACAAAGAAGGAGGCAAGAAGAGATAGAAAGAACATCATCTCCACTGAGGAGGGAAGGTTGAACCCTTGGTGGAGAGAGCAACGATCTTCAACCTTCGTGGCTTGCTTGATGACGGATCTTCTCCTCTCACCTTCTTTGTTGATGAGAGAGAAGGTAGCTTTGCAGTGGAACGTGAGTCTCAGACTGGCAGCCTCGGGCGGTGGATGGTGTTGCTCTGGTAGTAGAGAGACAGCCTATGGACGTCTGGACTCCCTTAAACGGATGGCCCTGGGGTCTTATTTATAGGCTTTGAGTGAGATCCAAACGGTTTGGAGACTGTTTGGGTTCAAGCGGTCTTGAGACCGTTTGGCGTCAAACGGTCTTGAGATCGTTTGGCGTCAAACGGTCTTGGGATCGTTTGGCGTCAAACGGTCTTGGGACCGTTTGAATTGAACTCCATGCGGCCTTGAGACCGTTTGAACTCCATGCGGTCTTGGAACCGTTTGGCTTCATGCGGTCTCGGGACCGTTTGAACTCCATGCGGTCTTGGGACCGTTTGGCTTCATGCGGTCTCGGGGCCGTTTGAACTCCATGCGGTCTTGGGACCGTTTGAACTCCATGCGGTCTTGGGACCGTTTGGCTTCATGCGGTCTCGGGACCGTTTGAACTCCATGCGGTCTTGGGACCGTTTGGCTTCATGCGGTCTTGGGACCGTTTGAACTCCATGCGGTCTTGGGACCGTTTGGCTTCATGCGGTCTTGGGACCGTTTGAACTCCATGCGGCCTTGGGACCGTTTGGCTTCATGCGGTCTTGGGACCGTTTGGATCCACTTGACCTTTGGGCTGGTTTATTCTTTTGTGATTTTTTTGTGCTTTTTCTGCAATTATAAAAGGAAAAAGTTAGTTTGATGATGTATTTACAAAAAGGGATAAAATTAGGTTTAAGTACAATATAAATGTAAAAAGAGTATGGAAAACTAAAGAAAAAGACTAAGATAAACTACTAAAATAGGAGGTTATCAAATAACTATAGAATGTATTGAAGTAATAAGTTTAGGTAGTAGCACCATGTTTGTGTCATGTTCATTACTTAGTTATCACCCTAGTTCTAAATCCTAGTCTCCTTATAGACTTCGTGAACCCTAATCTATGATACCACCAAATGTGACAAACCATCATGGCAAACGTGATTACTCAAAATTAAAGCACGAGGAATCACTAATTAATCAATTCCCTGAAAAAGGGTAAAAACTAAAACTATTTAATCTTCACAAACATGTTCAAGAACATTTACATAAAGGAATAATCTCTTTCATAATTTCATATATCTTATCAAGCATATGTTACAATTTTCCCACTCCTTCAGCCACAACATATATACAGAAGGTGTTATTCACATATTCAATATATACAAGCATCAGAAAGCTATGAACAAGTCAATTTGGTTAAAATATCATATACAAACTTACCCATGCGGACTTGAGAGTACATGGATAACTCTAGGATGCACTAGACATCGAATCAACCTTCTTCTACGGTCTCCAAGACAACTCCTACTTGCTACCATGGGTCTGCTGGCACTACTGCTGATCACCATGACTAATCAAAAAACCATGATTAACAACATAAGCATGGCTAACTTCTCCTATTGAATTATGTGACATCTATACATAAAAGAATTAAGGAAAGGGTTATAATCCAATGTGAAGTGTTGTATCACCCTAAAATATATGGTACATTGTTGAATTACATCGTTTATTAAGACATGAGGAGTTTTAGGCTTACCACTCAAACTTCCAATTAAGCACTATGAAGTCACAATTAATCATGTACAAGACCTAGGAGATCCATAATCTTAAGATATCTTCACATTGATCAGTACGAGTCTACCACAATGACATATTTTCCAAGCTACAACCAACCTAGTTCGTCCTTGGTACACAAGCCATGGCACTAGAAAACAAACTTATTTAACCTTATCGTTCAAGGTACAATCACAATTGTCCTCAATCACATCACATATACATAAATCCAAGATATGGCCACGACTTCTCTCAATGTGATACATGACTGCAGACATGCTCCAAACCTTGGGATCAGGATGAAATTGATACAAAATCATTACAACCGCATACACTGACTCTGAGATTCCCTTCTACCCAGTTTACCATCCACAAAGTCCTGACACTACAATGGCTCTATTGTACAACACACTACATGATTAGGGTTTTACTTGATTATTTATTTCTAATTAGGTGAATTAAGGATGCATAAACCATCTTTTTTATACAAACCCTTATTTAGTTCTGGAAAACATGAATATATAATAATTCCATAAGATACAAAACATATGATACATATTCCTTATCACAACATTAAACAGAACTATTTCATGACCATCCACAATATCACTACAACCTCATATACTCAACACTATATCACTCTAGGCTTCCCTACTGGATTACCCATTTTACCATCCACAAAGTCCTGACACTGCAATGGCTCTACTGCACAAGGCACTACATGATTAGGGTTTTACTTGATTATTTATTTCTAATTGGGTGAATGAAGGCTGCATAAACCAAGTTTGTTATACAAACCCTTATTCAATTCTAGAAAACATGAATATATAACAATTCCATAAGATACAAAACATATGATACATTTCCTTATCAAAACATAAAAGGGTATTATTTCATTACCATCCATGATGAGACTTTACTTTTTATCACACCTTTAGAAGATATTGATCCTTTGAATCACACCAAGAGGATTACACCTTCACTAGGACATATAAAAACCCATAAGCCATTAAAGCCAAATTTGTATTTATTCTCTTGTAAGTACATAATTATCATCTGAGCTTTGTATATATTCATCATATCTCAAAGTGCTTACCATTACAAGCTTAATATAAATGTGCAGCACATATAGGAGTCGTGACATTGCTAAGAACAACATAAAAGAATTAATCAAACATTCTGAATATAACATTTACCCTTTTAAACATCAATAAAAGATAGGGTTATTAACCCATAATTAGCTAACTATTCCCAAGAAAGGTTCAAAGGTGTAGCTTGAGTTTGTCTCAACAAAATAGTACATTATAGATAACCCAATGATTCATTGAGTACCCATTACAAACCATTTGATCATTGAGGAACTTAGTAGGAATATGATGCCACTAAATCTATCATTTCCATCATGGACAAAAATATCCATCAATTCCTTAATAAACTTAATGAAAGACATGAGTTTATTATCTAGGTTGAACCATCCATTCATTAGTGTAGATTGGTGTGCCATCAATTCTTTGTACATGTGATAAGATCGTCAGTTCATTTCTATACATAGTAAAAAAACTCAAAATCTTATACCTTACCTACCATCAGTTCATTGAAGCACTTAATCCATAAAAGGACTATCAAATTTTTATGTTACTTAACAATAAAGAAAGCCATCAAGTCATTTTAGAGACTTAGTCTAAACAATCATGTATCTAATGCACCAACCAGTTTAGGAAAATACATAGCCAATAATAATATCAATGGATTATCAAAAACAAACTCATCTTATTCCATGTAGGCAAGACCATTGAATCTTTTAGACTTTAACAAAAAAATAGTTCATGTATCTAGTATGGTCATCAATTTATGAATGAGTACACACAAAAGCATTAGTCTATTTCTTAACCCTAGGTTCATTTAAGTAAATTCATAGATTATTTATTCAATTAATGTCAATGGTCTTCACACTAAGTAAAGTCATTATTGGTTTCCCTTAGCAAGTCAATCGGATTTAGGTATTATATAACACCACCATTTGTTTACTTAAATGAAACTAGTAAGATATATACTAAACAAATCATTGGTTTCTTCAGCATAAAGAAACCAGTTCTATCCCTATTTGTACACTACCATCGTTTCATCATTTCAAATCTAAAATAATTCATATTCATGGACAAAAAGAGCATATATATTAGAATAAAAGCTAGTTAACATCACACAAACTACTTTGCGCATATGTGAAATAGTTTACAAAGTATCATCGTTCAACATAACAACTATGTCATAAAGAATGAACTATATAAAGTAAGTTAAAAATAAGCTAGAAAATGGATGAATGTTATATAAATCGCCTCAAGGTGGTTGATGAAGGTCTAAATATAAAGATAGCTCAAAGAGAGAGGATGAAACACTAACTTGCACACCCAATACTCCAAAACAACTCCTTAACTCAATATCAAGATGAAACTTGGATATGAAGAGAAGAAAAGGAGATCATTATGCACTTATGCATAACCTCTCACAAACTATGGTTTCATCAAAGGAAGAAAAAGAAGAGAGAAAATATCAAGGAACAAGATAGAGTTGAAGAGATGAAGAACTTACATAGTCAAGTCAAGAGCTAGGTTAGGAACCTCCAGACAACCCTAAAGTTGCTTGATCAAAACCCTAAAGAACATGCATGCAAGCTCCACCCAAGATTTGGTCTTTCCTTCTTTACCAGCAAAGTGGTTGAGCCTCCCAAGAAATAGAAAGGTGAAGAGGGCGTTTAAAGGGTTCGTTTGGGTTAAAAAAGGGCAGTACATATACTCTTAGATGAGACAGAGGAAGAGGATTGAGGTGTCAAAACATGCATTCCATGTGTCCAAAAGTCAAATCAATACTTATCCATAAATACAGAAGTTCCATAAGATCTTTACCAAGGTCTCTCATTGTTTCATGCCTTGGTTATCTCAGCAAGCAGAGTCGTCAGTGAACCCATCAATTTGTTCACAACACTTAGCATTTTTTTCAAAATAGACCACTCTCGGATCATGAACATCAACCTAATATCCATCGGTTCTCTGGTTTCAATGAAAAGATATAGGGCCCTCAACTACAAGGAGGATTGTTCAGATCATTCACTGTAACAACCTATATTTTTGTAAAGACATAAATATGATGATAACATTTAAATTGTATTATAGTTACAATATTAATACTATTTGCAATATTTGTATGAAAAGAAAATCATTGTATAGGAGACATAAAACCAGTTTCAAAGAAAAAGTCGGTCTTATGAGAATAAAAGAATTAGATATTAACATAAATTTAAATACATTGATTTGAAAAAAAAGGAACCAAATGTCCTTGAGAGAAAATCTAATAACATATATAGAAGTAGAAAACAATTAGATAGGATAAAAATGACACAATGATATAGAATAAGTTATCTCAATGTCTTATATGAAGATATAAAAATAAATTATATGAAATAAATTAATATGAACATTAAATAACTAAAGTAAATGATTAAGAATATTTTTCAACATTCAAGTATGTAAATAAAAAGACAATAATACGTTGATTAACCAGTTTTACATGAGATGATGTATGATCCATAAAATTAGGGTCAAAGGTAAATTATTAAGATGGTTAATGTTAATATTAGAACCAAATTAATTACTAGTCAATGAGAGAAAAATAGATGAGATATAAATAATGACGTTTCCAATGCATACACAATATTTATTATGTAATGCTGTTTAAAGGTACATGTATTTGTTTCCTTTTAGAATTTTTTTTAGAAATAGGTAAATATATTGCCAAAAAGGATTGTACAGACATACCCAAACAACACATGTATCACATCACATGTATGAAAAATTATACATGGGGGTATCTAACTGCAAAAACCCCAGTATAATGTAGCCTGGTGGGACAGGCCCCCGGCCAGGCCTTTTTTGGCCCTCAACATTCTAGCAATGTTGGTCAAAATTTTGTTTAAGACTACCTCTTCAATGTTAGAAGCTGTGTCATGGGTCCTGTGATTCCTTTCTTCCCAAACAAAAAAGTAAAACATAGAAAGCAAGGCTCCTCCAACACCAAGCTGTGCTTTGTTGCTGCTTCTGTTCACTAAGAACTCAACTATAGTCACCAAGCAGTTATTGTCATTCACACCCCATGAGTACTTGAGGTAGATCAAGTCACAAATGTACTTGGAGAATTTATAGGAATTGAAAATATGATCATGGTCTTCATCTTTGTCTTTATAGAGAGGGCATTCAGAAGAGAGTACATCTTCTCACTCTATCTCTAGTAGGTAACTTGTCAAGGATATCTCTATATAGATTAGTACTCCATTTAGGAGTGTGGTATGGACCCCAAACTACCTTAGGCCATGTTAACGTGCTGCCAATATTACTGTCGATCCATGGTTCGACGTTCTCATCGTCATAGCAATGAAATAATGACCATCCAGAGTATATTGAGCATGTACATTTAACCAATGTTTACACATATTTTTCCATGTTCTTGAGTCACTAGCCTCCATATAAGTAAGTGTAAGCCCATATCTGGATCTCAACTAGGTAGACCGGGCATTGCTTCTTTCCCTTAGGAATCTATCCAACCTCTTGAGTTGGTCTGTTTCCACTATCTTGTAGGGATCAATCAGATTGAGGCAAACCATCCAGGCAAGCAGCAAAATCCACAGAAGTGCCCCTGCCACCCGCAATGGGTGCACCGAGGACTTGGTTGGAAATCTACCTCCCCTAACCCCAACAACAGCCTTTAGTCTCCCTCTTCGTATACCATAGGATTTGTAAGTGAATATTATTGACTTGATCTCACTTATATGCAGCCTTGTAAGGTTCCCAAAATGCACCAAAACTTTTTTATACTCCTTGAGTCTATTTCCATTGCCTGTAGAGAACAACATCACATCGTTAGTGAAAATCAAGTGTGTTTTCACCCTAATTCATTTAATCTTGTAAGTTCTATTCTTTCCTCTTCATTCTACATCATTAATCATGTTGGTTAGCCCCTCCATCACCACATTAAATATAAGGGGTGATATCAGATCACCCTTCCTGACACTTTTTTTTACTTTGAACAAACCAGCATGTCCACCAATAATCAACACAGAAAAGAAACTCGTCTCGACACATTGTTTCATCATAAACACAAACATGTCATCAAACCCCATTGCCTTCATGATGGCCCAAAGAGGTCCCCATCTAACATGGTCATAAGACTTATTAAGGTCGATCTTGATACAAGCCTTGACATAACCTCTTTTCACTTTGAAGCCAACCAGGTATTCGGCTGCAAGAAGAGTATTATCAGAGATCTTTCTACCCTTGATGAACACACTTTGTTCATTGGAGATGATATGTTGGCAAATATCTTTAAGGCGAGAAGCCAAATGCTTAATAATAATTTTATAGAGGATGTTGCAGTAGGCAATATGTATGTAATCCTCCTTCTTCTTAGGGATTAATTTTATGAATGTATGATTAGCTGCCCTAACCATATTGTGTCCTTCAATGACCCACCTAACAACATCACAGATGTCGCCTTTAATGGTCTCCCACATAACGTGGAAGAATTTGCTATTGAACTCGTCTGGCCCAGGGGCCTTAGTTGGGTTAATGGAGAACACAACATGTCTTATCTCCTCGTCATCAGCTCTTCTACAAAGAGATATATTCATTTCAACATTCACTCACCTCTCTAGAAGAAGCTCTTCAAACTCTTGTGCATTCAAGTTACATTTATTGTACAAATAGGTGAAATAGTTGACCATAGTGGAGGCTATGTCTTCTCTACTATTAATGTTCCTTCCTTTCTCATCAATGACCTCGTGAATCATTTCTTTCATCTCCTTTTTTCTCACAGCAGCATGGTATGCCATGGTATTACGATCCCCATCATTAATCCACATCATATGACTTCTTTGCCAATAGTGTATTTCTTCAGCCTTTTTTAGTGAAAGGACCCTATCCTCAGCCTTTTTCTTCCATTTCATGATTTCAAGGTTGAGTGCATCCGTCCTGCAAGAAGTAGTAGCTTTCTCATACTCCTCAATATCTTTGTCTAGCAGATTAGTAATGTTCATCTTTTCTTTGCTCCATGCCTTTAGCTTGCTCTTGGTATGTAGTAACTTTTTAATGGCCCTATACATCGGATTCCCCTCAATGTGGATGTACCATCCATCTTCCACAACCTCCTTGAACCCAATCCATTCAGTCCACCAGTTGGAGAACCTAAATGGTCTCAGAATATGAGGTTTCTTAACCAAGTTCATAATCTTCATGGCATGATCACGAAGGGTATGATCCTTTAGATTGATGGCTAAGTATAGCCACGCCTCATTGACAAGTCCCTTGTCTATATAACTTGCAATCCTTCTAAGCCCTTATTGTTTGTTTGACCACATAGTGCATCCCCCTATTTTATTAAGTTCAATCAGCCCAACAACTTCGAATGTTTCATTGAAAGCCTCTAGGACTCTCTCAGGAATGCCTTGACCTACCTTCTTCTCATCTACTCTTCTCACAATGTTGAAGTCTCCTATAGACATATACATGCTAACCAATCGTTAGACACAAATTACCTATATTTTCTTCTAGTTAAAAGATATGTGTGACCTTTCAGAACAATAGAACCCATTATTAATTGCACATTTCCCGCATCGTACTTATTCTTGTTATCTTACTCTCTCTCCTCTTTATCTAGCACACACTGCCTCCATATCATATTTATCTCTCTTTGTGATTGACCAAAATCACGACTACTCCTTTACTCACCTTTCCACCTTCTCACTTATCTATTTTGAATGAAACAAGACATTCCATTCTACTCTGTCTCCTCACATCTATCCTTCCAATGCCAATTAAACACATGTGCATTGACACACCTATAAATCAATAACACTACCTTTTTATATTCACTCTATCATTTGTTCTAAAGTCATGATTATGGATAATGATGCCCCATCCCCATCTCCCTCACCACCACATGCTCAGAATGACAACGACATCCACATGCCAACCTATAGCATCGTTCCATGTAATTCCTGACCCCACTCCTTTTTCCTCTCTCTTTCTGCCTTCCACTCCCTCTTCTCTCTCCCTGATCTTTCTTCTTCACCTATTTTTCTGCTGCGATGACAATAGAGGTGGGCAACCTACAACCCATAATCGACCATGCATTAGAGAAGCTACGGCTTTGGTTTTCCATCCTATCACTTACATGAACCACAAAGAAGTCACCCCTACTGCCCAATGTCACCTTCCTCTACCTATGGCTGCATGCCACCTCCACTTATCAGCCTCACCGAAAATGCTACAAACAGCGACCGCCACCTCTATCTCACTACTCATGATGATGAAACCAGTCTTTATACTTTCCCATACCTCTAGTCACTTCCCATGCCACCCCATACGACCTGTAGGGTCGTAACACGCTACCCTCTTCCTCAACCAACAGACATGGTGGTGTGTACACCATGAATGGGAAGCCTATTCCGGTGATAGAAAGCTACTACCATAGTACACTATTTTATACGAAACCTTGTGAATGACACTAACACACAAAGGATTACCTCGATAGCATCTTTCTTAAGCCAATGATAAGCTAGGAGAGGACTTATCCTTGATCAAACACATCCCATCATCGTTATTGTGTGTAGTGTAATAGACTTAAAACTATCCTTGTCCTGTGACTCCCATGGCTTAGATACACCACCGATCAACCCCAAACTCCTATATAAACACCCATATACCTACTGAATTCTTCTTCATTCCCTTCTCCCACCCACATAAAGCTAATCCATCTATTTCATTCTTCACCTCCTCCCATGCATCTCCTCTCTCACCTCTAGTCACATACATGACAACCAGAGGCCTCCCTAGCATGCTCTGAACTAATGCCATACAAATACATCATCCACCCTCTCCTCTTCAACTCCTTGTTCATTTATACTCTTTCATCCTCTAGACAAAATCCTATGGGTTCCTCCATCGTATCCCTTTCCTCCTTATCCTACTTCAACTAGTACAAAACATGGTGCAAGGATCCTTATGAGCTCGTAATCACACCCAAGGGTGGACAAGTCCAAGAAATTAGATTCTTTGCTTCATGAGAACACTATGATAATGAGAAAGGTCGACCATAAGAAAAGTAGTCAAAAGGGATATGATCTTGTATGGGAACTCAGAATTTTCAGACATAATAAATTTGAGCAAGTAGTGGAACAAGATGTCAATGTGCAAGACTAATACCTATAGTAGGAACTATCTTAAAACAAACAAGAGGTATGGAGTACCATTTGCTGAGTCATCATCTTTCTTCATAAATTATGGAGTATCCTCTTCTAAGTCATTTTGATACATACATCATTGAATGGTTATCTTTTAATGAGTCACAAGCATCACCCATACATTGTTGTACCAAATCACAATCATTTTAATAAGTCATCAACTTCACTCCTCATTTATGAGCCCTCCTCAAAATTATTACTATGTAAAATATATGAATGTCATAAATGCAAGATGAAAATATAATAAAATTGTTGACTAGTTCATATGTTAGATATTTTATATTTACATTCACTCTTTTCCCTTATATTGGATCTTAATTTTATAAAAATGATATATGATTAAGTATCGTGTACTTATAATGTAACATTAAGGTCTTTGATGTTCATATTAAAATTAATTACATGTCGCTAAAAGTAAATTCTCAATTAGAATTCACTTTCTTTATAAGTCAAACTCAACAAGAATTATTCTATTATAACAAGTCGTTTCATTATATTGAACTCTTGATTAATATGATCTCATGAGTGTAACGACTGACAAACAAATTGTTACTGATTAAGTGGAATTAAACATAAATAACGGATTAACCAAAAATAACTAAAAATTAAAATCATTTACATAGAGATCCAATCACAGGAAAACTCTTTTATCAAGAACCAGAGTATTTCATTTACATCCTGATTCATAAGTACATATTCTATACTCTCAGTTCTTGAGGATTACAAGCATCAACTGCTCTGTTAAAACTGTACACAGGCAACATCAGAACCTCGAGGCATCAAGCCAAAATCTCAGATCGATTCATTAAAAGCACTAACTATTAACATCGAGAACCTGAGAGTACAAAGACGACACATAGGACTTCTATATACAAAACATGATAGACAACACTCTCAACCTGAGCTGTCACTGTTGTCCCTACTGCTACTGATGTTCTTTCTCTACAAGATGTTCACAATCTCCTTCGTACTTGTCCACCTAAAAAAAATATTAGATCCCACGGGAGTGAGACAATTGAAAATTTCCCCAGCAAGAGATACAACACTCCCCCAAAAACATTATTAATACAGTTTTAATAATATAAAATTGAGCAGAGGATAAGCAGTTTAGATTATTCTCATCTTTAAAGTATTGCAACTATCTATGATAGAGCAGTAAAACATCTATTCTCTTTATAAGGAATAGGAAGAACATCTATATCATTTATCTATCATGCTAATTCAATATCTCAAACTTTTCTCATAATACTCATTATCCTGATATGTCACTGATGATTCATTCTTATTTCTATCTATTGACCTTGGCCAATCTGCTAATAGATATTAAATTATACCAGACATGTGAGTTTACATCATCATGTCTTATCTCATCATTGGACTATGTCAATCCTATGCAACCATGCTAGGCATTGGACTATGTCAATCCTTTTCTAACGGCTAGGTGTTGGATTATTACCAACCCTATGATAACAGCCAGGCATTGGACTTAACCAATCTGCTAATAGATAGAGAAGTAAAACATCTATTCTCTTTATAAGGAATAGGAAGAACATGTATATCATTTATCTATCATGCTAATTCAATATCTCAAACTTTTCTCATAATACTCATTATCCTGATATGTCACTGATGATTCATTCTTATTTCTATCTATTGACCTTGGCCAATCTGCTAATAGATAATAAATTATACCAGACATGTGAGTTTACATCATCATGTCTTATCTCAGCATTGGACAGTGTCAATCCTATGCAACCATGCTAGGCATTGGACTATGACAATCCTTTTCTAACGGCTAGGTGTTGGATTATTACCAACCCTATGATAACAGCCAGGCATTGGACTTAACCAATCCTATGATTAAGCCAGGCATTGGGTTATTACCAATCCTGTAATTAATAGCCAGACATTGGATTATTACCAATCCTATGATTAACAGTCAAATATTGGGTTATTACCAATCATGTGATTAACAACCTGGTATTGGGTTATTACCAATCCTATGATTATAGGCTTCATGCCTATTCCAGGTATTGGACTTAACCAATCCTGTGATTATAGGCTTCATGCCTCTTCCAGGTATTGGATTTAACCAATCCTGTGATTATAGGCTTCATGCCTTGGCCAGATATTGGACTTAACCAATCTTGTGATTATAGGCTTCATGCCTCTACCAGGTATTGGACTTAACCAATCATGTGATTATAGGCTTCAACCCTCTGCCAGGTATTGGACTTAACCAATCCTGTGATTATAGGTTTCATGCCTCTGCCAGGTATTTGACTTAACCAATCATGTGATTATAGGCTTCATGCCTCTGCCAAGTATTGAAATTTACCAATCCTGTGATTATAGGCTTCATGCCTCTGCCAGGTATTGGACTTAACCAATCCTGTGATCTCATCACTGTCAATTTCATCACCTTTACTAGGGATTAACCCTTAGTCATGCCATCATACTTAGTCACATCCTTTATGTAATACAAGTACTCTTCTTTTCTCCTTTAAGCACATTCAAGAATATGTATGTTCAAGGCTTTATTATTATTATTGTATCTTTTTGTTATTATTGTTATGTTACTAAGTTCCCATTTTTTGGTTTATTATGAACATTATCATCTCTTACAAGAGACCTTTATATTCATCTTGGTACCTCTCACTAGGCAATAACTTACTCATATGGCTCACAAGGCCCATTTAAACATCTTTTTACCTCTCACTAGGTAACAACTTATTCATATGTTACTCATCCAAGTATGTTGGATTTGAGATGCATCAAGGGGTATCATTCTTAAAAGCTGGATGTGATATCTATGATTTCTTAAAGTATTATTTCCCTCATCACTTTTAACTTACTTAAGTTTATCAGCTTATATTGTATCACGGTATTTCCCATCTTAATACTTTTATCCACTAACCTATCACTTTTATCATGAAGTGCATAGGTCATAGAACACACATTAGAATTGTCCAACTATCTTTAATGATATGGACTCATCTCAGATTAAGGCATTACTTGCTATTGGGTTAACTATAATCAACCACTTTAGGTATCTCCCTCATCCGGGTATTAGCCACTATTCTATTAATAGGATTAGGGTTTCACATAGCAGCACCCTTCATTAGGGTTAGCGTTTCACATACCATCACCCTTTATTGGGTTAGGGTTTCACATTTCATCAAACTTTAATAGGGTTTCTCAATGCGTCACCCTAAATTAGGGTTTCTTAAAGCATCCTCTTAAATTAGGGTTTTTCATTATAATACCCTAAACTGGGACTTCTCTCATCATCACCCTTGTTTAAGGTTACACTATTACCCTAGATTAGGGTTTCACCTAGCATTACCCTAAATTAGGGTTAGGATGTACTATTTACTATCAAATTAGGGTTTGTCATTAAAATACCCTGAATTAGGGTTTCTCGTGTCATTACCCTAAATTAGGGACACACCATCGCTCTAGATTAAGGTTTCACCAATAATTACCCTAAATAAGGGTTAGGGATCATTTACCTCCTCAATTAGGGTTTCATGATCTCTTTAACAAGGATCATACCCTAAATTACATATTTTATTCATTTTGAATGTATTAAGGCTTGAATACTACGTGATTATTATATATGTATAAATTTATCTCTCTCATCCTCTCTAGGATGTTTATTACTTCAATCCTAATTAGATTGAATCAACTTGAATAAAGGGTTGGCATAGTGTATTAAATCACTGCCTCTATAAGCATCAAAGGTTAACCCTTCTAAGCGTACCAATCATCTAAGTACATTAGGGATTCAACCATTGTACTTATATTTGATAATCATCATTATCAGTCATAGGATCAACTGATCATTCATCACCTTAAGTTTCCAATCAATTATATATATATTGAACCTTCAATTGATTTTGACCTTCTAAACCTCCAAACAGTTTTGGAGTCAATTGCCCTCCAAATGGTTTTGAAACCATTTAGGCATCTATGGTTGAGACCATTTTCCCTCCAAACGATTTTGAATTTGTTTGTGCATTGCACCGTAGAGACCGTTTGAACAAATTATCTCTGAAACTGAATGGACAACCAATCTTGAATTTGATTGGAAATTGAAACCGATTGGATGTTGAAACCGATTGGATATTCAAACGGTTTTGAAACCGTTTGATTCCAAATAGTTTCAAGACCATTTGGACTCAAATGATCTCAAGACCATTTGGTCCAAATTACCTTGAAACTGAATGGGCCATCTAAGGTTTCTTGTAATCATTCCATTAGGGTTTTAGTTATTCAACCCGATTAGGGATTGTCTTCAATGTATCCTTCATACTTGAAACTTTTATAATAAAATTAAATGAAACCCATGGATCAACATCCATCCATATCAACACTTGAACTCCAAATGGTATGAGACCATTTGATCCAAAATGGTCTTGAGACCGTTTGATCCCAAATGATTTTGAGACCGTTTGGTTTGAAATGATCTTGAGACTGTTTGGTCTCAAGTCATAGAAATCATTGGCACTAGATTTTTATTAAGGTGTGTGATTAAGATGACATCATAATCTTCAAGCTTCAAACCTACAAAGTTTTTTGTGATATTTTTGGTGATTCCATTAACTTTCCAAAGATATTTCAAGAAGAACAAAATGATCAACATGAATTGAGAAATTGAATGCAATATTAGCATTTATGGGTTTAAGTTATATAAACTGCCTTAAAAGTTGAAACCAAGCTTCAAGATTCACGTCCTTAATGGTGGTTGAAGATTTCTCACTCCACAAGGTCCGATCCTCAAGCTTTTGAATGAAAATGATCGGCTAGGATTGAAGATTGAATGGAGAAAAGAAGAAATCAAACATTGATTTGTGATTTCCACCATGAATTCAAGGTTGAAGATGATTAAGGAGCTTACCTACAGGTTGGAGTTCATTCCCCAACTTCTCCAAAGTCCCCTTGTGCTCTTCCAAAGAAAAACAGAAAGAAAATCTGAAAAAAAGTCTTTGGCTGAGTGGAAAATGAAGTGTTTATAAAGGAATTTCAAGGAGAGAGAAAGTTGAAAAGAAATCGTTCAACTCCCCAAATTATGCCACATAGTCCCCTCACTCTCTTGTATACGAATGCATCTTCTTTTTCCTTTAATTCCTATTCATTATCCATGAATTAAAGGAAAAGCAATTAAGCACCTTAGTTCATATAATACTAATATCCCATATTTAGTGGATATTACTTTTTAGTTAACTAATGTGAGTGGGCTCTCCACTCACTTTGAGATATTTTCGTGCCATTGCAAGGCACATGGTCGTCCCTCCTTTTTCAAAATCATCCCTCACCTTTGGGTTGAAGGGCACTTCAATTAATATATTTATTTTTTGCATTAATTTGAAGTAAAGTTCCAATTATGCTTAAATCTTGATTATTTTAATATCAAGATTGTCTCTCCTCCAAAGTAGCTTAAATGAGATGTCCCTCTCATTTTATTTCCTCTACATGATACCACGAATCAGTAGGGATATAATAAAGGTGGTATTCTGCGTATTGAACCCTAGGTTTTGGGTAAATTGCACATTACACCAAAACTAGGTTTTAATGCATAAACAATGCTCAACTAGCTCTTTCTTGGTGCTCAGGCTTGTAGAAGCCATACCACTATATCATACTCATTCATATCATGCTTCAACACTTTGACAAACGTTTATCAAGTAACATTTGCATGAGAACCACTCATATTGGGTAATTTGCACTTTAGTCCAATGTAAGTGAACATTACTTCAACATTATTCAAAAAGGACTAAAATTGAAACATAAGTTACTCTTGAGCTTTAATTACTTTTCAAAAGATAAGAGCAAGCATATAATTAGGTTTATTAAGCAAAACATCTAGAATTAAGGCATAACCCAGGTCAGGGATATTACAATTAGAATCAATATTACTTATAGTATCTATTGTTTAATTAAATGATGACTTGTGAAAAGTGAGACTAAAGAAATGTTCTTCTTCCTTTTATCTTAATCGAGTTTTATCCTATTATTACAATGCTTCAACATGAATAAATTGATCAGATTTGATGAAATGGTGAAATGGTTAAAATGATGAGATTGTAATCATGAATAATGATGCTCAATGAAATTTATCCTTGGGTTTAATAAAATTATAATAATTATTGTTGATATTCCACCAATGAAGAGTTGGTTTTACATTCCTAGAGCCATTGAGGACCGGTGGGATAGCCTTTCCCTTGCAACTACCCCACCTTGAGGGCATCCAAAGTGTTGTTGGTATGTGAGATAAATCATCAAAGGTTATGTACAACACCCATTGAGGTGAGGACACCTGCAATAGGCCACCAGACCATGGAGGGATATGGTTATAGACCGACCCCACCTCGAGGGTAGACTGAGGGTTGTAGGACTACCCTTTGAGTAGGCATCGAATTCAGGGCATACAAACCACACCAGCTATGTCCGGTGGGACAGAGGAGGTTATGAGGGTAGAATTAGCACATGTGAGGTCGATGTCTTTGTGATAGGGCAGTGTACAAAATGATATTGTTGATTTGCTACTTATGGGTTTTGTGACCTTATCTGTGGTTGTGGGCCACAAGTTGGATCTAGGATTGGTTAACAACCCCTCTAGATTGAGTGGGAAACTATATAATAAAATAATCTATATACCTTTTTCTCTCTTATTATGTGTTTTACTTCAATATTACATGCTCCTACCTTATATCATATTCTCAACTTTTATGTATTTTCAATGTATAAACTTTTATCTCATGTTCTCAATTGTTTCAGTATTCATATGATATGCTTAAATAAATGCCTCTCCATACTTAGATGTTTGTCTAACTCCTCTTGCTACGGTTCTTATTGCCCTCCCACCATAGGTTAAAGAAGACCTCAAGTTTCTACTGTGGCTTTTTGGACTAGATCCTGGTGGGAGAAGCATCAGGCTAAATGATCAAATGCTTAGTTGATGTTCAAATTTAAATGTTAATGCAGTGAGTGTAATATTTGAAACATTTTTGTAACTCATGTCATGTAATAAAAATATTTGATTATGTAACAATGTTTTGTGGTTGCTATATATTGCTTGATGCTTCTTCCATAACGCCCTCAGATTTTAATCTCCATGATTAGGAGTTAATTATGGAGGCAAAAATCCAGAACGTTACATTCACTACTAGGTGATACCATCAAATATTTCTCACACATAGAAAAATCTTCAACATACTTAGGTGGAAGCCCAAGATTTCCAACCTACCAAGGGAAGAGAAACAAACCAATGGTGCATATAAGTATTTGAAGAAGTTCCTATATCAAAAATTGTGAATATTACTATGAATCACAACATGAATGAATGAAAATTACAGATAAAACCTAGAATTGGGTAAACTACATAAAGGACCTGATAAGCACATAATTGCAAAACTTGCTCAAACAATGTCCAAACTGGACCAATCTTGAAAATTAGTTTTGTCACATATATCAAAGCACATGTTAGGGTTTGAATAAGGTTTTAAGTATCAAATTAATATAGGAAAGCATGTTTAACCTTAAAGTAAGGCTAGGGTCTTATAGCTTGGAATAGAATGATTATACCAATTTCCAAAGGGGTACTTCTGGGTGGGGGTCTATTAATAGTTTTGAAATGTCTTCCAACTTTCGTGGAACTACTTGTGGCCCAATTGACTTCACCAAAGGGGTAATTCACGGTGGAGAGTGTGAATCAAGTCTCTGACCGATAGAAGGTATGAAGGGGTCTTACTGGAGGTGGTAAAATGGAGAGTACTTTCCATGGTGTCTACTCCACTCTTTTCTCAATTGGTGTGGTGTAGTTTCTCAACATGAAGTAGTCATGTAGGGGACATGGTGGAAGTGGAATTGGAGGATAACCTTGATGTTATTCTTCATGCTCCCCCATTTCTTGATTTTATACTTGTATGTTTATGTTCCTTTACCTTCTCCTACATATTTTTGGATTTTTGAAAGAAACATTCTATAGCCAAGGAAAGGCAATCAAACATACAATATCACCTACATAAATACACAACCAAGCAAAGAGAAGCACACTAGGAATCAAAAATGCAAAATTTTGACATGGAATAATGAATACCAATTATGAGGTCTACTAGAAATACAGAAACAATTAGCTAGGTCCTAAATGTCACTCCTTGGAAATGATGCTACAATTCTTAATGCACCTCAAGGAAGACTAAGCTAATAAATACTTATAGTTACCTGAATTAGACACGCTCTTGATAATATATCCACAAGAGAACATGCTTACAACCCAGTATAGAGAATGTGGCCATCATAGGGCCGAATCCAAATGAGTGGGTGAACATTAGATCTAGATTATTTTAGTAGGTTTCTATAGAAGAGACTATGGTTTGAAGGTTTTTGACAAATCTAAGGTGCATGCAATTATAGAATCTACAACTAAAACTAGTTTGATATGAATAGATAAGATGAGTTATAAAATATTATATATATTCACAATATTTAAATAATTGGAGATAAATTCATATTAACCCTAAAAAAGGCAATTAACTAAATAAGGGATGCTAATACTACACTAAGAAATTGACTAATTGTATGTAGAACAAGCAACTGAAGGCAAGAAATAAACTACTCAAGAAAGAGCTAACTAGAATGAACAAGAAAGTAGACCAAGTACATCAAACACATCTATCTAGACATGCAACCACCAAGCATATACAAGCATCCTACTCAAGAAAATGCATCCATTAATTAATTTTTCAAACCAAAGAATAACGAATAGTATAGAGTATGATCCTTATTTATTAGTTGGCCATGGGTGGATATTGATGTATAGGGTAACTATTCCATATCACTCTCATCCAGACTTATAATGTTCAATTATCTATAGCTAGAAAACATCCTACATCACCCAAGTATACGTTTCTAAGTATGCTTCTCCAAATGCACATGGGCTAGGTATGGTTCTACTAATGCGCATGGGCAAGGAGAGGTGTGGGGTTTATGTGAAGGTTATTTCAAATTGCAATACTCCCATACAACCACTAAACAAATCTTTCTTCTAAACACACATAGAGTAAAACAACAATACACTTATACCTCTCACCAAGGCCTACTGGAATGGAGGAATAAAGAGTGAGGGGAGGACTAGATGAGGTTACTCTAAGGAGCTTAGCAGTTTTCTCACTAAAAGTCCAAAATAATTCCTTTTTCTATGAGTTAGATGATTCATATGTCAAACAACAATATGAAGAGCTAAGGATAAAAGGTAATAACACACACACACACAGACATATAAATATATATATATATATATATAATATATATATATATGGGATTAAGAGAGAAATATTTCTCTCCCCCTCTCCCATAACCTGTGGCGGAGGCCAGACGCCCGGGAGGGTGATAAATCAAGAGATGCTTCTCCATGTGGTTTCAAATCCGGGTCCCTTCATTAAGGACCAGCGGATATATATATATATATATATATATATATATATATATATATATATATATATATATATATATATATACTACCAAATCATGATAGTTCTTATCTAAATATGATGTTGTAGTTGTGTGTTTTGCTAACAAACACCCTATAATGGGGATTTTCTACTCCTGGTCACAGAAATAATAAAAGAAGAAGGAGAATAAGTTGAAACTCCATGAACATGATTAAACAAGATCCAATCTTCACCTCCAACAACTCCAAACACAACTTCCTCCTCCAAGTGAATGGAATAGAAATAAAGGTGGAAGTAAAATGGTTAAAAAAACATATAACTAGGTTTTGGAATGAAATATGGAAGAAAATGGATTGAATTAGGTAGGTAGGAGTTGGTGGTGTCTATGAAGGTTGTAGAGTGCTAACCTTTGACTACAATCATGTTTGAAATATGGCATCAGGTTTGGCAGTGGAAATAAAAAATTTACTAGTCATATTCCCTTAAGATAGTAGATCACATCAACAAATATGAGATGGAAAAGAGGATTGCAAGACATATACCTGGTCTTGGAGAAAATCCAGCGAAACCGATTGGTGCAACATGCTACTTCATCGAGTTGCACCTTGGTGGTAGTTGTCATCATCCTCCTCGTTGGACACCATGGATGGTAGTTAACGACATCCTCTGATAGGCAGGAACAACCTGCTTTCCTCTAGAGTAGTCCATGTAGAGCACCAAGAACTCCTTTCATTCTCGTGGAATAGACAAGAAGGATTTGTCCCTTCTAATAAATGTTCTAGTATTGACTTTCTCTTCCAATTGTCTCGCCCTTGTTGTTCCTCCCTTTTTCAGGATAAACTTTCTCAGGTTCTCTTGGTAACCATAACCAGAGAAGAAAATAATTGTTAGAGCTTATTGTTGTGTTAGGGAAGGTCCAATACCCCTCTATTTGTAGGAGGGTCAAAGTCTGGGTTCCTGATCCATCAAGGTGTCAACGAGATTGCATTACATGAATTTTTTTAGAACCTACAAACCTTGAAACGTTTGGTTCTGACATGAGACAATTGGTTCAACCCTTAAATTGATCATTTCACTATGTTTCCTATGCACAATTACATTGTCTTTTGTAGTCTAATTAATGCACAACATGTTGTCAGCATCAATCCTTGATACAATCAAATTGTTCAACCAAATGGCCGATTCACAACCTGAGCCAATTGGTTCACATATCTGAGTCGATCGGTTCAGGTGTTGAACCGATTATTTCAGAATGTAGATTGCTCATGTTGTTTAAATTGAATACATACCACCTTAGAAATCAAGTTTGAACATCATTCATGAACACACTCCTATTCCAATTGCATTCCTATGTATGTGACCCTATAGGTTCCAAGTTACATTGGCAATGAATGTCCATAACCAATTTATGATATCACAAGCTATGATTGTTATCTAGAAAGACATCATTTCTACACAAGTATTTTGGAAAGTGGGAGAACATCTTCAACCTACAATTTGTGATGAGTATTACAATGATTGTATAGTTACTTTGTATGAGATATCTAGATTGAACTCAAGGCATAGAATCATCATCATAGTTAACATTAAATTCATGTTCCTTGAACTAAAGTACATTGTTTGAACTCAATATCATAAATTGATTCACATGATCATGGCCATACATTTGTCAATCTCATTTATCAAGAGGCCATGACATCAAATTCATGTAGGTGGGACAAATTCCATCTACATCATTCATAGTCACCCCCATCTATCACAATGAACCACCTTTATGGCAATCATTATTCAAGGTCACAGTGAATGATATCAAAGTACATCGAACGACATGTGATAAGTGCAGGGACTTCAAGTGTAAGAACCACAATTACCATCATCACTATGAGAGATGATTCTCACTACCATTTAATAGTTTCCATGCATCACTCTCAAGGTAAGTCTGTCTAATACACTTATGATGTCCCCAATTTTTCTAAAGCTTAGTCTAATGTCTGACGTCCAAATTGAAACCTCACATCAATGAGACTACAATATAAACACCTCACACTAGCCTAAGAAGCAGAAAATTAGAGGAAATAAAAAGGAAAGAACAATAGCACATGCACATGAACAATAATAAAACCATACAACACATGTTCACAATTCAAAATATAATTATGAAATGAATTATTACAACGTTTGGTATTACATATTGAACAGTAAACTTTACATATACATGTACTACATTCTAAAATAGGATCTTAAGACAACAGGTCCACCTATACATCACCTCTCTACACAATTCCCAACTATCCAAGTCCAAATATGATCACATGTCCTCATACCTAAAACAAAAGATAATATGTGGTACAGGTCAGTACAATATTCAAGAATATTGTACTAAGTACACCTACGTGTCTTTTTTATATACTTATCATTACTAAACTTTTAAATAGGATAAAACATGAACTTGGCAATAATAAACTAATATAAGAAAAAGTATATACTTGAACAAAGAGGTTTATTAAATTAATATAGCACATATTTTAAGAACATTTTTCATTATATATCCATGCATTGACCGTCAAAGGTTTTGATGCATTCTCTTGACTCTGAAGGAGCTCAAGATTAAGGCCTTTATGATCGAGTACCAAAGAGTAAGATCATATGTACAATGTGACAAACTACCAAAGATTTAAGTCACTTCCAAGCATCGTATGACCAAAGATTCTAGTGCTTACATGTAATGTAATAGCTATATTATGTTCCAAGTGTTCATAACCATAAGTATGGAAAATCAAGCAAGATATCATACAAGAACAATCATTTCAACCAATACTGTAATATCCATGACCTGGGTTATGCCTTAACCCTAGATGTTTTTCTTAATAAAGCTAATTATATTCTTTCTCTTATCTTTTGAAAAGTAATTAAAGCTCAAGAGGAACTTATGTTTCAATTTTAGTCCTTTTTGAATAATGTTGAAGTAATGTTTGATTACTTTGGACTAAAGTGCAAATTACCCAATATGAGGGGTTATCTTACAAATGTTACTTCATAAACGTTCCTCAAAGTGTTTAAGCATCATAGGAGTGAGTATGATGAAGTGGTATGGCTTCTACAAGCCTGAGCACCAAGAAAGAGCTAGTTGAGCATTTGTTCATTAAAATCAAGTTTTGGTGTAATGTGCAATTTACCCAAAACCTAGGATTCAATATGCAAAATACCACCTTTATTATATCCCTACTGATTCATGGTATCATGTAGAGTAAATAAAATGAGAGGGGAATCTCATTTAAGCTACTTTGGAGGAGAGAGAATCTTGTTATTAAAATAATCAAGATTTAAGCATAATTGGAGCTTTACTTCAAATTAATGCAAAAAATAAATATATTAACTGAAGTTCCCTTCAACCAAAAGTGAGATATGATTATGTAGAAGGATGTATAACCATGTGCCTTGCAATGGCATGAAAATATCTCAAAGTGAGTGGAGAGCCCACTCACGTTAGTTAATTAAAAAGTAATATCCACTAAATATGGGATATTAGTATTATATGAATTAAGGTGCTTAATTGCTTTTCCTTTAATTCAAGGATAATGAAGAGGAATTAAAGTCAAAAGAAGATGCCTTCATATACAAGCGAGTGATGGGAGTATGTGCCATAATTTGGGGAGTTCAAGGATTTCTTTTCAAATTTCCCTTTCCTTGAAATTCCTTTATAAACACTTCATTTCCCACTCAACCAAAGACTCTTTTTCGGATTTTCTTTTTTCCTTGCTTTGGACAAGCACAAGGGAACTTAGGAGCAGCACGAAAATGAACTTCAACCTATAGTTAAGCTCCTTAATCATCGTCAACATCAAATTCATGGTGGAAATAACAAATCAATGTTTGATTTCTTCTTTTCTCCATTCAATCTTCAATCCTACCCAATCCTTTTCACGCAAAAGCTTGAAGAATGGACCTTGTGGAGTGAGAAAGCTTCAACCACCATTAAGGATTTGAATATTGAAGTTTGGTTTCATCTTTTAAGGTGGGTTATATAACTTAAACCCTTAAATGCTATTATTGCATTCAATTTCTCAATTCATGCTAATCATTTTGTTCTTCTTGAAATTCCTTTGGAAAATTAATGGAATCAGCAAAAAGATCACAGAAAATTTCGTTGTTTTGAAGCTTGAATATTATTATGTTATCTTAATCACACACCTCAATTAATATCTTGGGCAAACGGTTTCAATGACTAGAGACCAAACGGTCTCAAGATCGTTTGAAACCAAACAGTTTCAAAACCGCTTGGGATCAAATGGTCTCAAGACCGTTTGGGATCAAACGGGCATAAGACCATTTGGTGATCCTTGATGATGTAAATGGATGATGATCCAATGGCTCAATTTGATTGGATTGAAATAGTTTCAAATATTGAAGGTCCATTGATTACAAACCCTAATCGGGTTGAATAAGTTGAAACACTAATTGATTGATTAGTTGAAAGAATCCCTAATTGATCCGTACGATTTCAAGCTGATTTGGACCAAACGGTCTTGAGACCATTTGAGTCCAAATGGTCTTGAAATCATTTGGAATCAAACGGTTTTCAAACCATTTGGTATCAAACGGTTTCAAATCAGTTGAGTATCCAATCGGTTTCAATGACCAATCAAATGCAAGAATTGATGTTTATTCAGTTTCAATAATATTTTGCTCAGACGGTATCTAGGGTTGAATTCCCAAATGGTTTCAAAACCATTTGGAGGGAAAATGGTCTCAACCCTAGATGCCCAAACGGTTTCAAAACCATTTGGAGGGTTGAGGTGTCAAACTGTTTGGAGGATCAAGGTCAAAACTGATTGAAGGTTTAATATATAGAAAATTGATTGAAGACTTAAAGTGATGAAAGATCAATTGATCCAATGACTGATAATGATGATTATCAAATATAAGTACAATGGTTAAATCCCTAATGTACTTAGATGATTGGTACCCTTAGAAGGGTTAACATTTGATGCTTATAGAGGCAGTGATTTAATAAACTATGCCAACCCTTTATTCAAGTTGATTCAATCTAATTAGGATTGAAGTAATTAACATCCTATAGAGAATGAGAGAGAGATATTCATACATATATAATAATCATGTAGTATTCAAGCCTCAATACATTCAAAATGATAGAATATGTAATTTAGGGTATGATCCTTGTTAAAGAGATCATGAAAACCTAATTGATGAGGTTAATGATCCCTAACCCTAATTTAGGGTAATTCTTGATGAAACCCTAATTTAGAGTGATGTTGTGACCCTAATGTAGGGTAATAACATGAGAAACCTAATTTTGGGTAATTTAATGACAAACCCTATTTTTATAGTAAATAACACATCCTAACCCTAATTTAGGGTAATACTAGGTGAAACCCTAATCTAGGGTAATAGTGTAACCCTAAACCAGGTTGATGATGAGAGAAGTCCGAATTTAGGGTATTACAATGAAAAACCCTAATTTTAGAGGATTCTTCATGAAACCCTAATTGATGGGGGAATCTTTATTGAGATAAATTGGGATATGATAAATCCTAATTCAGGGTAATATAATGAAAACCCCTAATTCAGGGTGATGCTATGAGAAACCCTAATTTAGGGTGATGCCTTGAGAAACCCTATTGAAAGGTGATGGTATGTGAAACCCTAACCCTAATTAAGGGTGATGGTATGTGAAACCCTAATCCTAATAATGGAATAGTGGCTAATACCCAGATGAGGGAGATACCTAAAGTGGTTGATTATAGGCAACCTTATAATAAGAAATGCCTTAATCTGAGATGAGTCCATATCATTGAATATATTTGGACAATTCTAATGTGTATTCTATGACCTATTCCCTTCATGATAAAAGTGATAGGTTAGTGGATAAAAGTATTAAGATGGGAAATACCTTAATACAATATAAGTTGATAAACTTAAGTAAGTTAAAAGTGATGAGGGAAGTAATACTTTATGACATCATAGACATCACATCCAACTTTTAAGAATGATACCCCTTGATGCATCTCAAATCCAACATACTTGGATGAGTAACATATGAATACTTTTTTACCTAGTGAGAGGTAACAATATGTTTTAATGGGCCATGTGAGCCACATGAGTAAGTTGTTACCTAGTGAGAGGTAACAAGATATTTTAATGGGCCTTGTGAGCCACATGAGTAAGTTGTTGCCTAGTGAGAGGTACCATGATGAATATAAAGGTCTCTTGTAAGAGATGATAATGTTCATAATAAACCAAGAATTGGGAACTTAGTAACATAACAATAATAACAAAATTGATACAATAATAATAATAAAGCCTTGAACATACATATTGTTGAATGTCCTTAAAGGAGAAAAGAAGTGTACTTGTATTACATAAAGGATGTGACTAAGTATGATGGCATGACTAAGGGTTCATGACTAGTCAAGGTGATGAAATTTACAGTGATGAGATCACGGTATTGTTTAAGTTCAATACCTGGAAGAGGCATGAAGCGTATAATCATAGGATTGGTTAAGTCCAATACCTGGTAGAGGCATGAAGCCTATAATCACAAGATTGGTTAAGTCTAATACTTGGCAGAGGCATGAAGCCTATAATCACAGGATTTGTTAAGTCCAATACTTGGTACAGGCATGAAGCATATAATCACAGGATTGGTTCAGTCCAATGCTTGGCAGAGGCATGAAGCCTATAATCACAGTATTGGTTAAGTCCAATACCCGACAGAGGCATGAAGCCTATAATCACATGATTGGTTAAGTCCAATACCTAGCAGAGGCATGAAGCCTATAATTACAATATTGGTAATAACCCAATACCTGGTTGTTAATCACAAGATTGGTAATTACCCATTACCTGGCTGTTAATCACATGATTGGTTAAATCCAATGCGTGGCTGTTATCACAAGATTGGTTAAATCCAAAACTTGGTTGTTAATCACAGGATTGGTAATAACCTAATACCTTGTTGTTAATCACAGGTTTTGTAATAACCCAATACATGGTTGTTAATCATTGAATTGGTTAAGTCCAATGCCTGGCTGTTATCACAGGATTGGTTAAGTCTAATGTCTGGCTATTATGATAGGATTGGTAATAATCCAACACCTGGTTGTTACAAAAGGATTTACATAGTCCAATGCCTAGCATGGTTGCATAGGATTGGCATAGTCCAATGCCTAGCATGGTTGCATAGGTTTGGCATAGTCCAATGCCTAGATAAGACATGATGATGTACACTCACATGTTTGATATAATTTAATATCTATTAGCATATTGGCTAAGGTCAACAGATAGAAACAAGAATGAATCATGGGTGACATATCATGATAATGAGTATTATGAGAAAAGTTTGAGATATTGAAATAGAATGATAAATAAATGATATACATGTTCTTCCTATTCCTTATAAAGAGAATAGATGTTTTACTTCTCTATCATAGATAGTTGCAATACTTTAAATATGAGAATAAGCTAAATTTCTTATCCTCTACTCAGTTTTATATTATTAAACTGAAATAATAATGTTTTTGGCGGAGAGATATATCTCTCGCTCGGGCAATTTTCAATTGTCTCACCCCTGTGGGATACAAAAATTTTTAAGGTGGACAAGTACGAAGGAGATTGAGAACATCTTACAGAGGAAGAACATCAACATCAGCAGGGACAGTAGTGACAGCTCAGGTTGAGTGTGTTGTGTGTTGTGTTTTGTATATAAAAGTCCTATGTGTCGTCTCTGTACTCTCAGGTCATCGGAGTTATTAGTTAGTACTTTTCATGAATCAATCTGGATTTTGGCTTAATGCCTCAAGGTTCTTATACTGCCTATGTATAGTTTTAACAGAGCATTTGATGCTTGTAATCCTCGAGAAGAGAGAGTGCAAAATATGTACTTATGAATCAGGATGTAAATGAAATACTCTAGTTTTTGATAAAAGAGTTTTCCTGTGATTGGATCTCTGTGTAAATGATTTTAATTTTTAGTGATTTTTGGTTAATCTGTTGTTTATGTTTAATTCTGCTGAATCAGTAATGATTTGTTTGTCGGTCGTTACAAGTTTGGTATCAGAGCTCTAGGTTCTCTGAGTGTACAGAGACATAGGACTAAGGTATCGATTAGATTCTAAGTGTGCCCCAATGTATTTTATAGTGCCTTATGCTTATGCAAAAGAAGGGATATAACTCAAAGATGTTTGGACAACATGAGGGATACGTTGCGGAAATTAATGTTGCTGCACCAGTAGGAGGTTTAAGGGATCAGGCAAGGGAGGAACCAGTGTCTGAAAATCCCCATGTTAATGAAGTCATGATAGGAAACCCAAATTTTCATACTCTTTTTTATCAAACCATGACCACAGTGAGGTATATGGCAGACCAGATGCCAGCACCACCATCTAGGGCACCAGTTCCCAGTGAGGGATATGGGTCTGGAAAGACTTTTGAACGCCTACGCCGTGTAGGAGCCATAGAATTTGTTGGGACATCTGACCCAACAGATACTGATCTCTGACTCACTGAGTTAGAAATAGCTTTCAAAATCCTTAGTATTCTAGATTTTGGTAAGGTCAAACATGTTGTGTACCTTTTGAAGGGTAGTGCTGGACATTGGTTTGTTATAGAAGAAATAAAAAGGAATGATGAAGATGATGAATGGGAGGGATTTCGTTGGGAATTCATCAGTAAGTATTTTCCAAGGACATACTTAGATGAAAAGATCTCACAGTTGGAGAAGGTTTGGCAGGGAGCTATGTCGATAAATGAATATGAGTTAATTTTATGGAACTTTGTGATTTATTCCTCAAATGGTTGCTACTGAGGAGGAAAAGATTCGACGTTTGGAAAAGGGACTGAATGTTGAAATGTCTATTCCGGCATCTTCCCTAGAAAGTAGAGAAAGGTTTGCTACATTTGTCGAATCAATTCGAAGGGTAGAAAGGTCTACGACAAAGAAACACGAGACAAACCTTAAAAGGAAGTCAACACAGTCACAGGAATAGTGGATTGGTGGTACTAAACAATCAAAGATTTCAGTAGTACTAGCTCAACGAAAATGTAGTGCACCAATGTAGTAGTCATCAAGGAGTGAGGACCGAGCCTACCATAAATGTGGACAGATAGGACATCTGAGCTGGCAGTGTCCAAGAAGAAATAATAAGATAACCTGATAGACAAGACATTAGATAAGCATAAAGGTAACATGTGAGATAAAATTTTCATTCTAAATTATCTTTCGTTTTTCTTCTCTCTACCTACTGCTTATGAGTAAGGTAGTTATTGATAATCTTTTCTTAAGCCATTCATTTAAGGACACGAAGAAGAGATAAAAAGGATGGAAATATATATATTCAGTTCAATATTCTTTATGATATGTTGAAATTTTTCTCTCTTTATTAAGGAAGGGAAGAGATGTAAAAGGAACTCGGAGAAAATCATAGATATTAAGTATATCAAATTTAAACAGATAAAAATATAAAATAAAATAAATGCATACTACCTAATTTTAGTTCTTGAATACCCTGGCCAGGTATTCATTTATTGAAGGCAAGGTAAGTATAACATACCTAGATTGTTATCTTTATGATTACTCTGATCAAGTAATCATTCTGAAACAATCTAAATAGTTTAACGAAGTAGGAGATGTGGCATGGATATTTCTACCACATTCTAATTGATATGCGGAGGAATTTGATTATTTTAAATCAACTTATAAACAAAAGAGGATGTTTAATATAATGTATACGCTAGTCCTCAGACATAGAGGTAACAATTACTTGATGGGAGGCAACAATAATTAGTGATGAACTAAAGGTTTGAATACCTATATTTAGTAATCATAGTGATAATGATATTAAGGAGTGATGACATATAATCATTCTTATAATTCCTATGCTAATGGCAAGGAACCAAGGAAGAAATAAGAGCAAATAACTCAGAAATAGTAGAAAGATCATGCCATCATTAGAGGAAATGATAATCTCCTCTCATTAATAAATAACCCTGGAAAATAATGGGGTAATAAGAAGGATATGATCTTTTATTTTCTTTCCTTTCAGAGACATGGAAATCAAGTGGGGCGTAGGACACTTGATGTGCATAAGTTAAGTGTTCTTTTGATGGATACTTAGAAAAGTATCAGTTTGTCTTGGACTCGGGTTCCAAGATAAAGATACATGCAACAAGTAATGTCTCATGATGAAAGGAAGATGAGGATGTAATGCGTTTTCAACACAAGTAATAGATACCACGGTAAGAGATTATGATATCTGAGAAATATCATATTATTTTATGATGGTTACCTGGAATGGTTAACTGTGAAATCAGTCCAGTTACCTAATGTAGTATGGATATCATATGTTAGGGGTTTATGCTTTGCATAAACATAACATTGATAAGGATGAATTATTTGAAGGAATAATTGTAAAATTATTGTGAGAAAAGCTTATCAAATTAAATTGATAAATAACCTTTCCTTATGACAAGACGATGTACAACTAATGCGATAGTCAGTACAAGTAGTAAGAAAGCCTAGTGTTGTGTCAGCAGATTAGATGGCACAACAGATTTATGATAAAAATTGTACGTTTTAAGTGAGTGACTGAATATGATTCTGGTCATTCCTAAAAAGTGAAATGAATGAGGAGTTCGGGGAGACTCCCTAGAAATAAGAACCTATTTTGTCATATGAAACTGAAAAAGTTGAGAAAGATGACAAATCAAAAGGGGTTTGATAACTGAGTAAATATAGTATGTATGATGATTCTCTGAGTAAGAAAAGTGTCACCTGACACAGGGATTAACTCTACAGTCAATAATCGAAAAGACAGTAGAATATGTGTCATATCTTCTATAATAAGGTGTGTGGAAGAACTTTGTACTAATCAAATTTCAATGGTATATAATGACATTGAGATGTTATGTGAAGCCTTGATGATATGATGAATAAATAATATATGTCTCCCTTTATCAGAGATTTTGGGGATGAAATCCTTGTTAGGGGTTTATAATTATAATATTCCTGACCTGGGTTATGCCTTAACCCTAGATGTTTTGCTTATAAATCTAATTATATGCTTTCTCTTATCTTTTGAAAAGTAATTAAATCTCAAGAGGAACTTATGTTTCAATTTAGTCCTTTTTGAATAATGTTGAAGTAATGTTTGCTTACTTTGGACCAAAGTGCAAATTACCCAATATGAGGGGTTATCTTGCAAATTTTACTTGATAAACATTCTTTAAAGTGTTGAAGCATCATAGGAATGAGTATGATAAAATGGTATGGCTTCTACATGCCTGAGTGCCAAGAAAGAGCTAGTTGAGCAATGTTTGTGCATTAAAACCTAGTTTTGGTGTAATGTGCAATTTACCAAAAACCTAGGGTTCAATATGCAAAATACCACCTTTATTATATCCCCACTGATTCATGGTATCATGTAGAGCAAAGAAAATGAGACAGGTATCTCATTTAAGCTACTTTGGAGGAGAGAGAATCTTGATATTAAAATATTTAAGATTTAAGCATAATTGGAACTTTACTTCAAATTTATACAAAAAAATAAATATATTAATTGAAGTACCCTTCAACCAAAAGGTGAGGGATGATTATGCAAAAGGAGGGACGACCATGTGCCTTGCAATTTCACAAAAATATCTCAAAGTGAGTGGAGAGCCCACTATCATTAGTTAACTAAAAAGTAATATCCACTAAATATGGGATATTAGTATTATATGAATTAAGGTGCTTAATTGTTTTTCCTTTATTTCAAGGATAATGAAGAGGAATTAAAGGCAAAAGAAGGTGCCTTCGTATACAAGGGAGTGATGGGAGTATGTGGCATAATTTGGGGAGTAGAAGGATTTCTTTTCAAATTTTCTCTCCTTGAAATTCCTTTATAAATACTTTATTTCCCACTCAACCAAAGACTCTTTTTCAGAATTTCTTTCTTCCATGGTTTGGACGAGCATAAGAGAACTTAGGAGCAGTAGAGTAATGAACTCCAACCTGTAGGTAAGCTCCTTAATCATCTTCAACTTCGAATTCATGGTGGAAATCACAAATCAATGTTTGATTTCTTCTTTTCTCCATTCAATCTTCTATCCTAGCCAATACTTTTCACTCAAAAGCTTAAGGAACGGACCTTGTGGAGTGAGAAAGCTTCAACCACCATTATGACGTGAATCTTGAATCTTGGTTTCAACTTTGAAGGTGGGGTATATAACTTTAACCCTTAGATGCTATTATTGCATTCAATTTCTCAATTCATGATAATCATTTTGTTCTTCTTGAATTTCCTTTCAAAAATTAATGGAATCATCACAAAGATCACAGAAAATTTCGTGGGTTTGAATCTTGAAGATGATGATGTCATCTTAAGCACACAACTAAATTAATATCTTGGGCAAACGGTTTCAATGACTTGAGACCAAACGATCTCAAGATCGTTTGAAACGAAACAGTTTCAAAACCGTTTGGGATCGAACGGTCTTGAGACCATTTGGGATCAAATGGTCTCAAGACCGTTTGGTGATCCTTGATAATGTAATTGGATGATGATCCAATGGCTCAATTTGATTGGATTGAAATAGTTTCAAATATTGAAGATCCATTGATTACAAACCCTAATAGGGATGAATAAGTTGAAACCCTAATTGTTTGATTAGTTTAAAGAATCCCTAATTGATCTGTTCGGTTTCAAGCTAATTTGGACCAAACAGTCTTGAGACCGTTATAGTCCAAACTGTCTTGTAACCATTTGGAATCAAACGGTTTTTCAAACCATTTGGTATCAAACAGTTTCAAATAAGTTGAGTATCCAATCAGTTTCAATAACCAATCAAATGCAAGAATTGATGTCTATTTGATTTCAATAATACTTTGCTCAAACAATCTTTGGGGTTGAATGCCCAAACAGTTTCAAAATCATTTGGAGGGCAAAAGATCTCAACCCTAGATGCCCAAACGGTTTCAAAACTGTTTGGAGGGTTAAGGGGTCAAACTGTTTGGAGGATCAAGGTAAAAACAGATTGAAGGTTTAATATATAGGAAATTGATTGAAGAATTAAAGTGATGAAAGATCAATTGAACCTATGAGTGATAATGATAATTATCAAAGATAAGTACAATGGTTGAATCCCTAATGTACTTAGATGATTGGTACCCTTAGAAGGGTTAACCTTTGATGCTTATAGGGGTAGTGATTTAATACACTATGCCTACCCATTATTCAAGTTGATTCAATCTAATCATGATTGAAATAATTAACATCCTAGAGAGAATGAGAGAGAGAAATTCATACATATATAATAATCATGTAGTATTCAAGCCCCAATGCATTCAAAATGAATAGAATATGTAATTTAGGGTATGATCCTTGTTAAAGAGATCATGAAACCCTAATTGAGGAGGTTAATGAGCCCTAACCCTAATTTAGGGTAATTCTTGATGAAACCATAATCTAGAGTGATGGTGTGACCCTAATTTAGGGTAATGACATGAGAAACCCTAATTCAAGATATTTTACTGACAAACCCTAATTTGATAGTAAATAGTACATCCTAACCCTAATTTAGGGTAATGTCAGGTGAAACCCTAATCTAGGGTAATAGTGTAACCTAAAACAAGGCTAATGATGAGAGAAGTCCCAATTTAGGATATTACAATGAAAAACCCTAATTTAAGAGGATGCTTCATGAAACCTTGATTGATGGGGGAATCTTTATTGAGATAAATTGGGATATGAGAAATCCTAATTCAGGGTAATATAATGAAAAACCCTAACTCAGGGTGATGCTATGAGAAACCCTAATTTAGAGTGATGCCTTGAGAAACCCTAATGAAGGGTGATGGTATGTGAAACCCTAACCCTAATGAAGGGTGATGGTATGTGAACACCTAACCCTAATGAAGGGTGAATGTATGTGAAACCCTAATCCTAATAATGGAATAGTGGTTAATACCCAGATGAGGGAGATACCTAAAGTGGTTGATTATAGGCAACCTTATAGCAAGCAATGCCTTAATCTGAGATGAGTCCATATCATTGAAGATAGTTGGACAATTCTAATGTGTGTTCTATGACCTATGCACTTCATGATAAAAGTAATAGATTAGTGGATACAAGTATTGAGGGAAATACCTTAATACAATATAAGTTGATAAACTTATGTAAGTTAAAATTGATGAGGGAAGTAATACTTTAAGACATCATAGATATCACATCCAGCTTTTAAGAATGATACCCCTGGATGCATCTCAAATCCAACATACTTGGATGAGTAACATATGAATAAGTTGTTACCTAGTGAGAGGTACCAAGATGTTTTAATGGGCCTTGTGAGCCAAATGAGTAAGTTTTTACCTAGTGAGAGGTAACAAGATGTTTTAATGGGCCTTGTGAGCCACATGAGTAAGTTTTTTCCTAGTGAGAGGTACCAAGATGAATATAAAGGTCTCTCATAAGAGATGATAATGTTCATAATAAACCAAAAAATGGGACCTAAGTAACATAACAATAATAATAAAAAGGATGCAACAATAATAATAAAGCCCTGAACATACATATTCTTGAATATTCTTAAAAGAGAAAAGAGGAGTACTTGTATTACATAAAGGATGTGACTATGTATGATGGCATGACTAAGGGTTAATGCCTAGTAAAGGTGATGAAATTTACAGTGATGAGATTACATAATTGGTTAAGTCCAATACTTGGCAGAGGCATGAAGTGTATAATCACAAAATTGGTTAAGTCCAATACCTGATAGAGGAATGAAGCCTATAATGACAGGATTGGTTAAGTCCAAAACCTGGCAGAGGCATGAAGCCTATAATCACAAGACTGGTTTAATTCTAATACTTGGGAGGGTCATGAAGCCTATAATCACATGATTGGTTAAATCCAATACCTGGCAGAGGCATGAAGCCTATAATCACAAGATTGGTTAAGTCTAATACCTAGCAGAGGCATGAAGCCTATAATCACAGGATTGGTTAAGTCCAATACCAGGCATAGGTATGAAGCCTATAATCACAGGATTCGTAATAACCCAATACCTGGCTGTAAATTACAGGATTGGTAATAACCCAATACCTAGCTATTAATCATAGGATTGGTTAAGTCCAATGCTTGGTTGTTATCCCAGGAGTGGTTAAGTCCATTACTTGGCAATTAATCACAGGATTTGTAATAACCCAATACCTAGATGTTAATCATAGGATTGGTAATAACCCAATACCTGGTTGTTAATCACAGGATTGGTTAAGTCCAATGCCTGGCTGTTCTCATAGGATTGGTTAAGTCCAATGCCTGTCTGTTATCACAGGGTTGGTAATAATTCAACACCTGGTTGTTACAAAAGGATTGACATAGTCCAATGCCTAGCATGGTTGCATAGGATTGGCATAGTCCAATCCCTAGCATGGTTGCATAGGATTGGCATAGTCCAATGCCTAGATAAGACATGATGATGTATACTCACATGTCTAGTATAATTTAATATATGTTACCAGATTGGCTAAGGTCAACAGATAGAAACAAGAATGACATATCAAGATAATGAGTATTATGAGAAAAGTTTGAGATATTGAAATAGCATGATAGATAAATGATATACATGTTCTTCCTATTCCTTATAAAGAGATTAGATGTTTTAATACTCTATCATAGATAGTTGCAATACTTTAAAGATGAGAATAATCAAAACTGCTTATCCTCTGCTCAATTTTATATTATTAAACTGCAATAATAATATTTTTGGCGGAGAGTTATATCTCTCGTTGGGGAAATTTTCAATTGTCTCACCCCCGTGGAATCTCACATTTTTTAGGTGGACAAGTACAAAGGAGATTGAGAACATCTTGTAGGGGAAGAGCATCAACAGCAGCAGGGACAACTCAGGTTGAGTGTGTTGTCTGTCGTGTTTTGTATATAGAAGTCCTATGTGTCGTCTTTGTACTCTCAGGTTCTCAGAATTATTAGTTAGTGCTTTTAATGAATCGATCTGAGATTTTTTCTTGGTGCCTTGAGGTTCTTATGCTACCTGTGTATAGTTTTAATAGAGCAGTTGATGCTTGTATTCCTCGAGAAGGGAGAGTACAGAATATGTAGTTATGAATCAGGATGTTAATGAAATACTCTAGTTTTTGATCAAAAAGTTTTCCTGTGATTGGATCTTTGTGTAAATGATTTTAATTTTTAGTGATTTTTGGTTAATCCGTTGTTTATGTCTAATTCCACTTAATCAATGACTATTTGTTTCCCGGTCGTTACAAATACCATATGCCAAGTATTTGTACACACATAATATAGGTATACAGTACAATAATCCAAGTAAGAGGTAATGACGTACCTTGATCAAGAGATAATCTAAACCACATATTCCCGATTCCAAATAAAAATTTGGTCAACCCTTGATAAAGACACACTCACATATCATTGTTAGGCTCTCATCATCATTAACCCTAGTTATGTCCATTTTAGGGTTTACTTAACTCATTCGTATATTCCCATCATTATTTCTTGTCTTGTCTTCTTGAAATTGAGTTGCTGGTCTTAGATTACAGATTGACATATACAATTTGATTATTTCATTGTACATAATTATGTGCACATATTAACCCTAGATGATATGTATTAGTCATATTAGGGTTTATATCACATTAGGAGTCATCATCATCATAATAGGAATTATGTTCATACAATTGATATGATAGTTTCACATTGTGTTCCATAAAATGTTATGAACATATTTTGTAGTTTCCAAGATTTATGGAGCATACTTGTAATTAGTGCACATTAATTAGGGTTATTAACCCTAATTAGCCATATGGAGCAAATTATATGATTTCATGCATCAACGTCATAATCATTGATTTTAAATGTATTATAAATATGAATATGGATTTACTGACATATTATTATTATTTTAGGCCATTGCTTGATATTTATTATCCATGAAATAAGCATTTCACAACTCACATGATATCACTAAGATTAGTACATCAAAAGCCTAATATTATGCTTTCATGTTGTTGTACACATTTTTGATTTTATTTTTCTGATAAGCGGGTTGTATTATGTGATTCATCTAGGATCTTGGATTTTCTGAGGAATATTACCTTTTGTCCAATCAACTCTTGCAACGTGTCTCTGACGGGGCACGGCTCCCTCTACTGATTTCACTAATGGGTCTGCTTGGTTCAGGTGGGAATTAGTCGATTCTCATCTCCTAAACTGGGTTCATACTCTCATGTCCTACTTTCTTAGTTTCTCATCCTCCAAGTTTTCTAATGATAGTGTCAAACTTCCCTGGTCTCTGGCACCACTGTATGGCCTCTCTCGGGATCTTGGAATTCTGCCTGCGGCTTCGAGTCGTCGTGACCACAAGTTCCTCATCGTTGACAACCTCTACGAAAAATCCAAAAGAGGCAAAATTACTTGGCTCATCCTCATTCCATTTTGACACTTTTGAAAGACTCAAAAAACCTCCACTAACTCATATGTATCTCTAATTCTCACTGAGGAAATTCGGGCACAAGCCTCCCTATTCCAGATTTAATTCTATTGGAGTCTGCCTTGTCATCCATGGTACCTACTGTGGAAGGATCGAAAAGCATGAGGGATCAACTCCTATGATCCCCAGATCCAATTTCCCCTACTCAAATATCCTCAAGGTTCCTTCTTTCCCCACTTCCTTCTTCTTTCCGTGGTCTCTGAGAGATGATGGAGAGGAAATGAGGAAGAGGGTTTTGTACTCCCTCATTCCTCAGTCTCTACTCACAACTAAAGGGATATACAATTCAAAAAGAGGATTAAAATCTAAGTGGTTGGTTACTTCTCTCCTCATCTGATGATCTGGATGAGTTGTGGCCAGGATGGTCATAGGGTCATCTATCCCACTACCTTGCTCTAAGCACAAGGTAGGAGACAAGCTGACATCCCTCAGATAATCCAAGGGCTAAAGGCCAAACCACAATTAAAAGAATCTATGTCTTCTCCTCGTCTAGGGAGACGACCACTGGATTAGAGATCTAGGGTCAAAACATGGTTAGCACAGACCACCCAAAATCAAGGGGTGTGTGACACTAGCTAAGATTAGGACTTGGGTCCATAAATTGTCAATACAGCACAATATTTCACAAATTTCAAACTTAAATATATCTCTCAAGGAATATCCAATCGTCCTCAAGTTTTGACCACAACTTCAACACAACTTAAGTTACATTCTTATCAAATTTAGTTCCAAAACTCAACTCTCTGACATGTCAATAAATTACCTCAAAAAGACATAAACTTAAGGATCTTGATCATGATATCAATATCATTTGACATCCAAACTTTGATAAAACATTTGGGACTCTCAAAACAAATCAACATGTATGAAATAACTTATGTCATTGAACATTTGAGGATACCAACGCTCCAGTCCATCTCATCATACACACTTTAAGAGAAATTTTATCTTCAAAATTAAGCCAAAAAATCCAATCCATTATAACACTATTTTCTAACAAGTATCCATATGTTTGGTTGCATATTACATATCATGACTAATGGAAATTTGTCACCAACCAATACACACTCTAGTCTTATGTGTTATTGATGTCTATCTAGCTTCCATAATACCAACTGACTAGGGACATAAAAACAATGTATATACTATTAATATTTGCATGATCTCATTATTTAGGTCCTCAACATGAAGACATATATCATTGAGTAAAGTCATTATTTACATATTTAATATGCAATACCATTATCTCATAACTGAAGCAAATAGAATAAATGGAACATTTCCATTATTTTAATCAATTTTTTTACATGATATGTCATTACAATCATCATATGATTTATTCTCTACGCATACATACTAACAGACTCCCACTTGCACTGTCACCTATCACTTTTCCCAAATGATCCAATATTACCATCATTCTTTTGTTGTGAAAGTGCTTTTGTCAATGAGTCAGTCACGTTATTTTTAGTTGGCAATCTATAAATCTTCACATCTCCTCACTATATGATTTCTCAAATGAAATAAAACCTCCTTTGTATGTTCTTGGAATGTTGATGTGATCTGGTTCCATAGCTTGTGCAATATCTCCATTGTTGTCACGATATAGATTAATTACATCGTTGATACTTGGAACCACCCCAAGTTTAGAAATGAACTTCTTGATAATGTAGAAATATACTAGGCCTCTATTGTAGAATCTACAATTGTCTCTTAGAAATCTTCCAGTTTACAACTCTGTTGTTGAGGCAAAACACAAATCTTGATTACGATTTGTAGTCATCTTTGTCAGTTTGTATGCTTGCATCATTGTAACCCTTTACCATCAAATCTTCCTCTCCACTATAGACAACAGATTGATCCTTAATTCTTATCAAGTACTTCATGATGTTCTTCATGGCCAACCAAAGAGCTTCACCAAGATCTAACTGGTATCTATTTGTCCTGCTGAAGGCATACGAGACATCTAGATGAGTACACAACATTGTGTACATGATAGATCCAATTGTCGACGCATATGGAATTCTAGTCATGTGTTCCAATACTTTAGAAGAATTATAGCATTGATCTCTAGAGATAGCAATAGCATGAGACATGGGTAGGTTTCCTCTATTTGATTTCCTCATGTTGAACCTCTTCAACACTTTTTCAATATATGTGCTTTGACTTAGTCCAAGAACCCTTCTAGATCTATATCTATAGATCTTAATTACTATAATATGGGATGTGTCACCTAAGTTCTTCATAACAAATGCATTTCTAAGCTAAGTATTCACCATCTATAAAGTAGGTATGTCATCCTCATATAATATGAGGTATATAATCATGATCCCACTAACCTTTTTGTAAACACATTATTCATCTTCATTTAGACAAAATCCAAACTCTATAACTATTTCATCAAATTGAAGATTCTAGCTTTGTGATGCTTGCTTCAGCCAATAAATTGACCTTTATAGCTTACACACATGACTTACATCCTTTGGATTTATAAAACACTTTGGTTGTATCATGTAAACATACTCAAGAAGATTCTTGTTAAGGAAAGTGGTTTTAACATCCATCTATCTAATCTCGTAGTCATGAAAAGATACAATGGGAAGGATGATCTTGATGGACATAACAATAGAGACTAGAGATTCAATATTTTTAACTTGTCTGAAACCCCTTGAAACCAATCAACCTTTATAAGTTTGTATGTTTCTATTCATGTTGGTCTTCTTCTTGAAGACCCACTTGCACCGTATGGGTTTTACCCCTTCAAGTAGATCCACTAAGGTCCATACCTTATTGGTGTCCATGGATTCCATCTCAAATCTCATGGCTTGAAGCAACTCTTCATACTCTTGTCCGTTAATAGCTACTAGGTAGGTAGTTGGCTCATCATCAATGACCAACTCAGTACCTTCTTGAGTTACAAGATTACAAATTGTTTCTAGCTCAAGGTGTCTCCTAAATCTATGAGGTTCATGTGGTACTTGAGGAAATTGAAATTCCACAACAGTTTGTAACTCTCTATGTTCCTGGTGTACTTTTTTAGGTACATTGTTTTCTTGTTGGTCTCGAACTTCTTTGAGGACTATTTTTCTCCCACTGATTCCTTTGAAAATGAATTCCTTTTCCAGGAATGCAACATCCATGGAAACAAACACTTTTTTTTCTTTTAGGTCATACAAGTAGTATCCCTTGGTTTCTGTGGGATATCCAATATAATAACATTTATCAAATTTTGGGCCAAGATTTCCACGAAACATTTTCTTGACATAGTCTTCACCCCCAAATCCTCATCCATGACATTTTGAGATGCTTGCCAGACCATATCTCATATGGTGCCTTTTGAACTGATTTAGACGGTATAGCGTTTAGTGTAACAATGTGGTTTTAAGAGCATAACCATAGAAGGAAGTTAGAAGATTAAGAAAACTCATCATTGATCACACGCCAATATGTTTTGGTGTTACAAGTGGAGTCCATTATGGTACAATACCATAGTCTCACAGATGGTCCTCAAACACTTGGCTTAAGCATTCTCCACCTTGATTAGAATGAAGTGTCTCAATACTTTTGCCAAGGTGGTTTTGTAATTCATTCATGAAATCCTTGATCTTTTCAAGAGTTTTTTACTTATGTTTCATCAAATAAACATAACCATGTCTATGGAAGTTAACAATTAAGGTAATAAAGTATTGATATCCACCTCTAACATTTGTTTTAAAAGGACCACACAAATCACTATGTATAAGTCCTAATAGATCACTAGCCCTCTCACTGTTACCAGTCAATGGAGTATTTTTCATCTTTACCACATAAAAATATTCACATGTCTCTCTCTATTCAAAATCAAAACAGTCTACATATCCATCTTTTTGGAGCCTAGAAATCTGATTCTCATTGGTGTGCCCAAAATGACAATGCCAAAGATATGTTTTGTTTGAGTTGTCAAGTTTTAATCTTTTGATATTTATGTTATAAATGTTTTTCTCAATATCTATACTACTATAAAAAAAGAAAATGTTTGAACTAAGAAACAGTTATACCATTTCTATTTCCACTCTAGATCACTAGCCAATTATAATTCAACATTTCAAAAATGTCACACTCGGGTTAACTCTCTCTCTCTCTTCTCTCCTTTGTTCACAGTTTTTTGGTGATTCTTCTTCAAAAATCCAATGACGTGAATGACCCATTAACCTACCACTAAACAAAGCATTACATTCGCAAATCCCATGTTTCCCTCTTCTTTGAGACGGTTGTCGTATATCTATCATGATCCTATATGTTCTCATAGATTTTTCGATAAGGATGACACATTTCAATGATTGGTCTTCCCCACAACTTTGATTGGCATGACAAACAATATAACAAGTATCCTAACTCTTTTTGTTAGGCTTGGACGAGCCACCACTTCAACAACTGGTCAATATCATGTCGACTACCATAGAGATACTAACAATGGTGGAAGCCATCTTCTTCTTTACCCCACAACCATTAGAGACAACTTGAAGAACCTAGACAATTGGCATCTAGGAGACGACGTGGACCCCCTTCTCTTGGTATCTAGAGAAGATGCAAACTTCCTACCACCTATTAGAGAAGTCTATATATAGTGAGACAGCATCACAGTCTCCTCCTTAGCTATCACCAGGTCGGGGAATTCCAACTTGGACAACATGGGAGATGATGGTCTTGAGTTGGACCGCACCAGTGTCGGTGATGATAGCTTATATAAACATGCCTTCGACGTAGGCTTTGGTGGTCCTCTGGTCTCCACTAAAGTGACAAATATGACATCCTTCCTTGGATCCAACTTAATGACCCCAAGAGAGGAGAACCTCCTCTTTGCGATGTTCACTCAGGCTGACTGGTCTGATTCAACTTTCATCGTTGCATTCTCCCTTGTAGCGTAGACAATCCTCAAGGGGATAGGGCAAGGCTGGCCTTCTCCATGGGCATCCACAACCCTAGGTTGTGATGATGGTGGCAAATGTGGAGGGGGTTTGTCAGATGAAGCAATCTCTATGAGAAGACCATTTCCATAGGGGATGACCAAGCAAGCAATGAGTAGCTTTGGGTGACGAATGAAGTGGTGGGGGTGAGGGAAGCATCAGGGATGGATTGGAGTCCAAAGGCGTATGGGACGGAGGATGATGGGTCAAATAGGAGTTGATCAATGTGGGACAAAATTCCCAAGCTGTGTGCAGGCAGAGAGGAAGACGTCAACTTTGATGACTGGGAGGAGACATACGTGTAGCCGGCAGGGTTGCCCTGGATGTAGAAGCCCTGGAAATGCCACATATCGATGCAGGAGAGTGCTTGAACAATACCAATTACCTAAAGCATCGCTGAGCGGTGCTCGTTTGGCATTGATGTTCATCGACCGGAGAAGCTTCTGGAGAACTCAGCTGTTAAGGTCACGGAATCGAGAACGATGTAGAGCAGTAAGATTTTACATCTTTTCATCTCTCTCTCTCTTACTTGGATTCATTTTTTCCCCTCTCTGTAGTTCTTTTTTTTGGACTCCTCTAACATTGTGGATTGGTGTGGGTCATGAGTAAGAGGATGTAGCATGAGGAATTAAGGGTGACTGGAAATGATGTTGTGAGCTCCTCTGATAGCACCCCCTGGCTGCCCTATATAAGAGGTGAGGCACAGTGGTAACACATGGTCATTCAATATTTCTGTGGCCATGGTGGATGGTAGACTTCAGAATGTACATGTGATGTAGCACTACATTGAGGAGATGCTGACATTGGGGTGTTCCTCATCTCACATCCAGTAGCATCAATTTGTTATATGTGAACAATTTGTAATGTACAACCTCCTATGATGTGTGATGAGTGGGTATTGTTGTAATCTCATACCCAAATTGGAGGGAGTCTCCATCTGACAATGTCTTTAATGTAACACCGATGAAGATGATGATGATGGTTTCTCAATGCAAGTGACAGTGGAAGGTGATGTCGTAGAGGCAACGTACGACCTTCGTCTATTAATGGATGTTCTTTTTCTCGAAATGGTCGTTCTGGTTTCTCTTCCCTTAGGATTCACCAATAGATGGATTCAGTTACAGGACAAATCCCCTAGAGAGGACCAAAACCCATATATATAATATCTTTATTGTCTCTCTTTCCATCATGAAGAGACATGACAGTTTTAGGAACCTACCCAACCCAACAAATGCATCCCTTCAGGAAATACCAAATAATAAATATAATACACAATTATTTTGGGCCATACTAACAAAGGGATATTTAACTTTTTCCTACTTGGCCCAAAATTCCATGAAAATAACATTTATTTAATATTTTTTCCTTGACACTCAACATAAACACTTCTATATAAAATATCAGATATGAGTCAGAGTGGTAGATAATCAATAAATGAGTACTCCCTTCTATCCACCAGAATATTTAAACATTTTACATATAGTGGTATAAAATTATGAATAGGTTGACCTCAAAACATATTTCTTGGTCCAACTTCACATCAAAACTGACATTCTATTATAACTAGTATTGAAACAGAAGTAGTGAGTCAAATGTGTGATCTCACCATAATTATTACATTGTTAAATCACACAAACTATTATACATCAAACAACTTTCTCAAACCCATATTCTTTACATGAGATATATACATTCCTGGAGCTAGCCCTTTTGTAAGATGATCTGAATTCATGTAATGTGTACCAATGTGATCAATGATTATCATCTTGTTGTCAACTCTCTCATTGACAACATAGAACTTTATGTCTAGGTGTCTACAGGTGGTGGTCCTCTTATCATTTTTAACAAAGGTAATTGTAGCTTCATTATCACAGTATATTTGTATTGGATCCTGAATTGAATCAACAACTTTGAGATCTTTTATCATATTCTTAAGACAAATTGCATGTGATGTTGTTTCATGGCAATCTATAAGCTTAGCTTCCATGATATATGAATCCATAGTCTTCTGTTTGACACTCCTCCATGACATTGCACCACCAGCCAATAGGAAGATATAGCATGTTGTAGACTTCCTACTATCTAGACAACCAGCAAAATCTACATCTGATTATCCTATAACCTCAAGGTGGTTTGTCCTTCTATATGTAAGAATGTAATCCTTTATCCCTTGTAGGTAGTGTACCACCTTCTTCATGGCTCTCCAATGATTAATACTTGGGTTACTTTGATAACGGTCAAGCATTCCAACAGAAAAAGCAATGTCCAGTTGGGTGCATATCTAGAGATATTGTAGGCTCCCAACTGCAGATGTGTATGGTATTTTCCTCATTTCATTCCTTTTAATGTCATTACTAGGAGACTGCTTGGAGTTCAACCTATCTCCATTATCTATAGGTGCTGGTCCTGGGGAACAATTTTTCATTCCATACTTCTCTAAAACTTGAGATATACACCATATCAAGTATATACACGACTTCACCCATATCTTTCATCTCAAAATTAGAGGAAAGAAACTATTTGGTTTCATACAATATGTTTATGTTATTACTTGCGAGTAGAATGTCATCTACATAAAGAATCAATATTATAAACTTATTCCCACTGACCTTGAGGTATGTATACCGGTCAAAAATATTAGGTTTAAACCCAAAATTTGATTTGATGGTATTAAACTTTATATACCATTGTCGAGATGCTTGTTTAAGTCCATAAATTGATTCCTTTAGTTTACAAACTGTATGACTTCAAATGTCATCAATGAAACCTTCTGGTTGTTCCATATAGACTTCTCCAGATAAATCCCCATTTAAAAATTCCATTTTCACATCCATTTGGTGTAGCTCAACATCAAAATGAGCCTCTAAGGCCATGATTACTGTAAAGGAGTCCTTTGATGAGACTGGAGCAAAGGTCTCTTTGTAATAAATGCCTTCCTTTTGTGTGAAACCCTTTGCAACTAATCTACCATTGTACCTCACAATTTCACCATTTGAGTTCCTTTTGGTCTTAAAGACCCATTTGCAACCAATAGGTTTAATACTCTTTGATAAAGGCACAAGGTCACATACTTGATTCTTATGCATGTATGCTAGTTCCTCCTTCATGGCATCAAGCCACTTAGAGGAATTTTCACAATCCATTGCTTGTGAAAAAGATAAGGGATCTATATCTTCAAAGTCTATATTTGGCTCTTGAAGGTATACAACATAGTCGGCTGGGATGGAAGGCCTTCTTGATCTTGTGGATCTTCTTAATTCAACATTGGGTTCTACAATTTCTATAGTCTCTTCAAGTTGTTATTCATAATGATTATGATCAACTTATTCATTTACAACCTGACTAGGAGCATGATCTACTTCTATTGGATCATCCACTTGACAATTGTTCATGGGAATAATAATTGGATAGCCTACACGTCTTTGACTAGATGTAGGTGTAAGATAATTATCCTACATTTCATCAAAAGATATATTTTGAAGCAGGTCATTCCCATTGAGATGATGACACTAAAAAATTCTAGCATTACCCGTCTCAAATATTTTCGTGGGTGAGATGGACAGTAAAATCTATATTCCTTTGACCTTTCTGGATAACCAATAAAGAAACCAATACTGGTAATTGGGTCAGATGCCTTCTCATGTGGATTGTAGATTTTAGCTTCTGCACGACATCCCCATATGTTCATATAGTTCAAGGATGGTTTCCTTCCGGTCCATAATTCATTTGGGGTTTTTTGGACAGACTTGCTAGGAATCTTGTTTGATACATGCACTACCGTCTTTAAAGCCTCACTCCACATTGTAGAAGGAAGGGATGAATTACAAAGCATTGTATGGACCATTTCCTTTAATGATCGAATCCTTCTTTTTGCTAAACCATTTTGACTTGGTGTGCTCAGCATTGTATATTGAGCTACAATACCCTCTTCTTGAAGACAATGAGCAAATGACCCCTTTCTTTATCCCACCTCAGTGAACCTTCCATAATATTCACCTCCCCTATCTTATCTGACTATCTTAATCATTTTACCTAATTGTTTCTCCACTTCAACCTTAAAGTTTTTAAAGGCTTGAAAAACCTCACTTTAATCATTTAATATGTAGAGAAACATATATCGTGAATAGTCATTGTTAAGGTTGCAAAATATTTTTCCCTGTAAAACAAGGTGAAAAAGGTCAACAAATATATGCGTGAATTATTTCTAGTGTTCCACTAATTCTCTTGGAACCCTTCTTAGAAGTGTTGGTTTGCTTAGCCTTTATGCATTCAACACATGTTCCAAAATCATTAAAGTCAAAGGGCCCTAAAATTCCCTCCTTTACTAATCTTTGGATTCTTTCATTAGAAATATGTCCCAATCTTCGATGCCAAATAAATGATGATTTCTCATGTAATAATGTACGCTTATTACCAATAATATTATGCTGGTCTGTAAAGGATTGTTCAAAATGAGAGCTTAATTTAATCTGATAAAGATCATTTATTAAAACACAAGTACCAATTAAATTAGAATTTTTATACAATGATAATTGTCCACTTTGAAGAATGACACCATAGTTTAATTTTTCTAATCTAGAAACATATATTAAATTTCTACTATAGTTTGGTACATAAAAAGTATTTTCTAAGTCCAAGAACCTTCCATTGTCAAGGATTAATCTGCAAGTGCCAACAACCTTTATGTGAGAACCCAATTTATTTCCTAAATAAAGGACTTTTTCACGCTCTGTTGGTTTCCTTTGATTCAAAAATCCCTGCAATGTATTGGAAATGTGTATGGTTGCACAAGAGTCAAGCCACCAACTATATAATGGAACATTTGAAAGATGACATTCATATGAAATAAGAGACATTATACCTTTCTTCTCTAACCATTTATTGTACTTGAAGAACTCCTTCTTAGAATGTCCTTTCATATAGAAGAAGAAGCATTTCATATTAGTCTTGCTTCCCCCAACCTTTCCATCTCGTGGCTTGGATACCCCACCTTATATAGGAGCATTTCCTTTCATTTTTCTTTTACCCTTGTTGTTATGCTTGTCATGGGTGCTTAAATGAACAGTAGGGACTACTTAATTCTTAAGTCTCTCTTCTTCTTGGACACGCATGGCCAATAAATTATTTATTGACTATTTTTCCTTTTGTGTGTTGTAGGAGACCTTAAATGATCCATATTGACTAGACAAGGAAGTTAAAATGAAATGAACAAGAAATGCATCAGAGATGGATAACTCCGTCTCATTAAGTTGTGCGGAAATATCTCTCATCTCCATGATGTGTTCACGAATCTCACAAGAACCATTGTACTTCATAGAACAAATCTTTGACATTAAGGTTCTAGCCCTGGAATTATTAGAAGAAACATATTGTTCCTCCACTGCTTTTAAAAAATCTTTTACCAATTCAGAATTAGGAATAGACCGTCTAATATGCTTTCCTACATGTACTTGCATAAGCAACAAACTAAGCCTATTAGAACGTTCCCACTTATCATAGTTGACTTTTTCAGTAGTAGTACTTTCCACTATAAGTGGTTGTGGTTTTTCCAATCGGAAAGCTAAGTCTAAGTCCATACACCCTAATGTAAACATGACATTTTCTTTCCATTCATTAATTTGAGCCATTGAGATTTGGAATATTGTTATCACCACGGAATGATGAGGAAATGACCGGAATAAATAATTTTTCCAACAGTAAAAACCACAACTAAAATGTAAAAGTAAATAATGAGGTCTACTTCATTTACTTTTATTGTACTATTTAAAATTAGTCATTACAAACTATCTTTGGATAAATTTGTAATACTAAGTAAGCAACATAGTTTATACATGCTTTAAATTGACAAGTCACTTAATGAGACTCAATTTATACATGCTTTAAATTGACAACACAGTTTAACCTTTGGGTTATATATGGTTTAAATTTTAAAGTCATGTAGACATCTCATACTGCTTAATAACAACAAAATGACTCATCTTTAGGCAATATCATATCATTCAAGTTAAAGCATGATTATTTTAAAACTTCTATATATACTATCATGCACGTAGTTTTTCAGCTTTCCGTCACATAAAATAGGGATATAAATATATTCCATATGACGGTGATTATGCATGAACAATGATCCTTATCAAAGATACATTGCGTAAGGAACATACCCCACTTGATCTTTATTCAGAAAAAAACATATATTGTATCATGAATTACAAGAGGCGTAATGAATAAAACAATTTTTAGCACATGTGGGTGGCGTAAAAGCACAAACAAAATACACACCATGGAATCTGATGTAGGTGCCGTAATAAATAATGGAACCTATCATCGTTGTGGTGGCTATGAAGTGATTAAAAGAAACTAATCCGGAAAAATGATGAGCACTGAGTTGGTCTTAAACTGAAAATCAGTATCTTCTTCCACGCGAAAAAGAAGAAGAAGAAAAACGTCATCACCGACCCAATTCCATTAAAAATTTGGTAATGAGAACAACACCGAAATGTTGAAAAGGTGCATACCGAAAAGTGGCAAAAATGTTAATTAGATTAATAATGCTCGCTGTCAATCATAAGTACTTCATCAAGAATCAATATATGCACATCGTACCAGATCAATGTGATTTGGTATATGATTATATAATATTGCACCGATTGGCAAGGTGGCTGTAAAGTAACAGTCGAAGTTTGTAGAAACTAGAAACGATGGATTGTGGCCAGAAATTTAATTGCCGCGTCGAAACAGTGGCGATATAATGGAAAGTAAACGAACGCCAAACCGTATTACGAAAAGTACCATAGTGGATAATTGTCAGCGGTGGGTTTTGTTGTGAATATTATACCAAACGAATCAATCCTTAAAAAAATGCAAGGTTCTGCACATTGTTGATTCCGAGCGCAATCATCACACAAATGCAAACCAATTTTGCATATTTAATCCTTTTCAAGAATTTCCATTTACCAATCTTCTCCACCGGAATTTCTTATGGTGGTTGCCGAGTGACTATATACCGCAACATTTATGTCAGACTAGAGACTCGGATTGTAGGGATGTAAAATCATTCGCAAATGAAATGTACATGTTTCATCCGTCGTCCACATAATAAAAGCATAAAACGACATCCGTCAAAAAATTATAAACGCTCTGATACCATTGTTGTAATTTCATATCCGAATTAGACGGAGTCTCCATCTGACAATGTCTTTAATGTAACACCAGCGAAGATGATGATGATGATTTGTCAAAGCAAGCGGCAGCGGAAGGCGAAAGTGTAGAGGCAACGTTCAGCCGTCGTCTGTGAACGGGTCTGTTTTTACTCCGAACAGGCGTTCTGGTTTCTCTTGCCTTAGGATTCTTCGATAGATATTCGGTTACAGGACAAATCTCTGATAGAAGACCAAAACTCATATATATAATATATTTAATGTCTTTCTTTCCATTATAAGAAACATAACAGTTTTAAGAACATGTCAAATACCAAATAATAAATATATATACATAATTATTTTGGGCCTGGATATTTAGGGATATTTAACAGGCATGTCCATAGTCTGCATTTGGATGGTCGATGACCTTCAAGATGATTGTTCCCGCCAATTGTGCTAGGAACATGCTGCTACTGATAGTCACAGATCATGAAGCGGGAAGTGGATACGAGATTGCCCATATAGACATACCTACATTTAAACTGAGTGATGAGGTCGAACCTATGTTGCCCGGATAACCAGCTAGCCGCCACCACGGTGAGAGGCACTTCCATTGTATCTTCTTTGCCCTCTATAGATTCCTTTTTATGATTGCCTATAAAATCCATTTTGTGTTAAACAAATGTCTATTCTCGCCCATACAATGTTGCAGGTTTGCTCGACTTCTGATGACTTCAGCCAACACTGCTATACTATTAGGCAACACTCCATATATATAAAGAGTTGTGATATATAGCACACCATCAGCACCAACATATACACCCTGACCTCGGAGATAAGCAAAAGCCATCTGACACACATGATATCGCGTGTTTACCGGGCATTGTCTGCATTGTGCGTTTTTTTTACTTTAATAGTGCGTGAAGTTGAAGGGGCGCTTTTTCGGTTACTTGGCGCAATCGAAATGGGTAGATATCTAAAAAAGTATGCACTCCCGCCTTTTGTGTATGTGAGGTGTCATTTGGGGAGTTATCTTTCTCTCTCTTGTGTGTCGTCTTTCTCTGGCGAAAGGGACGAAGCGGAAGTTCTGCACCGCCGCAGAACTTCTCAAGGAAGAAGCATAGTGTTGTAGCGGGGACAACGCCGGAGCCTGGACGTCGGAGCCTGCACAGTGCGGAACTTCGACAAGGAAGAAGCACAATGTGAAACTCTATGTAGTGGAGGCGACGCCAAAGCTTGCACTCTCTGTAGTGGAAGAGACAGAAGGGTTCGTTGGAGAAGAAGACATATAACGCGGCTAAGGTAAGTGCTATGAAATCCTTTTAAGTCTTTCATTACCTGTACCAGACTCCATTATGACTCCATTGCGTGGCTAGATTACACTTACATGTCAACATAATAGGGTAGAATGCTCTGTTTAGTATTTCTTTCTTAAGAAAAAAAGGTTTTAGATAACGGATTTGGGAATGTGGATCTTGATTTTGAGCTACACGGTACCGTTTGAAACAGAAAAATGGCAAAATATGTTTCAAATAGTGAAATACACGAAATAAATTATTGTGTTCAATGGATCCTGAAGAAAATGCAGGTGTTTGAAGTAGTGTTTCGAATGTTTTTGTGTTATTTTGTGTTTGCATTGGTATTTTTTGTTTTGACTGAATATATGAACTACAAATTGGGTTCTGACTGTTATTATTTGAATATATTTGTAAATTATAAATACTGTGTAAATTGGTACTGTTATTGGCATTATGTGGTTTTGTTGCTATATTTACTGCAAAATAGACATATGCGCTCAGTATCCGCGCTATATATTTTGTTGGCTTTGTTCTAATTTAATATACTGTGATGTGTGAATTGGACTTGTTTATAAATTTAGTTGTATTGTTTATAATCATTATCGGTTTGGTTAGAAGTAAATTTATGTATTGTTGTGTTGCTACTGGTAATGCTTTTATTGCTTATTGATTTTATTTTGAATGGATATAGGTGCTATTGAACACATGTATGTTTACTTCAGATTGTTTTTGGTAATGTTTTTAGTATTATTTTTGTCTATTGGTACTGGATATATACATTTGGACTACAAATGAGACTTACTGTGTAAATTGGTACTATTGTTATTATTTGTTAGTTTTGTTATGATTTAATATACGGTGCACTATAAATTGGTCATGTTTATATGTTTTTTTGGTTTTTTTATAGTTTAACGTATGTACTAGAAATCAAACACATGGATGGAAATATATCTATGATGACTGGAAAGTTGGGTATACTGGAAAGTTATTTTTATAATAGTGCTCTACAAAATTTTTTAGTAAATAAAATGAAAAGTATCCTAAAAATTTTTGTGTGACTATTTTGTAAATTTAGTGGTATTATTTATAATGATTATTGGTTTGGTTAGAAATAAATATATGTATTTTTGTGTTGCTACTGGTAACGCTGGTTTTGTTTTGAATGGATATAGGTACTATTGAAAGTGTGTACATTTAATTTAAAAATTAATATATATCAGAACTACAAATTAGACTTACTGTATAAAGTGGTTCATTAGTTAATATTTGTTGGTTTTGTTCTGAATTGATATATTGTGCAGTATAAATTGGTCATTTTTATATTTCTTTTGGTGTTGCTATAGTTTAATGTATGTACTAAAAATCAAACACATGAATGGGTATATATCCATGACGACTGGAAGGTTGGGGATATTGGAAAATTGTTTTTAGAATATTATTGTGCAAAAGTTTTTAGTAACAAAACTTGAAAAGTGTCCTAACTTTTTTGTGTGATAGTTTTGTAAAGTTAGTCGTATTATTTATAATATTTACTAGTTTTTTTAGAAATACATGCATGTATTTTTGTGTTGCTATTGGTAATGCTTTTACTACTTATTGGCCATGTTTATAAGATATTTTGGGAGTATTTTGAATTTTTCTTTTGGTACAAAGAGAAAACTTTTGGTATTACTTTTAAGTGATTTTTTTATAGTTTATAATACATCTTTGTTTTGTTGTTTGATATTATAGGTATTGTGAGTAGATATCAAAATGACAATTGAGGAACAGATGCTTACGGAGAAGTTTGAGAGTAGATGTAGCATAAGCAAGTTTAAGTTTGTCATAGGGATTGCTAAAGGTGAACATGTAACAATTTTTAAGGAAACTGTATCTGGTGTGTTCATTGGCATGAGATGTCCTACTTCTCTAGACATGAATCTGATAGAAGATCTTGTTTACGCATATGATGGCAATAAGATGGCTTTTAAGATTGGAAGTATGTTGGTTGGATTTAACCCTCAACAATTGTGCGCAACACTGGGCTTACCTACTATAGGTAAAATATTTTGGGAGTAATATACATATACATAAATATATGTTTATATTTATATTTGGATAAGTGTATGTATTGATTTTTAAATGAAATATGTGTTGAGTTTGTTTAGGTGTTAGCAATTTCTTACATTTTGGGAAATCAGTCAACAAATGTAGTAAGATAAGGTGTGAGTATTTTAAAGGAGATCTAAAAGTGAATGATGCTATTGATATGCTAAAGGAACTGGTAGAGAAGGAAGAACCAAAAACAAAGAAGACTTCGTGTAGATTTAGATTTGTTGCTTCTTAGTAGTTTTTTATATCCGTACAGAAACTTTGGAATTAAAAAGTATTGTTTGATTTGGTTGATGGTTTGGAAAAAATAGATGGAATTAATTGGTATAACATATATTTAGGGATGATGGAGATGACTATAAACCAAAGTGGTTACCTAAAGGGTTGCAGTGCACTGTTGATGGTATATTTTGGTATTGTAATGCTGAATTTTGTGGTATTTTCAAAAGTTGTACTAATCTTGAATAATTTTTTTTAACAAGGTTTAGTTTAGGGAAGCTAAGAAGATGTTTCCAGAAGACTATCCAAATAGAATTCCACAAATAAATAAATGGAAGTATGACCATAAGTTCAACAATTATTTGTCTAAAAATGACACAAAAATTGCTGAACTTAATGGGGTATATATCCATGACCACTGGAAAGTTGGGGATGTGGGAAAAAAATTGGCAGTATCTAATGACACAGATGTGCTAGATTCAACTAGTGTGAAACTAGCATATATAGAAGCTGACAAGATGCAGTTGAGATTAGAATTAAAAAAAATTGAAATATAAGGTTGAAGGAAGAAAATGAAGAGTTGAAGATAATCGTTGATGGGTTGCAGATGGCTTTGAAAAAGCCAAAATGATTGTGTATTTTTGAGTGAGGAGTTGTTTGTACATGGAATAGTTGATCCAACAATAGAAGGTACATGTACTGAGCACTCTAAGAGTGATTATGAGGATGAAGAAGAAGAATCAAGCAGAGATACCCTTGCAAATATCAGGGATAGTCTAAAGGTAGAACATTATTATTGTTTTTTTAATACATTACTAATTATAGTGTTATGAATAAGTCCATATTCATTTTTTTAATGATTACAAAAAAAAATAAAAGGAAGGTTGAAGAATCAGATGATGCAGAAAAAATTAAATATACTGATATTTGTGTTGTCACTAATTTGTTGTTTATTTTTTTTAGTTCAAATTAAACAATAGTAAATATGTTTTTTGCAATTTATGTAGGATTTCGTGCTCCAAAAAAGGCCTGAATTGAAGAATTTAAAATTAGTTCCAATACAAAGACATTTTCTTTAAAATGAAGCTTGAAATTGTTTACAGATGTTAATATACTAATATTGATTTTTTAAAGTTTCATCATAAAGTATATTGAACATTTATACATATTTTTTTGTATAGGAAAAGGAGAAAAGCAGTGAGAATGAAACAGATGATCCAAAGAATAGCACAATAGAAACACAATCTACATTTGATTATGAAGCACCCGAAGAAAAAGCACAATAAACTATTGTTGAACATGATAAAACTGATACAATAATGTTCTTTCTTATGAGCTGTTTGGTACAGTTATGTGTGAATATTGGTATGTGAAGTAATAAAGTTAGTACATGATACTTTAATTATTTAAATGTCAGGAGATTGATAAGGTTGTTGTCTTTGAAGAAATTTAGTCTATCAGTACTAAAAAAGAGAATCTATGATGATTGTAGAATGTGAACTGTTTACAACTCCAATTAGTGGAGAAAACAAAGACAAATTGGTTTGTGGAAAATGTTAAATTGTCTTGATACTATTTTGATTTGAATGTCATATACTTGATAAAATGATTACTTTTTTAAGGTAGAGGAGAGTGTGAAAATTTTTGAAGATCATGGTCAAAGTCCTAAAAAGGAAATGGAAAATTTTGCTTGTGAGAGTAGTTCGTTTGTAGTGCCTAAAAGAGGAAAAACAGCCATTAATATTGAAGACAAACAAGGAAAGGGGTCGGGAAAACACATGGTAGATTGATGTTTGAAATAAGTATTTGAGAGCATACTTTTTGATACATTGATGCAGAAGAATGGATTGTTGCAGTTTGTGAGCATGTTGATAGACTGGATGCTGACATGAGAGCTACCAAATTGAAACAATAGGGGAAAAGTCTAATGTTGGTTGTTAGAAGAGTGAAACTAAAAAGGAAAGAAAGGGGATACGATGATAACTTATCAGTTATTATAGTTATCAATGACTTTGGTAATAGTGCAATGCAGACACTTTCCAAAAAAGAAATAAAAATGCTTGGAATGGTAATATGTATTTTTTGTTTAGTTATACAACAGAAGAAATATTGTGACTATTTATACAAATGTTGCTATATTACATATAACTAGTGAAGGAAGCAGTGACGGTGATGTTGTATACTCGTTACCACACGCAGCACTAATGAAAAGTGATTTGAAGTAGATGATGAAAGGCAGGAATGCTGAGTAATCAAGTTCAAAATTGATAGGGTTAAAATTTGAAAATTGGTAATGTTGTTATACTGAATTGGTATCCTTGTGCTTTTATTTAAGTGAAGGGATAATGGAAATAAGAGGAGAGGAAGTATAGGAAACCATACAAAGTTCTTCATTTTCCATTCATCATTGCTAGTCACTATTATAACACACAATGAATTAGGATTGATAAACTATATGATTATGCCTATATTGATATCTTCACACTGGCATCTGCTAGTAGGAACTTTGGGAAGAAAAAGTTTTGTTCACTACTGCAGTCTTGAGGAGGAAAGGAATGTTGATATTATTGTTGTGTCCAATGCATATGATAGAGATCCACATCTGATGGTATGCACGTTTGATTGAAATTATAGTATACTATTAGAAGATGTCATTGAGTATTATTTTGAATATGTTATTTTGTGTGATTAAATTAGGCCCAAGCAATAAAGTATGCATTGAAGATTGAAGCTGAAATATCAGATCAGGGTTGGAAGATAATTTATAATAGAAGAGCTCTCCAACATGATCCTACAAGCAATGACTATGGATTCTATGTGATCAGATGGGTAGAAGAACTAATGTAGGATTGTGGGATTGAAGGTACAAGGGTAGGTAACGTTCACCTGTTGAGAGGAACTTATGCAATGAGACTATTGAAGCAGAAGGAGTATCTATGTGTTGCTAATTAGAACTTTCGGAGACGTTACATTTTAATGTGATGGGTAAACTTTGGATTCTTTTTCATGTAATTGGTAAACTATCGAAAATGGCACATTTTGTTGTGTTTTGGTACTATTGCTATGTATGATTTGGTATTACTATTGTGCAAGTTTGGTACTATTGTGGTCTGAGATTGGTAATGTTGTTTACTTGTTTTAGTACTAACAATGACAAACATACTATTTACTATAAATGATTTGTTGTTGTAGGTTATTTACTTCACAATTTTTGATATTTTATGTTAGTCGATTCTCATTATGGGATATATTCATTGTGTGGAATACTTGTTGGTATTGTTATTTGTAAGAGTTGGTACTGTTGTTGTATAATATATGTTTTGGAACTATGATTTTGTATGAATTGGTACTGTTATCTCTTATGGTTTGGTACTATCGTATGGATGCTTAGTTGGTCTTGAGTTGGTAATGTTGAATTATTTTCTATGTTAAAATGTCCTTACTAATGGTATGTGTTCTAATTGGTAATAAATAAAACTTTGTTTGGTTATGTATCGTAGTAGGATTAACATTGATAAACAAAAATTAATAAAGTCAAATATAGCTTGTTTTAGACATTGAATATAGACAGATCCACCATTTTGTTTAAGAGTAATTCCATCGCTTGGACTTGAGGTTTGAATATGGAGAATCATTATACAGCTTATTGTAAATGCTTTGTTATTGTATGTTATTTATATCACAGTTTTTGATATTTTATGTTAGTTGAGTCTCATTATAGGATATATGCATTGTGTGGAATGCTTGTTGGTATTGGTATTTGTATGAGTCGGTACTGTTGTTATATAATATATGTTTTGGAACTATGATTATGTATAAATTGGTATTGTTATCTCTTATGCTTTGGTACTATTGTATGGGTCCTTAGTTGGTATTGCGTTAGTAATGCTGATTTTTGTGTGTGTTAATATGTCATTGTTAATGGTATGTGTTCCATTTGGTAATAAATGAAACTTTTTCTGGTTATGTAGTGTAGTAGGATTGACATTAATAAACAAAAAAGTAATACAGTCATATATTACTTGTTTTGGACATTGAATATAGATAAATCCACCATTTTATTTGAGGGTGATTCCATCACTTGGACTTGAGGTTTGAATATGGAGAATCATGGTACTTCTCTAATGAATTATGATCATAGTTTCCAATGTGTTTTGGATGTCTTGTAGCATCTAGACATGGAAAATCTCCAATAACATTTGCATATGTTTCTATATTGTCAGCTTGATCTACTGCTTATTCTTCTTCTATGCGTCGAAGAGTATTCGGCTTCTTCTTCTTTCACTTTGACTTCTTAATTGATTGTTCCTCCTTAAAAGATTTTTTACGTGTTGATGAAGGGTGACCAATTCTTTTGCATACCAATGGATCCCGTACGGAATATTGTGAAGACTATTGAACCTATTCAAAACATGCAAAATGGTAAGAATATAGTAGTACATGAGCATATCATATAAAATGTACTAACACTTACATTTGGATTAGAACTTGGTAGTTTTATCTTTTTATAAGCATCACTTACAATCTATTTGATCTAATCAAAATTATCGTTAGATAATTTTGTAAAATCAGCAAATCCATGACAAAATTTAATAATATCTTCAGATCTAGAATTTGCACTGTGCGAGTTTTGCATCGAGTCTGGATTTGATTCATCATAAAAATGAGTTATGTCTTTCCTCCATCGATCAAGTATGTATTGATTGAGTCCTTCTTCAAATTTCAAAGTATGAATCATAACACATAACATGTGACAACATAGGATGCCACTGGATTCAAAATATCTACATGAGCAATTCATGTTTTGTGAAGAATATTCATGCATCACGGTAAAATGTATTTTAAATGTTTTTCATTCATTTGGAGAAATAATTATGCTGCAATGCTCTATAATATTAAAATTAGCATTGACACCGTCGTTAAAAACAAACTTAGTGTCACATGAAATCATATCGGAAAGTTGGTCCTCGAATTTCTTAAACAAGGATATAGTGTAAAGATCTCTAAACTAGAATTCAATCATGTAGGATGTCCTTACAGGTGCTATTTTATACATGGATTCATACTCAACAAGTCTCTCTTTCTTATATTTAGAGTACAAGGCAAGCTCATATTGGTAAACAAAATACTTCAATGATGTATGAGAATTCACATAGCCATCAAAAAATGCATTCATTGATTCATTGTGTTGTGTGTTTGTCATATCAGCCCAAAATAATTATCAACATATACAGGAACCCACATTTCCCTTAGTTGATACATCCTATTCAGCCATCCATCCTCCTTGACATTATAGTTTTGTACAATATTGTACGAATTAGTTCTAACTCAACTACTATAATACTATCATATACAACATGTCTGACCATAAAAGAAGTATACAAATCCTTGTCAAGCTTATCAGGTAGCTTCCTTACTATATGCCAAAAACAAAGATGATAACGGGTATTTGGAAAAACAATTTTGACTGTGGTCATGATGTGTTGTGCCTGATGTATTAGTATACCCTTTAGAATGGCACCTATAAATAAGGGTAAACAATGTGTTAGCATTCTTATATTCTGAACCCAACAGTACTTTATAATATGTGACACTGTACTAATAGTTGTATATAACAGTACAAATAACTTGGCATCATGACTTACCCATGCATTTTAGCTATGTCTGGAAAAGCCAAACATAATTTTCAGTGGTTTCATCACGTAGAAGTCTACATCCATGAAGAATGCTTTGGAAATGGTGATTGACACCAACAAATGGAGCAAAAGGCATTTAATAGCAGTTAATCAAGTATGTAATATCAAATGTGATTACATCACCAAAGTATTTGTAAGAATGCATCGATATTGAATCGGTCCAAAATACATTTCAAAGAACACCATCATCATTTAAGTCCATAACATAGAAAAAAATGGATTTTTGGTTTGCATATAAATAAAATAATCTTGAATGGCTTTTGCATCACCTTTACTAAGATTTAGACATCTAGATATGGCAATATGGTTTCAGACATCCCTCTTAGTAAAAGCTAAATTGTCATATGATCCTGCATCAACAGCAAAACTAGACATAGATTTTGTAGCACTAGTACCTATAACAATTGGTACAGTTACTTTATAATTTGGGTATTATTTAATTTAATGAAATGAAGAAATAATTTTTTGAGGAATATACTAGCTTGATCGTTTAGATCAATCCCCCTCACAATTTTTTCAAGGATCTTTCTCTTTGAAGGTAACGACCTTAGAACACTTTGTTCTAAAAGGGGGTGATTGTGTTGTTCTTGAAAAGAAGTAATAACAATCTGATCACTATATATGTCGTGGAAAAAACTAATATGGGCAAGACAGTTGGTTTTATCAGTTGGACGATGATGGTACATAGTAGTATTTGCAGATTTAGGAGGTCTACCAGCTTTAAGGCAAGAAAGAGTTAGCCTCATAAAAGAATTAGTGGTATGATTTTTTATAGAATGTGTTGTTGATACTCGAAACCCACAAGCATCATCATACGCTTCATAAAATGATCTATCTTCTTCAATGGAATCAAATACCATGCCAACTTTTGGTTTTACATTCATCAATACTTGGTATGATAAGTTCAGAGAAATTAATATTTTGCAAAATTGATACGGTCGGGTGACTTGCACTGTCAATAAGATATCCCTCATTGCAATCTAATGTAAAATTAAGATCGATGTCATCTACTGGCATCTGTACAATTAAAGAAAATATATTACTTTGTCATTATTTAGGAGGTAAAATGGGACTATATAGAGCATAAATTAGTATTGTCATCATTAATGAATGGTACTAAAAAGGGTATACCAACAAACACTGGTAAACACATAATAACAGAGTCAATATTGGAGCTATAACAATTAAAATTGAATATTGGAATAATAAGATGAGACTAAATTAGTATCGAATGTTAGAGTTATAATAGAAAACATAGAGTGATTAAGAGGAGATTAAAGATCTATGCAATGATACAATTAAAATGGAGACTAATTGTGTAAATCTATGATTGCTGATCAAACAAAATATTATGAATTGAGATTAACCTTTTAATCATAGAATTGACAAAAGTAGTTTGCTATATAAATCCATGATTTCTGATCAAACAAAATGTTATGAATGGAGAATGACCTTGAATCAATAGATTTGAAAAAAGTAGTTTGCTGTGTAAATCCACAATTGTTGATATGAAGAAAAATGACACAACAAGAGTTCTTGTTTGAGTTGTAGGAGTGTATATATAGGATAGAGAAATAGAGGGAGTATGGTCAAAATTCAAGTACAATATAGAGGACAATGAGGATTATACAGCTGAATTGTGCCAGAAGATGAAGAGTCGAGGTGTCCCATTTTGAAATTGTGTCAAAAGTGCAACTTCATGTTGCTACCGTCTGCGATTGCATGGAGCAGTTGGATTCATGTTGGTGGTTGTAGATTTGGAAAAAAAGATAATGATGACAGTTGGATTCCTATTGGCGGTTATAGGTTTGGAAACAAAGCTAATGATCTTGACGATGTCTGCTGCAATTCCACTCTCGTGTCTTGCGTCGCACAATGCAGACTGTTGCCTGGACGTATTTTCCTGAGGTAGGGGTGCTGATATTGGTGGAAGAGGTGTGTTGTGAATTTTTTTCTCTATACTAAGTCTTCAATTAATTTGTCATTGCTCTGACATGTACAACAAGAAAAAGTTCTTTCTGTGTATCTGACACAACAAGTACTATTAGTATTAGGCTCCTATTGATTTGGTGTAAGTGATAAGTTCGGTGAAACTCATTTTCTGGGAACTCTAGTTCAGTTTCTAGAACTTAAGTTCCATTTACTTCCATGTGATTGGTTTGTGGTAAGTGTAAATATGAAAATCATTAAAAATATTGTTAATTTTTGTTATATAATACAAATAAGTGAGGATGGCAAAGACATAAAAAATAGAATCATATATGTAAAAAATCATAATATTCTTAAATCCTAATAAACATAACAAGTTGTTGTTGTGCAAATGTTGCTCCTTTAAATATATCTTATTATGGTACAATTATAATCTTAACAAAAAATTATGATTAAAATCACATCACAATATTTTTATTCCACTTTGTGTATAAAAAATATTGTAATAATATCCACATTTCATGTGCTTATAAATACAATTTTTGGTTCATTATTATTTAACGCAATGTAGAATATTAATTTTTACATTATTTCTGTCAGGAATTTTTACTATATTACTCATGCATGGTTACAGTTAATTATCATTCTTTTGCATCATAATGTTTAAACATGATGAAAAAAAAATATTACGTAAATCACATTGTTTTCACATGATGCGGTGTTTTTTCATGATGTTTGTATTTTTATTTTGTAGATTGTATTGATAATGGTAGTTATAATGTTAAATATTTTACATAGTGCAATTATAGTGTATGATATTTTGTCATATTATGTTGTAATTTTAGCAACAAACTTTATCTTCATCATTAATATTTCTAGTCATAAATATTTTTACATGCATCACTTATAATGAATGAAGAATATAATTGTATAAGAAGTGTTGTTAGTTGTCCCGAAACTCGTTTTCCGTTCTTTTTAAGAGGGAACTCAGGAACTGTATTTTGTACGTAAGTTTGTAGCTCTTTGGAAGTCACAGAACTCAAATTCCAACAGTTACTTTAAACCAATCATGAAAAACTTATCAAGGAACTCCAGTTCATGTATTTTCCCGACCAGTTACGACAAACCAATCGGAGCCTTAGTAGAAGTTCATTACAAGATTACATCAACTCCTCACTGTTATTGGCATCACGCAAAACATCCACATTGTTAGAAAGATTTGGAGATTAAAGATTTACTAAATGTGATGTTCTTCGGTCAACAAATATATAAAGACAGACGTGCAATATGAAATTGGACATCTCATGGTATATATTGTTATTCCATAGTCACAACGAATTTTGTTGTAATGAACAAATCAAAGTGTGGTTGTCTATGATTATAAAAAACAACTCAATGAAGTCCATTGCCATATTGGCAATTCAGAGTCTATTTAATTAATTAAAGGTGGGACCTCTCTCTTTCCTTCCTTTTTTTATCTTTCTTTGTGTTCTTCTTCGAGGCCATTTACAATAAACTATCTTTTTTGTTTTACTTGCCCACTTTTGCCATCATGCATTTATTTTAATTTTGTTGGTCAGTTTTTAGATAAAAAATTTGATTAATTATCCCCACAACTAGACATGTTTCCAAATACTATACATGTGGCCATTTTCTTTTTCACTCAATCTTATTTTTATAAAACTCACAATTCAAAGCCTGCTGATAACTGATTTTTAGTCAAAAAAAACTGACATAGATGCAAAGCTTTTAGAGTCTAATTAAACAATGACAATCGGGTCCATTCTCTTTCTTTACTTTTTCATAGTTGTTTCTATTACCTTTCTGTGGCATATGCAGGACACTATCATTTTGACATTTTCCTGGCCAATTCGCCCTTTTTTGGCTTTGTCATTCAGTCTTAAAAAAGTATGATCCATTATCCTCACGATCAGCCATGTTTAAAAATAGTAATTTTATTTTTTACTCATTCTTATTTACATAAAAATCAACTGCCCACAATTATATTCAAATACTAATCACTAATTTTCAGTGAGAGAAAATTGAATAGATGATAATTTATAGAGTGTGAGTAATCAATCAATACTATTATGAAAGAGAATATCAACCACTAACTAGAAACTGCATCTTTTTTTCTCAAAAAAATTGTTGCCAATCAAAATTCACTATTTTGAATGTGGATGATGATGGTCAACTCTCTATGCTTTCATTTTTTTTATCTCATTATGTTGAACATGTCCCCACCCAAAATAAAAATGATATAAACATACAATAAGACACATAGTAGTTATCCTTAACAAAATATTTTTCCTAAAGATGATATTTTTTTTAAAAAAAATTGGCCATTCATTCATCCCGTGGTCGGGGGGTTTTGAAATTGAGACCTCTCAGTCTTACATCAGTACTTTTACCATCTGCGTGCCATCTCTTTGGCTCCTAAAAATGATATTATGTTTGATTTATGTTAAATATGATATGAATAAAACAAGTTCATTTTCTAAAATGGAGTGGTATGACTTGTGTGTGTGTGTGTGGCACATGTGTGTTAAAGATACCATATAGTGCTATATGAATTCACCATGACAATGGAAACACAAACATACAACTTGACACTTCCCATGACCTTCCAGGAATGGTTCTTTCTTGTGAAAAGATAAATTTAAATATTTAGTGTGAATAATAGTATTCATGTTTAGAAATTTTAATATGCAAATGGTGGTTATGACAGAAGTGAATAAGGTTTATTCTATTCTATGGCATTAACCATGATCGTTAAAACATCAAATAGCAGTTGTACAATGTGAAATAATGTCATACACACACTCATGTAATAGTCGACGAAATGAATCTATAAAAAAATAGTTCTATAACTAATAAAAGTCTATGCTATCTTCTAGAATGAGTTTAGCCTTAATTAAAAAGTTAAAAACATGACAACACATTTTTCTTCTCTATTTTTTATAAAAATAAAATCAAACTTGTCCAGTACATGTTTAGACATTTTTATTGGTTTAATGTGATCTAATTTGAGACATGATAGACATTGTGTAATATTCATATGAAATATTTTATTATAAGTTAAGAAGTAGTTAAATTAAAAAATGATGTATTTGAAGTGTATATAAAGTATAAGGCATTTTCATTTTGATAACCAAACATTTTTTATAATAGAAATATTGGAAATTGTAAGTCCTCGTAAAAATATGAATTTTTAACACTTAAAAATAATCCTTCTAAAGATACATTTTTAATTGTATAATTTACAAATATATTTTCTATGCAAAAATTATTTTTGTGTAAAATTTCATTGTTACATAACATTTATACATATCAAATTTAAAGACATCAAGTTATTATTTAAATTTATTTATTTGAAGATTGACTCAATACTTCACTAATATGAAAATATTTTTATATAAAAAGTCACTTCGTAATGAAAACCATATTTTGGTTAACCATTTTTATTTACATTAAACTTACTTTGACAACAGAAATAATTGTGATTTATTATATTATTTTGTAACTATCCAATATTTTTAGGTATTACAGAGACATTTACGCTATGTTTGGTACGCGGTGGTAAAATTGATGGTGATGGTGATAGTGATGATGATGGTGATGGTGACAAAGATGGTGATGGTGATAGGGAAATTATTAAAATGTGTTGTTTGGTAACATGTGCATTGCAATACAGATGGTGATGGTGAAAAACTTAAAAAATATTGTTTGTTAAATGGCTATATTGATGGGGAGGGGAATTTTTATAAAAAAGCACCCTACACAAGTAAGAATCATATTTATTAGAACATTTATTGTGCAATTGTCTAAATAAGTAGTGAAGTCTTGAAAGAAACTTCTTTCACCATGATTCACCATGCTTTTTATGGGGACAAAAATATATCAAAATTCACCATGGATTCACTATGATTCCCTATTACCATGGCGAACAAAAAACATTTTTATTTCACCATCATTCCCAATCACCATGATTCACCACATAACAAACACAACCTTAAAGATAATCTTTGCGTTGCAGAGATTTGAGTTACAAATTAGACTACAAAAGCACGCATCTTTAATAACTTGATTTAATTTAAAATGGCACATGCATGTGCATGTTTGTGCTCACTAGTCTAATAAATAAATACCATAAGACTTTGGGGAACTACCATAAAAGATCTCATCTTTTAAAATAGAACATTGACCATTCTTTATATGAAATTCATATCGATCCTTGTCAATACAGCATGTAGAAATAATATTTCTATTTATGGAAGGTAAAAAAATAAAAATTCTTTAACTCTATTACAAGCACTACGGACAATGATAAATCATAGGTTCCAACTACCGTGTCAGCAATTCTTTCTCTATTTGCAACATGTTGTTCAACCTCGCCTTTTTGTAAAGTCTTACTTCTTTTTAGGTCATTCATATTCAAGCATATCTGAGATCATGGTCAGATATCTAATACCCAAGATGAATAAGTAGACAAATTTATCTCAATAATGTATATACCTAAAGTGGACATCTCTATCCCCTCCATCATCCTCACTTCCTCTAGATAGGGAGGCCGGTTTCTCTTTCAATGTCCACACGGGTGACTATGGGGATAATTTCCTCCATTGTTAACTCCTCCCTTTGGCTTTAGTACGAAAGACTTAGTCTTCTGGAGAGCTTTAGAACTCTTCTTAGTTTTCCTTTGACCTTGTACTTCCATTTTCCTCTATTGATCATCATCACAAATTTGGGCTTGTCTTTCTTCATTTGCACTTTAGCTATTCTTAATATGCCAGCAACTCTGACAATGGCTTGTCAAAATTTTTCATGTTCTAGTTCATCACAAATTGGATGTATGCCCTTGTCCATGACTGTAGAATCACATCGGTGTCCAACTCTTGACCAAAAGCAAACCCCAGGCAATAAAGGTTCTCTACATACCCAATAAGCTTGAGTACTTGGGGGCCTACTAGATCTCCTTTTGCCATGTTGCACTTGAACAATGCCTTGGAGAGATCATATCTCTCTTATCTTTCCTAATCTTGATACATGTTCTGAAGATGTGTGACCATCTCAATAACATCCATGTTCTCATGTGGTCCCCGTAACACATAGTTCATTGAGCATAGCATCAGACACTTGACATCTAAGATATCTTCATAGTACTTCTTGTAAGCATCCATCTTGACCTTAGGAACAATGGGAGTAGGCTCATCTCATTTTGGGGTTTCCAAGATATGGAGCTTACGCTCCTATGTGAGAACAATTCTCAATGTGTTGAACCAGTCATGTAAATTATTCCCATTCAACTTGTTCTTCTCAAGGACCGATCGCAAGGAAAACATGTTGTTTTTTTTTTGGAATAGGGTAAATATATAGAAGAGAAATTTGATTCTAGAAGAGAAATTTGCAATTTTTTTTAAAAAAATATTTGATTTGATTAAGTAAAATTTGGAGATATTCAATTATGACTTAATTTATTATCATTGCCACTATTTTTCTCAAGTTGATAAACCTCACTTATCAATTCAGAAGATTGCATCGTCCAACCTTCTAGTGAGCCAAAATGTCTATTCATCAAATCACGAGTCAGCTTTGGCTGATCACCCACAACTTGACTATGTAGGTAGGAAATTTTTGCTAATTGCATTCATGAATCTCTTGGATAGATGGTGTGCATAACTCTTTGTCACAATCCATCTTCATGCTTGTACATACATAATCTCATTAGGATCATCTATTTAAGCCTGACCCAAAAACCAACATGATATAATATACACCCTACTTTGGCAATCTTTATATGTACCATCAGGCTTCCACGAGATGGACAACACACCATAAATTGGTGTAGCCAATTCTTAGTTGATAAAGTTCTTGATGATTCTTTTGGAAAGTATCTAAGACTTAATATTGTTATTTGAGGGATTTTATAATATGCATATATATCCAATAACCACATATTTATAGTTCGTACCATATACATGCTATAACCACAATAAAACATGCAATAATAAACACAAGCAATGGTTTAGACATCCTATCATAATTCTATGGAGCCACAAGCAACTACTGCCACCTGAGGTCCATGTCATATGTAGCAATTTGTTGTTGATGATGATTTGTGTTGGAACCAATCTGGGTCGATCAGTTCAATCCTTGAACCAATCGACTTGCCTCCTACTCATTCGGTTGCTATCTTGAAGTGGTCCTCTAGCCTCTTGTCCTTGTGACATCTAAACCCCTCCAACTAGTTGGTTGGGCCACCAACCAATCAGATGGATCCTCCTATCGTCAGCCTCCTTGATCGTCCTATCGGTTGATTTGTCTCTTGAACTGATCAATTTGGTGTTGAGATCGTTCGCTTACCTAATGTAGAATGCCTTATTTTCCATAACATGAATTAAAACCATCCTAATCTAATTATAACATCTTACATTGTTATTGTGGAACCTTGAGTTATATTTGAGGGGATTATAGGAAGGAAAGAATTAGTACTTCTACATATGGGAAAAAGAGGCTTAATATGCAAATTGAGATATAAATAGGACAAAAAACATCCAATTAAGCACAATTGGTCTTGAGCTATAGGCCATAAACATGCTACAAATCACCATGAAAATGATTTTATGGCAACTTGTGTTGCATATATATAATATCATATATATATATATATTGGTATTGTTTGTGTCATTTAATCAAATATGCACATTAACCATTTTATATATTTGCATTGTATGTAATAAATAAATATAAAACCAAAATATGATCATATAGATTAAATCCTAAAACATAGTAAATTGAAGCGGCTCTGATATCACTATTGGGAAATATGGCATCAGGTAAGGAAGTGGAAAAAAAATTTTACTCACCACGTTCCTATAAGAAAGTAGATCGTGTTAACAACTATGAGATGGGAAAGAGGGTTGCAAGACATATACCTGATCCTGGAGAAAGTTCAGTGACATGTTGGTATGTATGCCCATAGAGCAAGTCATATGATGATTGTAATGGGATACTATGTAAATGATTTGAATAATAATAAAGGCAATTTCCAATCTATATGTTTAAACTGTTTCTGAGATGATGGTGTAACATGATAGATGTCTAAAGAATGATTTTACTCAATGGAGTATGCTTTTAGGTTCATGACCTAAACGATGAGATCATACGGATGTTAAGAGTATACATTCTTGTTTGGTCCCTAGTCGGTTGTTATTGTGGAAATAACCATAGACATCAATAACACTAAAGACTAGATTGTGTGTTGGTTAATGACATAATCTCATTAGTCATGATATAGTGATATCAAACCAAGCACATAGGTACTTGTTAGAGAACAAGGCACCGGACATACCCACCATGAGAGTGACACATGGAACCTTGACTTAGTAGTCACAGTCAGCTCTCACAGTGATGGAGGTGAGTGTGATTCTCAGACCTGAAATCACTACACTCAACACATGTGGTTGGGCACACTTTGACATCATCAAACGCAGTCCTGAAACATGGGTTGTTATAAAGGTGATGATTGGGTGGCTTTGACACATGGGGCTTTTGAGGGGTGAGTGATAGATATGGGATTTGTCCCTCCTAAGGGAGTTTGATATCCTTGGCCACTTGATGAGTAGGATTGAGAAAGGCATGTGCATGCACGTGTGAATCAATATGTGATATTGATGTCATACACATCTCATCAATCTGCTCTGAGATCAAGGAAATGAATGAACATTGACAGGATGACTGTTCCATGCCTCCAGTTCATTCAGGATATCAGTGACAAAGGAATTATACATTCACTGTAACACCATTCACGGATTGTAGGGATGAAAGTTGTTCTCCAACTTTCTATTTGACTTGGGTAGCACTGATGTGTGACTAAGCACCGCTCTTTGCTTGTGAAGTCATAGATGTTATGGACTTTCACTGCCAATGTGAAATGGACCTGCAGGGTCACACACATAGGATTTAACCTAGAATAGGAGTTTGTCCACAAATGATGTTTAGATTGATTACTAAAGGAGTTTAGTAGCTAAATTAAACACTTAATCAATTGATAGCTCAGAATCACAGTGTTCAAGGAGTTGGACTGATTGATTAGAGTATCTGATTGATTGGAACTGCAATTGATTGATTCTGCATAGTCTGAACTCCCAAACGATCGGCTCATGTGATGAACTGATCAGCTGAGCTTGGTGAACCAATCATTTCATGGGATGAGTCGATCGGCTCATGGCCAGAATGAGACGACCGGTTCAAGAGTTGAACCAATCGGCTCAACTGGCACAACCGAGTGAGTTGGGAAAGTGAGATTGGTGAGAAACTATTTTTGTTTCTCTTATCTAATTTGATTAGAACAAGGAAACAAAATAGGATTGTCAATTTGAGTTGAACCAGGATCACGAACCGATCGACTGGAGTGTCCAACCGATTAGCTCAGGGATCCAAACGATCGACTGGTGTGACCAAATGATCGGCTGGAAGGTCCAGACGGTCATTTCAAGGCTGAAATGATCGGTTCAGTCGACGTAGTTTGTTAGATTTTGTGGAAATCTCGAACCCTTCTACTCCTGCTTTAGTCCCATATTGCCAGGGCAAGAGAACCCTGTCCCATGACCCTCCTATATATAGGGGTATTGGGGGCTTCTCGAACAACAACTCAGGGCAACCAGTTGCTCTACAAGTTGTCGTTCTCTCTAGTTTTAGTAACCAAGAGAGAGCCCGAGCAAGTGCTTCCCGCAAAAGGGAGGTGTAGCAAGGAAGGACAACTGCAGTTGCAACAGGTAGCAGGAGAGTGTGTTGGCGATTAGTATGTCAACAGGAGGGTGTGAATCCTTCCACTTCCTTGTGGGAAAAGGAGTGTGGAGTTCCAGGAAGTCCGTGTGGATGACTACAGAGGCCGGAGACCTCTATCGCTCAGAGGACAACTGTCATCTGACAGTCTGGTAGGAGGAGGAGTCTTCAGTATCGATGTGACCAGGAGCTGCACAGACACCATCCAAGACCAGAGGTGATGACCGTGCAAGGTGCAAGGTACTGTCGCCGAGTGAGCCTCGGGACAAGGTATGCATCCACAAACCTTCTTTCCTATTATATAGACGTTGACGCGATTCCTTTTGTTATGGGTTTGAGGGAGAAAATTTTTGTTTCCGCTGCTTCTCTGCTTCCCCAAAACCAAACATGACAATGGTTGTTGTATGTGCCACTTCATCGAGTTGCACTTTGATAATTTTCATCGTTGGCCTCCTGGTTGAACACCACTGACAGTGGTTGATGATGTCCTCCTAGAGGCAAGTAGAGCCTCCTCTCCTCAATAGTAATCCATGTGGACCACTAGCAACTCTGGTCATTCTTGTGGAATGGACAAAAAGGAATTGTCCCTTCTAGTCAATGTGCTAGCATCAACTTGCTCACCGAATTGCCTCTTTCTTACTTTTCCTCCCTTTGAAAGGTAGAACTTGTTTGTTTTCTCTTATTTACCACAACTAGAGAAAACAATTGTTGTCAAAGCTTATTGTTGTGTTAGGGAAGCCCCTAATGTCCCTCTATTTTTAGGAGGGCCAGGGCCATGGTTCCCAAATCATTTGGGAGTCATACAGATTGAATTTCATAAATATTCAAGAAGTTATGAACCTCAAACTGATCATTTAACTAGTAAACTTGTCAGTTCATACATGATACGATTGGTTCAACCCTTGAACTTGACATTTCGTTATGTTTCCTTTTATCAATTACATTGTCTTTTATAATCCAGTTGATGCACAACATGATTTCAACATCAATCCTTGGTCCAATCCAATTGATCAACCAAATAGTCAGTTCACAACTTGAGATAATCAATTCACACAACTAATTTGATTTGTTTAGGTGTTCAACTGGTCATTTTAGAGTGCGGATTTATGATTTTATTTAAATTGAATACCTAACACTTTAGCAATCAAGTTTATACATCATTCATGAACAAACTTCTATTCCAAGTGTGTTCCTATGTGTGTGACCCTATAGGTTCCAAGTTACATCAGTGGTGAATGTTCATAACTAATTTATGATATCAGAAGCAATGATTGGTATTTAGAAAGACATCATTGCTTCCCAAGTAATTCAAAAAGTTGGAGAAACTTCAACCTACAATCCATGACTAGCATTACAATTATTGTCTAGTTCCTTTGTCTCTAATATCTAGTTGGAACTCAAGGTATGGAATCATCATCCTCTTTAACGTTCAATCCATGTTCCTTGAATTAGAGAAAACTTTTTGAGACATATGTGAACTCAATATAATATATTTATGTACATGAGTATGGCATGGCATATCTTAGTATTTCTTATCAAGTGTCCATGATATACAATATATTGAGGAGGGACAAATTCCATCTACATCATTCACAATCACCCGCATGTGTCACAATACACCTGAGCACTACCTTTATTACAACCCTTATTCAAGTTCATGGTAGATGATTTCAAAGTACATAGAACGACATGTGTTGAGTGTAGTGACTTCATGTCTAAGAACAATGATCACCACTATAATAACAAGAGATGATTCTAACTACTATTCAATGGTTTCCATGCATCACTTCTTGGTGACCCGAGTGTTACACATCGTCCATATTTTAATAATAACTCAACCATTTTATTCATATGTATCTAATATGTTTGTTTAAGATTGATTTCAGGCATTAGGTACATGAAAACGATCAAATTCATCAGGTCCTAGCTTGATCTAGTTCAAGTCAAAAGCAATGCAAATGCACTTTTCAAACACTCTGAAACCCTTAGGATTATTTTTGTAATCATTTGTATTGATGTAATGACTTGTAACTAAGATGAGAAAAAATAAGGAGTCTCAAATTCAAACATTCAATTACTTCAATGACATTTTCCAAAATTCATTACAGGGACTCTTTCAGTCGAGTTTTTCACTCATAGAACTCAACCGATCCCCTTACTAGATTGTGAGAAAATTTAGGTTCGATTGAGCTGTACACACACAGAACTTGACCGATCCCTACATTGAGAAAAATTGATTTGATTGTTTGGTTGAGTTTCATCTAGGATGAACTAGACTGATGGTTCAAATTACGTTTGGTGCAAAGTGCATCCGATTGAGTTAACTTTATTAAAACTCGACTGAATGCATTATATGAAATGTGTAGAAAAAGGTGATTCTATCCATTAGAGTGTCACAAAACATGAAATTATATTTTTTGCAAGCCTCAAAATAGCTAGAAGTCATTCCTTAGTGCCCCTACCCTCTACTGGATGCCCCCAACTATAAATAGGACCACTTTGAGTTCATTCTAAGGTTTCTCTTTCAAGCTATTCAAGCTCCTACCTATACTTGAGTGCATCCAGTCCACTAGAGTCCCTTTCTCTCTCTTATTTATAACGATAAACATTCATATGAGTGAGATATGCTTTATGTGAGAGAGCTACTCCATTGTACTTGTGTAAAGATCTCAAAGCTCCCTTTCTGCAACCCTTTTCTTTAAGATCTTGTTGATAAAACTTGTCCAAGTGAAGGAGAAGGTGCAAGCTTCTTCAAGTTGTAGAATAAGGTGCAAGAAGCTTCTCCAAGTGAAGGAGGAGGAAAAGGATGAAGATCTGGGAGTAGAGTGGGTAAATCCTTAGAGGAAAAAGACTTGTTGCATGAAGGCGATCTCCTTGGCAAAGGTGTCTAACTGCATACAAGAGTGGGTAAAACCTTGAAGAGGTAGAAAATTGTAGATCATACGGATACATAAGTCATTTTTTGTAAGGTTATTTGCTCCCTTGAATTTAAGCGAAGCTGGCTATCCTTGTTTCAAAAAATGTACATCAATTGTATGTCTTATAATGGAGTATCAGTATGCATAGATTGCAAAATCCTGGGCTTGACCTCACTAGGTAGTTGAGTGACTCTCTCCTAGTTTAGATAGTGAAACCACTCTAAATAGCTTGTTCAAGTTCTTATTTGAATTACTCTCATACTTGTTGTGCATGTTTAGTTGTGCCCTGTTGAAGTAACTTGAAGGTTTAATCAATTTTGTGCAATTGTTGTTAGCTCTATTCCACCCCCCTCCAGAGCCCTTTGATTCAACTCTCTCAAGGTGGGTCTCTCTGATACACTATTCTGTAACAAGTATCCATGTGATTGGTTTGGTATCACATATAAAAATTGATGAGATCCTATCATCAACCAACACACACTCTAGTCTTATGCGTTATTGATGTCTATCTAGATTCCATAATAATAACCAACTAAGGAATAAAAAGAATGTATATACTCTTAATGTATGTGTGATATCATTGTTCAGGACGTCAACCTAAAGACATACATCATTGAGTAACATCATTCTTTGGAAACTTAGTATGTAATATATTTGTGTCATAATTGAATAAAATGAAATAAATGTATGATTTCCTAAATTAAAAAACATATCATTTACATGATATGCCATTAAAATCATCATATGATTGTCTCTCTTTGCATTCATACCAATAGACTCCCACTGACACTTAGATCCAATCAACTACGAACTGAATCCCTTATCTTGATGTGATCAAGGCACCTTAGCATGTTCCACCCAACCTCCATTGTTTCTTTGGATGTAGCTATATACTTGGTCTTTATTGTAGAATCTATAATTTTCTCTTGTTTGGAACTCTTCCATCTTACAATAAGTTGTTGAGGAAAAATACAAATCATGATTGCAATCTATAGTTATCTTTGTCAGTTTTTATGTTTGGGTCAGTGTAACCCATCCACCAACTCTTCCTCTCCACCTTAGACAAGAAATGGATCTCCAATTCTTCTCAAGTACTTAAGGATGTTCTTCAAGGTTGTCCAGTGAGCTTCACCAGGATCTGACTAATATCTACTCATCATGCTCATGGCATATGTGATATCTGGACATGTACAAAACATTGTGTACATGATGGATCCAATTGCATATGCATATGGAATCCTTGTCTTAAGTTCCCTTTCATCACAAGAATTGGGACATTGAGCTATAGAGATAGAAACACCAATGAAATAGATAGGTTTCCCCTTTTTGAGTCCTCCATGTTAAACCTCTTCAACATTTTGTTAATGTAAGTGCTTTGATTTAGTTCACGAAGCCTTCTAGATCTATCTCTATATATCATGACTCTCAAAATATATGATGTTTTGACTAAATCCTTCATAAAGAACATATTCCAAGATAACTCTTTGCCATCTATCATGTAGGTATGTCATTCCCCATCAATAGCATGTCATCTGCATACATTATGAGGAACACAATCATGCTCTAATCTTCTTATAAACACATGGTTCATCTTTACTTGGATTAAAGACAAACTCTTTGATTGTTTTATCAAACTGACGATTCTAGTCTGAGACACTTGCTTCATTCCATTGATTGACCTTTGTAGCTTATAAAATTTATTTCCATCTTTTGGATTTCTAAAACCATCAGGTTGTGTCATGTAGACATACTCAAGAATATTCATGTAAAAGAAAGAGGTTTTAAACATATATCTACCAAATCTCATAGTCATGATAAGCTGCAATGGTAGGTATAATGCCGATGTACATAACCATGACAACGGGAGAAAAGGTTTCATCATAGAAAACACCTTGAACTTGTCTGAAATCCTTTGAAACCAATCGACCTTTGTAAGTTTGTACATTACCATCCATATCTGTCTTTTTTTTGAAGACCGACTTGAACCATAAATTTTACCCCTTCAGGTGGATCCACCGTGTCCGTACTTAGTTTGCCTACATGAATTCCATCTCAGATCTCATGGCTTAAGTCACTTCTCAGACTCTGGTCCTTTATTGGTGTGTAGGTCTAGGAATGACTGTGGTAATGGAGAATGGTCGTGGTGGAAGGTGGGTTAGGATAAAAAAAGTGGTGAAATGGAGTGAGGTAGAACTACTGTGTTAGGCACCACGAGCATGGTTTCTTGAGGGTAGTATGACTATAGAGGGTGCCACAACTACGATAGGAGGAATTAGGGGTGCTAGCCTTGAGATTGATCATCCTGTGAGGCTGCTGCCACATCTATTTAGGGAAAAACCACCATTATTATCTCTACACACCACAATCATTATGATGATGACAGTCATGGTCAGTTGACTATCCTGGTCCTTGAAGATCCTAATCAAGTTATATGATTTTAAATATTTTATCACAACTATGGATGATTACCATTGTTGTTTTGGGTGATTTGGCATGCACTTGAGTCTTCTAAGGGTCCACACAGTGCTCTTTGATTCAAAACAATCCTTAGTCATTTTTAGGTAGGTATTATTAACTTTGTGCTCACGTGGTGTCCTCCATGGATGGGAAATTCCTATGATTGACCACCTTCTCTACCTTCTATAATTTTTTATCCCAAAGTACCTATAAAACATTGAAGATCAGTCATAAGTGCAATCTTCAAAATGTGATAATTATTGGTAAATAGCATACACTTTAAACATGCCGATGTGAATGAGGAGAAATAATATAAGATGGAGACCAAACTAGATATCAATCACATATGTAACACAAATATCAATCCATTGAAAAAGTAAATGAACTTAATGAATGATGTACCAAATCAAAATGAAAAGAACATTAAGGATTAAGATCTAATATTGGTGGATAATATATCAGCCAAACATTTTAAGGCCCTTTTACAAACAATGCTATTGTATTAAAGTTGAGTCCACCTAGAACATAATAACATGATGGTGTATTAGAAAGAAAAAATTGTACCATGTTGGAAGTGTATGATTAATGGTGAGCTTAGATAATATTCTTACTACCATATCAGGATACACTCTTAAAACCACCACATTTACATTTATCCATTATAATTTCCCAATATCTGAGGGCTCCAATAAAATAATCTTAAAAGGAATCATTGGACTATCCATATCACCAAGGTCCACCTCCTTTTCAGGTAGCCTATCACTAGAACGACATAGTTAAACATGCTCATCTTGGAGAAGTATTAGAATGGGTGACCAGTCAGAAGTTGATCGTGCCTTGTGTGTGAGTTAGAAAAGATCATAGCCAAAGACAGTGGTAGTATGTGGGTCCAGTCATCATTTCTAAAACATGATTTGGGTTACTTGCACAAAACATTCACTTGAGAAATTATCCCTAAAGTTTAAAATTTTAATGACAAACCACACACTTGTAAACAAGCAAGTAAACTCTTAGTATAGAAAGGTTTCATTACCAAGGGATAATGTTTTTAATAGTATAATAAAAGTTGTTGCAATGAATAATATTTAGAATTTGGTTTTGAAAAGATATTTTAGAGTAAAATCAGAAAATAAATTTGCTAAATAAAAGAATTATCTAGAAATTCAAAACTAAAATAAGAATGTAAAATTGCAAAGTAACACTAAACTATAAATATATTCTATACAAATATGAGAGAGTAAACTTGAAAACTAAAATTTATAAAGAATTAGTTTTAGTTTATAAGATTTTTAGGAGTCTGAGTTTCACCACCACAAGCTTTTGTAGCTGTCTTAATAATTTTATCTCCTTTACTAAATAAGCATTAGATTAGGATCATATAGATTTGTTCCTTTTAGAAACAAATCTCATAGATCACGATGCCCATGAACTCTCTGATGTTAGTTTCTGTGGGTTATGGTTCAATCATCCAACAAGTATCTATCTAGGATCTCTTCGAGAATCTTCTGAGTCTTATTCAATATTGTGGCCCATAAGTCTAGGATCTCATCTTTATGGATCCTAATAGTCATGAAGAACGAGGGATCAAGACACAATTCCCATTTTTAAATAGAAGAAACATCTTTTATATATTTAATGAAACCCAATTTAGGCAATACCAGCTATGCTATCATGGGGCTACTCCCTATATCCCAACAAAAGTGAACCACTCCATATTTCTCATAGAAGTAAGAATAAAGATAGGGGATAGAGAAATAATGTTGCTAGTAACACTTTGTAGACTTCATAAGGAAGAACATGATTCCATTTCCCCTTTCCTTACTCCTTTCTCTTGGATAGGGTTCTGATATAATACATGATTGATGACTTTTTTGGTACTCCCCCTCCTTTTATAGAAGGTAGAGTGCCATGAAAACCTTAAGAATTGTTTCTACTGGAGTTGAAATTTTCTATATTAGTATCCCCAAACAATCGTTTGGTAACCAAATCGATCAAGTGTCTTAAGTGGTTGTGTGTCTTTGAAGCAGGATGTTCTACCAAATGCAAGTCAATAGGGAAACTGGTTGTCATGATACTTTACAAGGAAAGGCAGTCAATCAGTTCAATGTGAGTCGACTGATTTGATCATGAAAACATGCCTTGCTTGATAACATTGAGTCGATCAACTAGAAGTCCCATCTACTATTCTTGATAATGGCCACTTAGGTCCAAAAGTACATACTAACATAATAACATAATGAAATCCATCTCTAGAAAAGTAATCATAAAGTGTAGTAATATCTTGAATAAAAATACCAGGTCATTTTATGATCAGGTCATGGGTGAAATACCCAAAATACCACTATTAGGGATCATATCAAAAACCTCAATAAAACTTCATATAAGAGAGATCAAGCTTCAAAATCATGTTAACAATATCATAATACACATTCAATAAAATTTGCATGAATTTATAATTTCATTTTCTATTTTTAATCGATAAAAAATCAAAATCATATAGTTTTGGATTCCCAACACATAAGAAATAATAGACGCCCAAATTACATTCAGGAAATATTTTTAAAATATTGTAAATTTGAATAGCTTTCTATGGATACCTTATTTTATAAAATCCAAGTTCCCAATCTGAAGATATGAATTTTAAAAAACTACTTTATCAAAATCATGCTAACCGTTCAAGATTGATCTGACGGCTGAGAGGAATAAGCACCCAACTTGCCAGATCTAGGCAGAGTGTTCTTAACCCAATGAAAAAGGGGGTTTCTCCCCTATTTTTTTGTAAGAATAGGGCGCCATGTCCAGTGCTTATGACAGTGAAGAGGCTCGTGTCTCTGGTTGGCGATGAACTCGACAAAGGCTGACCTGGATGTCGATCCTCCTCCCCTTCATCTCTATCACTGCTATGCTACATTGATGGCCACCAAACAAAGCCTCATTTGACCCCTAGAGCCACTGCCATTGTGGTCCTCTTCCATGTTCCCTCCCTCTCATTCTCATTCAATTTGTGTCAAAAACCTAGCATAGGGTCCGACCGCAACCAAGCATCCAAGATCAAGGGGTTTTATACCCCCACTCTAACCCGATCTTGGGCAACGATCATCTATCATGGGTTCTCTATTCTGATCATGTAAATTGGGGCCACAACCTCCAGTTCGTGTGGACTGGGGTCCCCCCCTTTTTTATATTTTTCTTTTTCTATTTGATAGAAGTCCAATTTCTAAAAATAATTATCTAGATCATATCTTAATCTCGTTAAATTCCAAATTCTATAATTAACACAATCTTTTTATTATCTTTCCTTAGACAAGAGATTTGGTCAAAATAAAATAGATAAAGAAAGTTTACTGTCTAAGTAAGACTTGGATAATTACAAAAATTAATTATCAAGATCACTAGATAATCCATAATTATCCAAAATTTCTCCTAAGATCTTATGTTTTAGTTCTTATCTTTTAAAAATATTAAAAATACTTATCATGTGTAAGAATACTATATTTCCATATTTATATTCCAATGACCTACTTATAAAACTTAATTGGCCCAAATGAGCTAGAATTGGACTCTATGGCACATGGTGCATTCCATAGTCTTGCAAAGGGCCCATGAGCTTAATTATGTTCTAAATAATGAATAATAAATCTTGTATAAATATAATTTCCCAATCAAAACTTACTAATGATACTTTTGCTCAAAATTACATTGCTTTCTAAATATTAATATCATTTCTAGGTCTAGGCTCAAACCATTAAGTAAACTCATCATATTCCCTTCATTGTTGTCACCTCTTTGTCGAGTTACATGTGAAATCATCAAACTTCACAATGACATTACAAAACTATCCAAATTTCATAAAAGTTCCTCTCTACACTATGTTTCCCCTTACATCCAGAGATCATGAAAATGGATGGAACCATATAGTAAACATAAATATATCATAAATTGATCGTATTAGTAACTTAATCATGTACTTTCTAGGTTCCAAAGATTAGGCTGTGACAATCATAGTGTTGGATCTCTAGAGGGGGTGAATAGAGATAATATAAGACTTTTGGAATTTCAAACACATAGGAGGTTGGATATCAACTTTCTTAAAAAGATAATCCTTGGGAAATGTGATTCACGCTATTTTGACAATGAAAGCAACCATAAGAACTCCAAATGTAGAGTGGTTCTATCAAATGACCACTACATGGTTCTTCCCAACTAGTATTTTTAGATATATAGTTTATTCATTTTCTAAACAAATACAAATCACAGATATAAATCAGTTTCTTTTTTATATCAAGACAACCCTCCTTTTAAAGCTCAACTAGAACTATCAACTTGGGGTACATTGCAATCTACCTTAGCACCTTGGTTGGAATCTTCTTGCAAGAAGTAGCTCAATTTAGCTTCTGGACAACTTTATCACAAGAAGTAGTTCAAAGTAGTAGAACAGATAACCAGAATAAGAGTAGAAGAAGAAGTTACAACTCGTTAGATGATTACAAAATAAGGCTCAGTGTTTATCAACTTTTCTATGAGGAACAAGTAAGGCTATATTTGGTGGAGTATGACACTAGCTTACATCTAAAGATAGCAATATGAAATTCCAAGCTTTGTGAAAAGTAGAATATATTGCACTACTCTAGTACATTTTGAGTGACCATAGGGATATTCTATTTATAGGAAACACTTAGGGATACTTAGAATAGATGTTGGTGGTATTTTTCACAAAATAAAAGTCAAACTAGTTGCTAGACAAACAAAAGACCAAGCTACAATGGCTAGTGGAGCGCTCAAAAGTAATTTTCTGAGACATCCTTGGTCAAACTTTTCTTCAACCAAAGAACCTTTTAGTTAAACTTTTTTCAAATGAAGATTTACTCTCTTTGGAAACTTCACAATGGCTATTTTTATATGACATCTATTTTAACCAAAAAGACTACTTCTCAGTCAAGAAAGAGTTTGATTGAGAGTGACTTCGGTCCAGAAAAACTTCAACCAAAAATGTTACTATAAATGCATCATTTATCCTATGGAAAATACACAAAATGATTTATCTAATGAGATCTAACTATCCTAAATACTTGATATAAATGGAAAATTAGGTTTTGAAAAGGATATCTATGATCATCACATGTTCCTAAATCATTCATAGAGGGAAAATCCACAAGCTTTTCTTTTGGGAGGATGAAGTTGTGAAATTAGAGCCTCTTAATCGTCTATTTCTTTGGATGATGATGTGAATTCTTAGACTTTGGGGCTGAAGGAGAGGGAATAAACATAAAACCTAAAAAATGTTAACAAAACAAATAAAAACTATAATTAAGGAGACAATAGCAAGGTAATTCCAATTAATTCCTAAAATTGAGAAAAGTAACATAATGTCTTAAGTAAATGTCCTAAAATATGTGATAAAAATGGATGAATATGCATTCATCAAAATCCACAAACTTGATCATTGCAAATCCTCAAGCAAAACAAAATCATAAACACCCACCAATTAATACTCATATCTTGTCCTCCTTTCTTACACAACACTACTTTGTACTTACCACCTTTCATGGCCAAGCAACCTTGGTTTCTTAGAACCACGTAAAGTAATTTTCACATGGTCTCCACTCAAATTTTCTTCACAACGTGCTTCCATTTCAAGACTTGCAAATAAATAGATGTTATATCCCTTATGTTATTGGCACTCTCATATATTCTTCCAAGGGTTTGCACAAGATCGGGGGTGATCTCTTCTGTATTTGATTCAAGATATTTTATTTTCTTTTATAGAAATTTTATGAAAATATGGCAAAAGATATGGCGGTAGAAACAAAAAATTTACTCGCCATATTCCCCTTGTCCAATGGATCATTTAATAACTATGCATTGGTAAGGAATGTTTGCAAGAGATATACCTAGTCCTAGAGAAAGTCCAGTGACAAATCTTATAGTGGTGTGCTTTGTTTCCCAACTGTGCACATACAACTACTAGGGTGACACCACCACAGATGGTGGTGATTGTTGTCCTTCTACAAGTGGAAATGTCCTCCTTACCTCTATTATAGTCCACACAGACCATTGAGAACTCCTCCTTGCATTGCAAGGGCAACGAGAAGGAGTCATCCCTTCAAACGTGAATGTGCTAGCACTAACTTGTTCTCCTTCTATTGCCTCTCCCTTGCTTTCTCTCCCATTTGGAGTAAGACTTGCTCAAGCTCTATTGGTTACCACAACTATAGAGGATAATAATTGTTGTATCTTGTTGTCGTGTTAATGAAATCCTAGACTGACATCCTTTATATAGGATGGCCAATGTTACAGTTTCCAGTTCATCTAGAAGTCAAGGAGACTGAATTTCATGAATTTTCTTGAAGTTGCAATTAGTGATTTGGCCGGTTCACTATTGAACCAGCTGTATCACATGTGAATTGGTCAATTCAACCCTTGAACTAGTTGGTTGACATGTGAACTAGTCGATTCAACCATTAAATTGTTCAAGTCAAAATGTTTCCTATTCACAAACACATTTACTTTTAATTTCCAATTAACACACAACATGACAGTATCAATCCCTGAACCAATCTCATTGATCAACCAACCAGTAGATTCACAACCTCAACCAGTCAATTCATGTATCTAAACTGGTCAGTTCGCAAGATGAACTGATCATTTTAGAGTTTGGATTGCCAATTTTGTTTAAATTGAATACCTAAACACTTTTGTAATCAAGTTAAGAATTATTCATGAATAAACTCATATTCCAAGTGTATCCTATGTGTGTGACCCTATAGTTCCTAAAATACATTGGCAATTAATTTTCATAACTAATTAATGACATCACAAGCAATGAGCGGTATCTAGAAACTCATCGTTGCCACCTAAGTAATTAGAAAGTTGGCGAACAACTTCAACCTACAATTCGTGATTAGTGTTATAATGATCATATGGTTCCTTTGTCTTTTATATCCAAATTGAAGTCAAGGCATGAAATCATCATCCTCTTCAACATTCAATCCATGTTCCTTGAACTAGAGTAGACTATCTGAGATACATGTGATCTCACATATCAATTCACATGAGTATGACCATATGTTTCTGAGTCTCTCTTATCAAGTTGTCTAGATATAAACTCTAGTAGGAAGGATAAATCCCATCTTCTTAACTCATAGTCAATCCCCATGAGTTACAAACTACCCGAGCATCTCCTTTATGGAAACCCTTATTCATGGTCACATTGATGGATGGTGTCAAAGTACAATGAACAACATGTGATGAGTGTAGTGACTTCAGGTCTACGAACCACAATCACCACTATCACTATGAGAGATGATTTTGAATACCACTCATTGGTTTCCATGTATCACTCTCATGGTGGGTTTGTCTGATATATTGTTCTATAACAAGTATTTATGTTCTTAGTATGATTTCAACAACCACGAATATGGTTTTTTTTATCAATCAACACAGACCAATCTTATGTATTGTTGTCTATTAGCTTCCACAATAATATATGACTAGGAACTTAACAAGAACATATGTACTCTTATCACACATATGATCTAATTGTTCAGGTCCTCAACCTAAAGACATATGCCATCGAGAACATCATGCTTTAGACATCTATTATGTTATATCATCACCTCATAATTAAACAAACATATAGATGAAGATTGCCTTTATTATTCATCAAATCATTTAAAGACAAGCCATACAAACATCATATGATTGGCTCTCCAGGTATACATACCAACAGACTCCCACTAGCACTTAGAGCCTATCACCCATGAACTTAATCCCAAGTGATATTATAGGACCATCATGCTATTGTTATGAAATTTCTTTCGTAAGGGGTCAATACCATTGCTTTCGGGTGGTACTGTACAAATCTTCATATCTCCTCGTTGTACAATCTAATGAATGATATGGAATTTCCCTACTATGTGCTTGGATCGCTGATGTGATCTAGGTTCCATAACTTTTGCAATACCTCCATTGTTTTGCATCGATGATGCTTGGACCCACGCAAATTCAGAGATGAACTTCTTGATGAAAACAACTTCCATTGTTGCATTCAATGCAGCAATATACTCGACCTCTATAGTAGAGTCAGCAAATGGCTCTTGCTTTATAACTCTTCCAGCTAACATCAATGTTGTTGAGGTAGAACATAAATTCAGGTCACAATTTAACATGCTGAAAATTGGTACTAGATTTCTATTTTGAACTGTTTTGCATGATTGCTTCTCTTGGAAATCTTTGGTGATAAATTACCATTATATTTGTTCTTTTTTAAATTCCTTGGACTTCAAAAGCTAAAATGCAACTATTATTCATCTTGATCGAGTCAATCTTACTTGGACCCACTCTTGAACCTATCTATATACAATTGGCATTGAAATCACACAACAATACAATTTAATTAGTAGATAATTATAATTGTATAATTCAGAGAGTAAATTTGTTAGTAATATCATAATCATAAATATGGGACTTAATATTTTCAAATTTAAACTAATCCAAATTGTAGTCATTTTCAAATAATTTGGGACAATTTGGTGTGTAGCCTAAGAGCTATAAATACTTGAAGTTAAGGGGACTTAATAGAAAATATGACTTAACACGGTCAAACCTGGGATGACCATCCCTAACCCACCAACCCTACACCCGGAGTCAGCGGCTTTCGTTACAGAAGGCAAAGGCGAGTCTCTCCCTTCTACCATTTCAGCGATTCTGACTGTGATCAAACCACCGTCGGCTCCCTACCTGAACGGCTACTCAAGGGATGAATCCTAGCCTGGCGCCGCCCCATCATAGCCCTCCAGGATCGGCAATGTGGATGGCCGTTACTGGGCTTCCTCATAGTCGTCAAAACCGCCCACATCGATGACGCCCTGCGACCGTGAGCCCTCGTTGCCATCGTCGTGGTCGGGCTCTTTCAACCTATGAACGGTGGCGTCGTTACACACATTCAGAACTGTAGCTTGTTGCTAGCCATCTCTTCCTCTCCCCTCCTTCTTGATATTTCTACCCGCAGAGCCCTAGCCTTCTGAATCCTTGTTCCACCATTGCCTAGCCACCCTAGCTGCAATACAGGTCTTTCTCTCCTACTCGTGTTCTGCATAGTGGCAGAGATGAACGATCGATGCCAGGCACAGCGCCCAGCGGCGGCCATGCATGGCCACAGATCGCCAGGATGGTTGGAGGTGGCGCTGCCTCCAACCCTCCCCTTTCCCTCTGTCTTCTTCCGTTCCTTCCCTCTCCTTTCCCCACGACATCAGGAATCCTGCGATAGTAGATGGTAGCTCCCTATGACCTCCCCAGAGCAATTGCAGCACTGAACTTCAACGGACCTCGACCCAGGCCGTAGACCTGATGTAGATCTATCGCAACCCACTACCAGTGTGGTTGCCGCCTACCTCACCTCACCAGCCACCATCACCATGGCGTTTCACGCCTACAGCAGCGCTGATCGATTCCCAGCGCCCATCGATACCCAGCGGTGGCCATGCATGGCCACAGATCGCCAGGATGGTTGGAGGTGGCGCTACGTCCAACCCTCCCGTCTCCCTTTGTCTTCTTCCCTTCCTTCCCTCTCCTTTCCCCACGACATCAGGAAACCTGCTATAGTAGGTGGTAGCTCCCTATGACCTCCCCAGAGCAATTGCAGTACTGAACTTCACCGGACCTCGACCCAGGCCGTTACCTGATGTACGTAGATCTGTCGTAATCCGCCACCAGTGTGGCTGCCACCTACCTCACCTCGCCAGCCACCATCACCATGGCGTTTCGCGCCTACAGCAGCACTATTCGATGCCCTTGGAAACCATCACGCTACCGTTCACCACTCCGCAGACCCCTGGCCAGCAAGTCGTACCCGGCTTCCTCTCCAGATGCCACCTACCGGCAGTCACCATCAGCAATGTTCAGGCATCCACAGATACCAATTTCCCCATCTTCTGATCTGAGCGTGTTCGATCCTCATCTTCTCACCCGATCATACCCTGAAAAACCTTCATCTCTGCAACAACAGTCGACCCAAAGGAGGCAAAGAAGGACTACTTTACTACGATACTCGAGAGTAATAAGGTGGACAACCGCCTGATTGTCGACGAGCCAACCAACAATGACAATTCCAGTTGTTGCACTAAACTGAAACTTTGAACGTTGAAATCTCTTACATCATGAGGTTTGCTATTTAGACTCATTTTGGAAACTATAAGGAAACCCTTCGTTCTGCACCACATGTTTGAAATTATAACAAATAAAATATATGTGGTGGAGAATGAGTAGAGTTCCATTTTAAGTTCCAAAATGGTGTCAACCTAGCATATTTCATCATCTATCTAGATACCTCCTCTTCACCGCCGTCAACAACTTGCAGCCTCGCATCTTGTAATTGCAGATACAATTACGTATTTATCCAATCATATTGTAAGACATCCTCCAACCTTCTATCCTACCAAATCAGTAATCGACGTAACAATATAATGGATTTTTTTTTTGGGTGGGGTGGGGGGTGGTTATGAACTGATTTATAACATAAACAATGCATTCATATCCATCGGGACATCTGAACCATTTAGTTATATGTTATCAATGTGCTTACTTACAATTAGATTAACACATACAAAATACTCCGGGTTGGAAATAGGGTATAGTTTTTTTATTCCACCTTCAAAAAAAAAACTATGCCCTATTTCCAACACGGACTGATTTAGATACGACTATTAGAAGAATTAAAATAGTAAAAAGTACGACATTATAAGTAATACATATTAAACGTAGTAGTTATTTAGAAATTGTCGTTGTTTAATCTATGGCACATTATACATATGTACATGTGCATGTAACAAAGCATGTAAACCTGACGTCAATATTTTCGAAGGTGCAGGCTACTAATGTGATTAGGTCATAAAGTTGATTTAGTTAGTAACATGAGTAACTAATTGGGGTGAAATATGCTTAGGTTTAGGACAAACTAGCCATGTAGCCTAAAAATGCATATTCATTCCTATAAACTCCCACAAAAAATAAGCTATTTATCCATGTTAAGAATTTAACCCTACCAATTTAATTATTCAATGTGCTAGACCTATGTTCATAATAATAGTAAGTATTTAAATTTAGATCTATGAATAGTGTGAATAATGGGCGTTATGTTATTTTGAATACATGATCTACTCCTATGAACCATACTAGCATAAACTTATGAATTTTCACCTCATTATTGACATTTGGACCTGAGAGATCATATGTATATGTAAATATGAATTCATGCATTATATTTATATACATGTTATGGTAACGACTGATATATCATACATACACTAAGATATGACTACATTGATGAGGAGGAATTTTATAATCTCAAGATAATACACTATAATAATAAAAAGATGGTTATTAATATATCCTATTCACTAAGGGGTAAAAATGATAATTTCACCAAATAAAAACCTAGGGAGTGATTTCCATGCCAAGAATTTTATCATTACTCAAAATGTTTCTCATTTCTAGATCTTGAAACTTTGTGGCTCTATGAATCTTGATTGTGAAAAATGTTGGAATCTTGCTTGAGATAAGGGTAGTAGATTCTCTATTTCCATATTGTTTATTAATTTCCCTCTTGAATTCTATGTACATTGTATAGTGGTGAACAATATCCTTTATTAAGCCATTTCTGCCTCTTTGAAAGTTCATCATTCCAAATTAGTTAGAACTTGTTAAATATTATGTTAAGGACTAAAATTAATCTTGGAGTTTTGACTCCTTGAACTTTGGTCCCTTAGAACTTTGGCTCATAAAAGTTAGGTATGTCCCTTTTGGTAATGGATTAGTGGTCCCCCAGTGTAATGGTTTAAATAGTAAGCAAGTGTGTCATTCATTCATAGAAGAGCGAGCATATGGCATTGAGCTCATGTCTTCCTTGCTTCACAAGAATTAGGACATTGAGCTCCATACATGATGACTCCATGAGGCATGGGTGTGTTTTCTCTTTTTGAGTTCTCAATGATGAACCTCATCAACATTTTATCAATGCATGTGCTCTGACTTATACTAAGAAGCTTTCTATATCTATCTCTATAGATCATAATTCCTAACATATAGGATGCTTCACCTAAGTTCTTCACAAAGAACGTATTTCCTAAACAAGTCTTTACCATTTGCAAAGTAGGTATGGCATTGTAAATTAATAGTATGTCATTTACATATAATATGAGGAAAATAATCATGCTGCCACTAACATTCTTGCAAAAACATCATTCATCTCCATTTTGACTAAACCCAAACTCTGTATGTTCCATCAAATCAATGATATCAGCTTTGAGATGCATGCTTCAATCCATAGATTGACCCTTATAGGTTACAAATTTTATTTGCATCCTTTGGATTGATAAAACCATCAGGTTGTATCATATACACATCCTCAAGAAGATTCCCATTGAGGAATGTGGTTTTAATTGTTGGATCAATGGGATCTGGAGGGGGGTGAATAGAGTTTCACAAAACTTCACAAAAACTATTAGACTATCAATTTAAATTAAGTATGGAAACTAAACCAAGAAACAATTCGATGTCTTAATCTAGCATTCAAAGCAACGATAAGAGACAAGGAAGAGAAAGTACTTAGATAGGTGGTTTAGAGTGGTTCCACATCCTAAACTTAGGAGCAATGTCAATCCACTACTTAGAGTGGGTTAGTCTCTAGGATTTGCAATCTTGGTACTCTTATATTCTGCAATAAGATTACAAGACACAAAAACCACACATCGAATGGCTTAGTAGCTCAAGCAAAGATCTTCAAACTATAGAAGGAGCTTACCCACTTGAATCCTAGGAGTCTTCGTCCATCACCATGTCTTACCCACTCCTTTATTTAAGTCCTTTGCCATCAAGGGATTAACCATCTTTCTTGAGAGCTGCCTTGATCATCTCCTTCACTTGGAGACCTTGGAGCACCTATCTCCTTCACTTGGTGACCTGGAGCATCTTTCCTTCTTCAAGCTTGAAGAACAACAACCTTCTTCACCTTCACTCAGGAACGAACCTTCAATCTTTTCTTCAAAGGGAATGGAGGTAGGAGAAGGATGAAGGAGAGATTTACATCATTACCTAGAGTAGCTCTCTCACACATTTCGATCAAAACACTCACCAAAGGTCACATCACTTTATTCTATAATTTCTGTATAGTGCAATCGGTCGAGTTTCAATAAAGTTAACTCGACCGATCCAGTAAAATACAAAGCCGATATTTAAATCATCAGTCGAGTTTGTCGTGGGAAAACTTGACCTACCATTTAAAATCAAATGGTCTTGTACTCGATCGGTCGAGTTCTGTGTAAACACAACTCAACCGATGCAATCTACAAAAAATTGACCAAGGATGATCAGTCGAGTTTTAAGGCTTGGAAACTCGACCGACCAAGTGCTTGTAATCAATTTTCTAAATTGCATCTAAAGTGATTAAAACTTGGTATTTGTTGTCCCAATTAATTTTCTCAACTAAGTTACAAGTCAATTCATCATTACAAGTGATTATAAAAATGTTCTAAGGTCATTTACATAGAAAACTCAAATTGCACACTTGTAGCTATATTGACTTGAACTTGAGACATTCTAGGGCTTTTTACTTCGGATCCTTTTCATATACCTAATACCTGAATTCAATCTTTAATACACATATTAGATACATATGAATGGAATGGTTAAGTCATTATTAAAATATGAACAATGTATAACCTCTAGGTCAACATTCTCCCCCTTTTTGACAATGACAAACCATTCCTCAAACATATTGAAAAGGGATATGAAAGTTATACCTTTGCCTTGGGAATTAGGGGATTCATGATTTAAACAATGTGAATTGCTCCCCCTCAATCTATGCTTCATCTAACCTCCATAGTTAGTCTGTCTACATATCATATAGCAATATACATGTATTGTGTAATATTTTGCAAGTCACATGATCAACAATGAATTAACAAGAAAAGAATCAACTAAGTAACTAAGCAATAGTATAATAATGAATAACAATATGATTGAGTTTCAAACAAAGAGATATCTTTCCCCCTTTTGACATTATCAAAAAGGTAGGGGGTAGAAGAGCATAAAAATAAGGTCTTCTCCAAAACTCAACCAACCATATACGCAAGGAAATAAACACAAGTTTAAATTTATATATCACACAACCACACAAGATATCATACAATCCAAGTCATAATCAAAATATAACTCAAGATGGCACAAACGCATATGATACACAGAGTAAAGGGCCATAGTGCACATCAAAGATATTACAACTCACATATAGGTCCATATGAGAGAAAGTACAAACATAACAATGATAAAACAAAGATAAGAAATAGTACAACTCAGAAGTATGTGCCAAGATGTTTCTTATACAAAATAGCCTAGAAATATATATGATAAGCATGCTAGACTATAAATAAGAAACCACTTAAACATCTAAGCTATCGATATCAACAACATCTTCATTGCCATGGGTGTAGTCCTCGTCACCATCATAAGGTGTAGCAATAGCGCCATCATCATTGTCAGCACCATCACCATCACCTTCTTCAGAAGCATCCTCATCATCACCATCACTAGCAGCAACATCCTCAACCTGGTCTAACATCTCCTCATCAACAGGAGGTCCAAAGGAGCGGCTGGGCCAGCGGGCATTCTACTCAGCCCAGGACATGCCAAGAGCAAGAAGCTCAATGCCCTATCGGTAGGTCGGAGTAGAGTCACCCAAGGAGGCCAGTAGGGTGTCTAGGGGGCCAGTAGGTAATGACAGGGTGACAGGAGCGGAGCTACCAATAGCAAATGGTGGTGGAGCAGCAGCAAAAGGCTTGGGTGTAGGGTAGTAATGTTCATATGCATATGAAGCATAAGCACTACCTGGGTATGGCTGGTAGGTGGGGTAGGGTGAAGCACAGGAAAGTTTCATGGTAGACATGATAGAACAAAAATCTTGGTGCAGGTGGTCTTGAACCTGTCGGTTGTACGCCTGTTCATGCATCATATATACCAGAAGGGTTTCATTTGAAGCATGGAAAGACACACGGCTGGGTCTAGGAGGAGGCTACAGAGGTGGATCTTGGGTAGAGGCTGACGAGGTGGTAGAAGTGGATGTAGAAGTAGAAGCACCAGAGGCGGAAGAAAACATAGGAACATACTTCTGAAGAGTGGTTTCACTAATACAAACACCATTTCTGGCAACCAGGTAATGGAAGTTAGAAAAGAGACATTTGTTAGTGGCAAACTTAAAAACACCACAGATCAAAGTTGGGTAGGGAGGGTGGGTGCCTTTGGTGTTCTTGCCAGTGTTGAAGCAGGTCATATGGTGTAACATATATCTGGCCCACTTGACACTGATATTGTTTAACAAACAATACAAAATGACTGCAATGTTTTCTGCAATGTCTGTCAGATTTTTCTTGGTATGGACATTACAGTTAATCATTAAAGTCAATATGCGCCTCTGGATGTCAAGAGAGGATGAGGGAAGGGTGGAATTCTTCTTATAAGCCATGTCAGGTTTCTTCAAAAAATAATGAATATCCAGTAAAGTCAATTCATAGTGATTGTAAAAACCTTCCGAGTCAAGAAAATAAAAATACTCTCCATAATCCTTACTCCATGTCTCGTTCTCCGTGTCTCTAGAAAAGAAGATTTCTAAAGAATCCTCAGAGATTTGTAAGTGACAACCAGCGATCATAGAAGTAAGAATTACTTGAGTATTCGGTGGCAAGATAAGAGAATCATAGTCCAATGCAAGTTAGCGTATAACTCGTGAACAGCTGTAGTGCTTGACATGTGATTGTTAAAGCAGTCACGTTCGATCGCTAGGGCAGACAAGTGGTGAGCGGAAAGAAGCATAGAAAAAGAGGCAATAATCGCTTGATACCTAGAGGTAGAATCAATCAGGGCACGAAACGGAAAAGGGCTTCAGGGTAGAAGGTCCTTGTTCCTATTTACAGCCTCAATCGACACAAAAGAGGTATTATCAAACGGAATCCAATGATTATTTGATGAGGAAGCTTGATCATTTCTTGGAGCAGCACGTTTTCATCTTTGAGAAGCCATGGAAGATAAAACAAGATGAAAAATGTGTAAGCAAGTGAAATCAAACCTCAAACACCGACCCAAAACCACCAAAGATGCACGGGGAGGTCAATATCAAAGTTTCTAGGTCGATCTAGGGCTAGGAACGGGAGGTTTAGGGCTGCGGTTGAGAGCTCGGGGCTAGGAGATGAGGAATCGGTCGACTATTCTCTAGTTGAGAGGGAGAATAATCGGTTGAACCTAACTTATAAGTTGGTTCAGCTCGTTGATCGGTCGAGTTTTGAGTGTGTGAAACTCGACCGAACGGTTCTATACAGAACCACTCTTGGCTCCTGATCAGTCGAGTTCATCCTGGGGATAACTCGACCGAAGGTCAACCTGACTTAAAAGTCACATTCTTAGTTTCTAGCCATATACATGCCAATTAAATTCATTTTTCAATTCTGTTATGTATAATTAACATAGGCACATGTAGCTCATCATTGGGTACTATTTTGTGATAAAACATGAAATTTGATAAAAACCCAACAATAAGCAAAAAAAGCATGTTAACAAGCAAGTTAGGCACATTTAAGCATATATAGGCAAAAATAAGGTAAAGAAAACATGAGCAAAAATATAGGATGGAGATAACTAGCTAGATCACATATCAATATCATCCAAAGAAACAATGAGCAGTTTAGATCGAATAAAGTTAAATTGCTCTCTAGCTAGAGGTTTGGTGAAAATGTCCACCAACTGATTTTCAGTGTACACATGCGTGATATAAATATCCTTCTTGGAAATATGATCACGAAGAAAGTGATGGTGAACCTCTATATGTTTATCTCTACTATGCAATATTGAATTGTAAGAAAGATTAATTACACTAGTTTTATCACAGTAGATAGGAGAAGCATCAAAATGTATGTTAAAGTCGTGGAACATTTACGTCATCCATAGGACTTGAGCACAACAACTCACGGCTGCAATGTATTCAGCCTCAGTAGTTGATAATGCCACAATGCTCTATTTCTTGGAGAACCAAGACACCAAGCACGGTCCTAGAATGAAACAAGTGCCACTTGTGCACTTTTTATCAACCAAACAGCCTGCGCAATCCGCATCACTATATGCCATAAGAGTAAAATCCCTTGATTTAGGATACCATAGTCCAAAGCTTTGAGTTTTGACTAAGTACATCAAAAACCTCTTAATAGCCATGAGATGCAATTTCCTAGGGCTAGATTGAAAGCGAGCACACAAGCCAACACTAAACATAATATCAGGTCTAGAAGTAGTTAAATAAAGTAAACTTCCAATCATACCTCTATAGAGCTTCTCATCTACCTTCTCACCTTCTTCATTTTTATCAAGCATGGCAGTGTTGGACATGGGTGTATCCATCAGCTTCATGTTCTCCATCCCAAAGCGTTTGAGTAGTTCATTTGTGTACTTGCCTTGGTTGATGAAGTTTCCATCCTTTGTTTGCTTGATTTGAAAGCCGAGGAAGAAAGTCAACTCACCCATCATGCTCATTTCAAACTCACTCTGCATAAGAGAACTAAACTTTTTACAAAGATCAAGATCAGTCTCACCAAAGATAATATCATCAACATAAATTTGAATTATTAGGAAATGGGTAGAAGTGTGTTTTAGAAATAAGGTAGAATCAACTTTGCCCATTACATACCCATTATCTAACAAAAAGTTCTTTAGTTTCTCATACCAAGCTCGATGTGCTTGTTTGAGTCCATAGAGAGCTTTTTGCAACAAATAAACATGATTGGGTAGCTTATCATTCTCAAAGCCCAGAGGTTGAGCAACAAATATTTCCTCCTTGATTGTACCTTTCAAAAATGCACTTTTAGCATCCATTTGATAAAACAAGAAATTTTTCTAACTAGCAAAGGCAAGTAGCATATGAATAGATATTAATCTAGAAACAAGAGCATAAGTTTCATCAAAGTCAATACCTTCTTGTTGGTTATAACCTTATTCTACTAACCTTTCCTTATTTCTTACCACCTTTCCTTGCTCATCTAGCTTATTGTGGTAGACCAATTTGTTTCCAATGATTTTTCTATCTATAGGTCTTGGCACAAGAGTCCACACACGATTCTTTTCAAACTACTCTAGATCTTCTTGCATGGATAGGATCCACTCATCATCACCAAGGGATTCTTTGATGTTCTTTGGCTCTAGTTGTGAGATGAAGGCACCATTTGCTTGCTCTTTGTTGTAGGCAACTCGTGTCTTCAATCTCTCGAAGGGGTTGCCAATGATTAGCTCCTTGGGATGATTCTTAGCAAAGCGGGAAGTGGGATCCCTCTTTTCTTCTTGTTCTTCTTCTATCACCTGCTTACCTTTTTTGTCGATGTTGAGGTCTTTCAAGATATAAATCAAGTCATCTACAACATCATTATCAACAACATGCTTGCCAACAAAAAGGTTAGTTTCGATAAACTTAACATTGATAGATTCTTCAATTTTAGACAATTCAATGTTGAATGCTCTAAATGCCCTTCTTGTAGTTCTATAGCCAAGGAAGAAAGCCTTATATGATTTCAGATCAAATTTGTTGAGAGAATCCTTCATGTTTAAAACAAAACAAGGACATTCGAAAATATGAAAGAAATCAATGGATGGCTTTCTACCGCACAATAGCTCATAGGGGGTTTTCTTCAAAGAAGGATGTGTAAAAACTTGATTTTGCACAAAATAGGAGGTGCTAATGGCTTCGGCTCAAAACTTCTTAGGAATGTCATATTCAAGAAGCACTGTCCTTGCCATCTCTTGAAGAGACTTGTTCTTCCTCTCAACTACCCCATTTTGTTAAGGCGTACGAGGAGAAGAGAAATTGTGCGAATAACCAAATTTTTCACAAAAATGCTCGAAAAGATCATTTTCAAATTCTCCCCCATGGTCACTGTGGATAGAAATAATCCAGCAAGAAACTTCATTTTCAACTCATTTGCAAAAGCTCGAGAAAACATTGAGATTATCACTTTTCAAAATGAGAAAGAAGGTTCAAGTATATCGAGAGAAATCATCAACAATAAAAAGACAATACTTGGAACCACGAAGCATTTGCGTTCTCATTGGTCCAAATAGATCAATATGAAGAAGTTCAAAAACTCTCTTAGTACTCATGGATCCTTTGGACTTGAAGGAGGATTTGGTTTGTTTCCCTTGTGCACAAGGTTGGCATTCCTTATCCTTTTCAAAATCTAATTTAAGAAGTCCTTGCACTAAGTCTTTTTTTCTCAACTTCTTCATTTGATGCATATTCACATGACCCAATTGGCGATGCCAAAGAAAAATATCATTTTTATCCACTACCAAGGATCTCAAGAATGGGCTTAAGAGCATCAAGAACAATAACATAAATATTACTATTTCTAGTTCCCTTATATATGACATTGTAAGTGACGAAATCTAGAAGAAAACATTCTAAAGATGTAAAAAACACAAGATATCCATTATCACAATCAAGTTGTGATGTAGGCCATCAACAAACAAAACATTCTTGATACAAAGATTGTTTCCTACATCACCCTCACTTATGACCTTACCCTTCTTGTTATCACCAAAGTTTACCAATCCTCCATTCTTCTTCACAAATTTGTTGAAGTGGTTGATTTCAGAAGTCATGTGGTTAGAACAGCCACTATGAACAATCCATCTCTTTTTAACCTACAAGAAATAAGGATGTCAGAACCCAACTCAAACTTTAGGGTCTGGGGTTAGCTTGGGGACCCATTTCATCTTTGGGCTGGTCCCCTTGGGCTTGTAAGGACAAAAGTAGAATAATGGTCATCACATTTGTAATGAATAAATACCATAGGGTTCTTAGAGCTGGAAGACTCTCCATGGAGGATAGGAGGTTTCACACTCTTCTTATTACCTTTGTTCTTCCTCTTTCTCTTACATTTTGGAGCAATCCCATTATATCCCAAACCACTAGTACCAATTTGTTTGGTAGAGTATTCTAGGACATCATTGAGGGATTTCTTACCCGTAAGGAACTTTTGCAAAGAAGATCTTAACTTAGCATTATCATCACTAAGGTTAATGACAATAGCAGAAATACTAGCAAGATCATCTCTAGCATTCAATAGGTCTTCCTCTAAATAGAGGGCTTTAGTATGAAGGAATCTCTTTCTAATGCTATGCTAGCAACTTCATTACTTTGCAAAACAGGCCTAGAGGATAAATCATTAACTTGAGCAAGTAACTTGGCATTTTTAGTTTTCAGCAATAAGATTTTCTTTTGATAAACATGAGCTTCTTGCCTCCTAGCATCATCAATATGAGTTAGTTCTATATTTTCAATTTTAAGAATGTCTAACTCATCTTGGAATTTTTGGTTGTCTACCTTAAGGGTTGTAATAGTCTTAAGATAGATCCCATTCTCAACCTCTACTCATTATGTTGAAGCTCAAGGTCAAGAAATTTCCCTTGCAAAGAATCAATGCTATCAAGGAGTAGTTTTTCATGTTTATCAAGAATCTCAATTTTAGCATAAAGATCATCAATTATCTTGCCTAACCTTTTCCTTTTAGATTTACATTTAGTGAAGGAAGATTTGCATTCATTTAACATGTCAATGAGAGTTTCCTTAGATAGCTCATGTAATTTAACATTTCTTACCTCACTTACCTCACCAATGTTTTCACTAGTGGATGCCATGAGGGCAAGGTGGCATTCTCCATCTTCAGAGCTTGAGGAGCTTGAAGATGACTCCTCCCAAGCTGCATGGACTGCATCCTTAAATCTTCTCTCTTTCTTTTCTTTCCTCTTGTACTTGCCTTCTCTCTTGCACTCTTTGTCCTTCTTGTGGCTGCTCTTATGATGGCTCTTCTTGGCTTTTGGGCAGTCACTCTTATAATGACCCTTTTGGCTACACTCATAGCATCTTGGAGTTGAGAAGAAGGCTTGCTCTTGAAGTGTTTGCCCTTGGAATAGTTAGCTTCATGCTCATTAGGGCCTTCATCTTCACTTGAAGAGGGAGTAGGAGACTTGAGAGCAAGTTGTTGTTGCCACATCATTTCTTCAATTTGGGCTTTGAAGGTTGTGTCCTTTATCTTCTTGGACTCCTTCTCTTCTCTTTTCTCCTCCTCTTCTTGCTTGTCAAGCCTAGGTTCATCGACTTGAAAATTACCAATCGGCTCCACAGTTGATAGCTCACTAAGCTTGTACACCTCTTCAATGGATGTAACCTTGGGTTTCCATCTCTTTGGAAGAGATCTCAAGATCTTAGAGTTGATAGTGTCTTTTTCCATTACACTCCCAAGGGAAGACAATCCATTTATGATCACATTGAGCCTAGTGTACATGTCAGCCACTATCTCATTCTTACCCATCTTGAAGTTCTCAATTAGACCACCAAGCATGTAGATCTTGGATTCCTTCACTTGCTCCATGCCTTCATAGGTGACACATAGCTTGTTCCATATCTCATGTGCAGTGTACCAAGAAGATATCTGGTTGAACTCAGATGGAGTGAGGGCTACATAGATGATGCTCATTGCCTTAGCATTGAGTTGACCATGCTTCATTTGTGCTTCATTTCAAGTGGTGATTTCCCCCTTTGGATATTTATACTTGAGGTGTACAACCTTCCACATCTCATAGCTCACACCTTGAAGGTAGAACTGCATTCTTCTCTTCGAATATAGGAAGTTGGTATCATCGAAGATTGGAGGCCTCATGGAGAAGTTCCCTTCTAGATTGAGGGATCCAAGTGAAGAATCGCCCATCTTCTCTAACTTGTTGAAGTAGCTTGGAGAAGACCTGCTCTGATACCACCTGTTGGATCAATGAACTACATTCTTCTCTTCGAATAGTGCTTCACAAACTTCACAAAACTATTAGACCACCAATTTAAATTAAGTACATAAACTAAACCAAGAAGAAATTTGATGTTTTAATCTAGCATTCAAAGCAAGGATAAGAGACAAGGAAGAGCAAGCACTTGCATAGGTGGTTTAGAGTGGTTCCACATCCTAAACTTAGGAGCAATGTCAATCCACTACCTAGAGTGGGTTAATCTCTAGGATTTGCAATCTTGGTACTTTAATATTCAACAATAAGATTACAAGACACAACAACCACACATCCAAGGGCTTTGTACCTCAAGAATAGATCTTCAACGTGTAGAAGGAGCTTACCCACTTGAATCATAAGAGTCTTCGACCATCACAATGGACTTACACACTCCTTTCTTCAAGTCTTTTGCCTTCAAGGGATTACCCATCTTTCTTGTGAGCTTCCCCAATCATCTTCTTCACTTGGAGACCTTGGAGCACCTATCTCGTTCACTTGGAGACCTAAAGCATCTTTCCTTCTTCAAGTTTGAAGAACAACAACCTTCTTCACCTTCACTCGAGGAAGAACCTTCAATCTTTTCTTCAAAGGGAATGGAGGTAGGAGAAGGATGAAGGAGGGCTTTACATCATTACATGGAGTATCTCTCTCACACAAGAACCTATCTCACTCATACTTATGAATTTGACTTGAAGGTAGAGAGAGAAAGGGGCTTAAAGGTTTAGAACACTCTCAACTAGGCTAGGACCAAGCATATGTGAATGAGCAACCTTGGAATGAACTCCAAGATGTCCTATTTATAGTTGGGGGTGCCGCTTTATGTTGTGGGACACTTAGATATGAAAATAGCCATTTTTTTCTCAATGGAACGACTTTATTTTTGATCAAAACACTCATCAACGGTCACATCACTTTATTCTACAATTTTCGTACAGTGCAATCGGTCGAGTTTCAATAATGTTAACTCGATCGATCCAGTAAAAGACAAAGCCAATATATAAATCATCTATCGAGTTTGTCCTGGGAAACTCGACCGACCATTTAAAATCAAAATGGTCTTGCACTCGATCGATCGAGTTTAGTGTAAACACAACTCGGCCGATGCAATCTCCAGAAAATTGACCAAGGATGATCGATTGAGTTTTAAGGCTTGGAAACTCGACCGACCAAGTGCTTGTAATCAATTTTCTAAATTTCATCTAAAGTGATTAAGACTTGGTGTTTGTTGTCCCAAGTAATTTTCTCAACTAAGTTACAAGTCAATTCATCATTACAAGAGATTACAAAAATGTTCTAAGGTTATTTACATAGAAATCCCAAATTGCACACTTGTAGCTATATTGACTTGAACTTGAGCCATTCTAGGGCTTTTGATTTTGGATCCTTTTCGTGTACCTAATTCCTAAATTCAATCTTTAATACACATATTAGATACATATGAATGAAATGGTTAAGTCATTATCAAAATATGAACAATGTATAACCTCTAGGTCAACATTAATGTCTATTTGCCAAATCTCATAGTCTTAATAAGTTTCAATGATAAGCATAATCCCGATGGACTTAACCATTGCAACTAGAGAAAAGATATCATCATAGTCAAGAACTTGTCTGAAACCCTTTACAACCAATCAACATTCATAGGTTTGTACATTACCATCCATGTCAGTCCTCTTCTTGAAGACCCACTTGCACCCTCTGGGTTATACCCTTTCTGGTTATCCACCAAGGTCCATACCTTGTTGGTGTACACAGATTTCATAATAGATCTCAAGGCTTCAATCCACTTATCAAACTATGGTCCCTTTATGGCTTCTAGATAGGTTGTTGGCTCATTAGCAATGACCAACTCATCGCCTTCTTGAGTCACAAGATAACTAAGTCTTTTAGGCCCATGATGTATCCTACTAAATTTGTGAGGTTAAAATAGTTCATGAGGAATTTGAGATTCCACAAAAATTTGTGATTATCCTTGTTTCTCTTATAGGTTTTTAGGTTCAATGCTTTCTTGTTGGTTTAAAACATCTTCGAGTTCTAATTTGCTCACATTGATTCTTTTGGAAATATATTTCTTTACTAGGAATGAAACATCCTTAATAACAAACATTTTGTTTTTAGGGTTATACAAGTAGTACTCCCTGGTTTATTTGTGATATCCAACAAAATAACACTTATATGATCTCGGACTGAGCTTTTCAGTAAACATTTTCTTGACTTAAGCTTCACATCCCCAAATTCTCATAAAAGACATCTTGGGACACTTCCCAGTCCATATCCATATGCTACATTTTCAACCAATTTAGATGGTACATAGTTTACTGTAGATGTTGAGGTTTCTAGAGCATAACCCCTGATTGTAATTTGAAGATAAGCAAAACTCAGGATTGACTGTACCATTTGTATGGTTCCTTATTTCTGATACACCATGATGTTGTGGTGTTATAGGTGGAGTCCATTGTGATACTATACCACAGTCTCGTAGAAGGTCCACAAAATCTTGGTGTAGGTATTCTCTACCTCGATCAGAACAAAGTGCCTTAATAATTTTACCACGTTGGTTCTGTACTACAATCATGAAATCATTCAACTTTGAAAGAGTTTCTGACTTATGTTTCTTCAAGTACACATAACCATACCTATTGAAGTCATCAATGAAGGTAATGAAGTATTCGTAACCACCTCTACAATTTTTTCTAAATGTTCCTCATACATCATTTAGTATGAGTACTAATAGATCACTCACTCTCTCATTGTGAGCACTAAAAGGATTATTACAAATCTTTCCTAATAAATTAGATTCACATGTCTCTATTGACTCAAAGTTAAAAGAGTCCAATATCCTTATTTATGGTGTCTAGAAATGTGTGTCTCATTGTGTACCCTAGACAACAATGCCAAATGAATTCTTTGTTAGAGCTAGAAAATTTTAGTATTTTTCTGTTAATGTTATAAACATTTGTCTCACAATCTATAAAATAAAGACCATAAGAGTTTGGGGCATTGACATAAAGTATCTCATCTTTATTAACAGAACATCTTCCATTCTTTATAAGAATTATAATCCATTCTTGTCCATACAAGATACAAAATGATGTTTCTATTGATAGTGGGTACAAAATGACAATTCACTAACTTATTACAAGTCTCATGATAGAGATAAATGATAGGTTCCAACTACTATGACAAAAACTCTTGCTCCATTCAAAACTCTTGCTACCCAATCATATAAAAGGCTTACTTCTTTTCATATCTTGCACATTGGAACATATGTGAGATCCATATCCGATATCTACTACCCAAGATGAAGAAGTGGACCTTTTTATCTCATTAAGTAAATATCTGAAGTGAAGATATCTACCCAATCCTTCTTCTTCCTCAGTTCCTCTAGGTAAATAAGGAAATTTATTTTCCAGTGTCCAACTTAGTGACAGTGATGACAGTTGCATCCTTTGGCTACCCTCCCTTTTCTTTAAATGTAGAAGACTTGGGCTTCTGACAAGAATTAGAACTCTTGTTAGCTTTTCCTTTGCCTTGGACTCCCCCTTCCTTTTTTATTATCATCATGTATGTGGGTTTTTCCTTCTTCATTTGCACCTCAACGGTTCTCAAAATGCCAAAGAAATTATGACAACGACTTGTCAAAATTGATCATGTTTAAGTTCATGAAAAACTAGATGTATGATTCTAGAATTGATTATAGAATCTTATGTGGACAAATCTTCATCCAAGGGAAATTCCAATCTAGTAAGGTTCTCCACATACGCAATCAATTTGAGAACATGAGGACCTATTGGATCTCCTTCTTCCATATTGCAATTGAACAATGATTTAGAGACATCATATTTCTCTTATCTTTCCTAATCTTATCACATGTTCTTAATATGTGTTACCATCTCAATAACATTCATATTCTAATGTTCTCTCTGCAACTCATAGTTCATTTAGCATTTCATCAAACACACTACATTCATGACATCTTCAGAGTACTTCTTGTAAGCATTCATGTCAGCCTTGGGTGCAATGGGAGCAAGTTCTTCTGGCTTTGGTGTCTATAGCACATAGAGCTTGTTCTCTTATTTGAGAATAGTTCTCAAGGTCCAAAACCATTTATGGAAATTATTCACATTTAACTTGTCCTTTTCAAGGATTGATCACCAAGAAAAATGTGTTTTTGGATGCCATTTGTTTCTACAAAAATATATTGGCAATATATCAAAATCCTATTGGTTTGATTTGAATAGAATATGATATTAATTAGGTATGAAATTAATTATCACTCCCACTTTTTGTTTAAATATATAACCCTCACTTTTCAATTTGTCATATTGCATAATACAACCTTCTAGTGAGCCAAGATTCATATTTAATCAATTCATGAGTCAACTTTAGTTGATCACCCACAACTTCACTATATAGGTATGAACTTTTTTGACAATTGTATGTGTATGCAACTCATAGATATATGGTGTGCCCAACTCCTTGTCATAATACATCTTCATTCTTCTAGATACATAATCTCATTAAGTTCACCTAGTTAAGCCAGACCCAAAAGACAACACAATTTAATATGTACCCTACTTTAGCAGATCTACATTTCTACCATGACACTTTCACGAGATAGATGAGACACCATGTTTTGGCATAACCTACACTCGGTCGATGAATGTTTTCATATGTGTTGCTAATGTAAAGCATCTAAAACTTAATCTTAACTGATGGATTTTATATTTATATAAATAAATATTTATATCCAATAACCAGATACATATAATATGTATCGTATACATGATATACCCACAAACAAAATCAAGCAATAACAAATATGAGTGATGGTTATGGCCATACTAATGCATTCCCTTTGAGCCACAAGGAATTGCTAATACCTAAAGTCCACGTCATATGTAAAATATATATTTAGAAATCTATTTTGGAACCAGTCTAGGTTGACCGATTCAACACTTGGGGCAATCTATTGACCTCACAGTTAGTCAATTGATTTTCTAAAATGGTTGTCTAGTCTCTTTTTCAAGTGATGTCTGGACTCCTCTAATTGATTAGTTGAGCCACCATTCGATCAGTTTGTCTTAGCATCTAGCCTCCTCAATTCTCCAGTCAATCAGTTAGTCATCTGAGTTGGTTGGTCAGTTTGTCTGGTGTAGAATGCCATGTTTTTCCATAACATGAAATAAAATAATCCTATTCTTATTTAACTTATCACATTATAATAAGGAAAACTAGAGTTAAGTTTGAGGGGAGCGTAGGAAGGAAAGAACGAATACTATTGCACACAAAAAGAGAGAGATGATTGTATGCAAACCAATTTAGTACATAGGAGTAAGAACCACTCAACAAACCACACAAGTATAGGGGGTATAGGACATAATCATGCTTCCAATAACCATCAAAACTATTTTAATGACACATGTATATATTGCATATATAATATATCCATATATATATATTTTGGGATTGTATGTGGTATTTAATCATATATGCACATGAATCATTTAAAATATTCACATCGTGTGCAATAAATTAAAGCCAAAACAAAAATTTAATCATATTGATTAATCTCAAAACATATTAAATTAGAACGGTTCTAATACCAATGTAGGAAAATATAGCATCATACATGATAGTGGGAATAAATTTTTTACTAGACATATTCCCCTTAACCAATTAATCTGCCAATGACTATGTATTGGGAAGGAGGGTTGGCAAGAGATATACTTGGTCGTGAATGGGAATATGCTCCCATGAATTAATGGTTTGATCACACTATGGACTAAAGGATAAAGAGAGGTGAGATTCGACTGTAAGGGAGAATTATGACCCTTTGATCCTTTTTGCCTATCAGCCCATGCAATTGATGATTTTGGGAAGTCCAATGAACAATGGATATGTCCTCTTGAGTGGTGTTCTTCTTTTGCAAGTTGCACATAAATAATTATTATGACAACACCACCATGAGTTGTGGTGGTTGCTTTCCTCCTATAAGGTGGCAATGACCTGGTCATTGTAGTCCACATAGACTAATGGGAACTTATCTTTTCTCTCCAAGGACAATAGGAAGGGGTCATTCCTTCGGACGTCAAAGTGCTAGCACTGAGGAGCTCTCCCTTTGTCATCTCTCCCTTATTGTCTCTCCCTTTTGGTGTAAGACTTTCTTGGGATCTATTTGTTACCACAACCGGAGAGGACAACAATTGTCAAATCTTATTAGTGTATCTCTAAAAGTCTAGACTATCCCCTTTATATATGATGGCCATGTTCATGGTTTCTAGTTCATCTGGGAGTTGACGAGATAGAACTTCATGAATTTTTTAGAATTTGTGAACGATGTGCTGGTTGGTTCACTATTAAACTAGTTGATTCATGTGTGAATTGTTCAATTGAACCGTTAAACTAATTTAGTTACATATTTCCTATTCACAAACAAATTATCTTTAATATCCAAGTAATGCACAACATGATGTCAGCATCAATCTTGGATCCAATCCCATTGATCAACCAAACGATCAACTGACAACCTAAACCATTTGGTTCAAGTTCTGAACCGACCGGTTCAAAAGATGAAATTACCATGTCAAAGTTTTTCTTGCCAATCTTGTTTAAATTGAATATCGAAACACTTTAGTTATAAAGTTAAACATCATTCATAAATAAAATCCTATTTCAAGTGTATCCTATATGCGTGACCCTATATTTCCCAAATTATATTGGCATTTAATGCCATACTAATTTATGACATCACAAGTAATGAATGAAATCTAGCAACACATCATCACTACCCAAGTAATAGGAAAGTTGGTGAACAACATCAACCTACAATTCTTGATTAGTGTTACAATGATCATATAGTTCCTTTGTCTCTGATATCCAGATTGAATTTGAGGCATGGAATCATCATACTCTTACACATTCAATCCATGTTCCTTGAAATAGAGCAAACCTGGTATGCATGTGAGCTCACATATCATATATTGATTCACATTAGTATGGTCATATATTTATCTATCACTCTTATCAAGTGACACCTATATCAACTCTAGTGGGAGGGACAAAATCCAATCTACTATTGGTTAATTATGCACAAAGACCAAATCATGTGATGATTGTAATGGCATAACTTGTAAATACAATTTGATTATTAATAAAAGTCAAGCTTCCAATTTATTATGTTTAATTCAATTATGAGATAATGATGTAACATTATAAATGTCTATCAAATTATATTACTCAATTACGTATGTATTCAAGTGACTACCCTTGTGGATGAGATCATACAGATGTTCAGAGTACATATACATATTCTCATTGTGTCCCTAATCAGTTGTTATTTAGGAAGGTTTATAGACAAAGTAACACATAAGATCAGAGAGTGAATTGGCTGATGACTAAACCTCATTAGTCATGATATGGTGATATCAAACCAAGCATACAAATACATGTTAGAAAATAGTGTATCATATAAAATCACTGTGAGAGTAACATATGGAAGCCATCATCATCAAAGTAATAGTTAGGTATCATAGTGATGGTGGTGATTGTGGTTCTTAGACCTTAATCACTACACTCATAACATGTCCTTGGGTTCACTTTGACATCATCAAACACAATGTAGATACATGGATTGTTATAATAGGGATGATTGAGTGACTTTGACACATGGGAATTGACTGTGAGTCATAGATATGGGATTTGTCATTCCTACTGGAGTGTAATGTCATAGGCCACTTGATTATTGAAACTAAGATATGCATGATCATGTACATGTAAGTCAAGCTGTGATATTGAGCTTACATATATCTTAGATAGTCTACTCTTGATTCAAGAAACAATATTGAATAATAATGAGGGTGACTGTTGCATGCCTCTAGTTCAATCTAAACATCAGTGATAAAGGAACTATTTAAAAACTATAACACCATGCATAAATTCAGGTTGCAATAGTTCCCCAACTTTCCATTTACTTGGGTAGCATCGATGTGCGACTAGGCACCGCTCATTGCTTGTGATGTCATAAGTGTTATGGACATTCACTGTCAATATAATGTGGGGCCTATAGGGTTACACACTTAGGTCTTGACCTAGAAGAGGAGTTCAGATCTCGAATGGAAATTGAACTAAGTACATGAGATCATTATTGTTGGAGAGAAAGTTGGTGACTAGTACACCAACGTGAGGGTTGACTCCTTCTTAATTGTTCTAGCGGGATGACATGAGTTCTAGGTGGTCTGTGTGGACTACCATAGTGGTGAGAGCCTATCCTCTGCCGCCAGGAGGACAACGTCAACCAGTAGCATGTATAAGAGGAGGTGTTGAAGAAGACAAGGTTTGTGGTAGCAGTGCATGGTACAAACCAGGAGGCGCAACAGTCAGATGAGTCCCAGTGCAAACAAGATTCAAAAGTTGTACATCTACAAAGAAAAGAATTGTTGTTGGACTTGCTCCAGGTTCAGGTTTATCCTCAAAACCATCCTTTACATATTATAGTTGTTGACTCAATCTGTTGGTAATGGGAATATGGTAGATAATTTTTTTAATTCGACTGCATGATTTGTAGCTATATTTCCCTACAGTGGTATCATAGCCAATGTCAATTTACTACATTATGGGCTAGTTGATATGGTTGGATTTTGGTTTTTTCATTCTATTATCTCATGTGATGCAAATAATATGTTGTCAAATCCAATGGCACAATAATACCAAACTAATATAAATATATATATATATATGCAATTTACACGTGTCTCCCTAAAAGTTATTTTGATGGTGGATGTGTAGCATGGTTATGGTCAATAACTCCTATATCGTGTGCATGGTTGTGTGGTTTGTTTATCCATTTATCCCAGTCTGCATACTGATCCTCTATGTTATCTTCAAAATGTAAAGTTGATTATTTCCTAACCTTGCTCATGTCACAGATCCATTCTTACCCCAATCCAAATCCTACTATCTAGTTAGTAGTAAAAGGATTGAAGCACTTGTCCCTGAGTGGCCCGATAGGATCTAACACACTGGCATATACAATAAGAAATAATAACTCAAAAATAGGATATTTAAAGAACAAACTAACCCAAAATTGGAGATATTGTGAATCTATTGTTGTCATCAGAGTATATGGAGTGCGAAAGTGATCTAGTTGATGTTCCAAATGTTTTGCCAAAAATTAAGAAAATTGAGACACAATCTTGCAATTGCATGGTACCCTATCAAAATCAAATAAAATGGTTTATAGAAAAAGAGTATACTTGGCAGGACTTTTATTCAAGAAAAATATAATAAGTGATTTTCCAAATCCAACTTTTATCTGACAAGATGTTTATTTCAAACTATTCAAATTTTATTACGAGTTCCCATTATGTTGTAATCAAGAAGCATGCTTATATATTTTGTGTGACTCCATCGCCCCAATGTGATGGGGGAGGTCACTAGGATCCTACTCTCCATCTGAAGTAGGAGACCAATGTACAAGTCCCACCTTGAAATGAGGTTTCTTGCACTCAATGGAAACTTTTTCAACATCATCATCATCATCAATAAACGGGCAGTCATAATGGACAATATCATTTATGTTCTTGTGTTTTGCTCAAAATATAATATAGGGAAAAATGGGAGAATAATCATAGGGAAAGATAGCTCAATCAATTTATATAGCCAATCATACAATCAAGACCTACATAAAAAGTATATTCAATACAACCAAGAAGGAGATATAATAGTGTACCTTTCACCGAGGATTTAGTGTATGAAATCTCAATAGATAAGTCAACCCTTCGAGTCAGATCCTAAAATACATTATTCAGATCAAGAGTCAACATCATGATATTTGATGATCATGTTTCAATATTTGTGATTAGGGTTACACCTTTCCTGTGTCAACCTTAGGGTTGGGTCATCCACTTATATTCAATAATATTCCAATATGTCCAACATTATTCAAGTGTCTAGTATTTTCGAGTGTGAATGACTTACCTAGGTTTTCTAAGATCATATATGTTAACCCTAATGATCAATATTCAAGTCATCATCACATTCCTAAGTCATTATCATTTTTCATTGCACAATTGGAATTCAAGATCAGTTTGATTAAAGTAGAGTCATCAATCATACACATGATCAAGGTTTTTACTATATTTAGATCCATTATTGCAGTATTAAGGTTTATCCTTGGTTCAATGTGCATGATTCACATTCTAAGGGATATGAGTTACAAGATCAGATCTAAACTCATATTTAGTCGAGTTTGGTTTCAATATGACCATTAGAGTTAGAATTAGTGTTTTATCAAGGGTTAGTCATCATGATTGAGCCATTAGATAAACTAAATAAGAAATAGATCAAATATAGGGATATCAGTGTAAACACTTTGGTATTGGCTTCCCAACCATTTTTAAATAGTTTAGTGTATTTTTCTAATCAAGATTGACTATTTATACACAATTTTTGGTGTTAGGAATCAAGAGATATGATTTTTGCAAGTTTTGTCCGTTTATTTGAACTTTAAGCAGAGAGGAGAAGAAATACCTTAAATATGGAAAAAGATGGCCATCCAATTGTATAATTGAATGGCTCAGATTGTGCCACATAGGCAAGGTAGCTAGCTCAGACCAGGTTTGAGTTTGACCTTGGGTTTAGAGTTCAATCTCTTGATTTGTCAATTGATTTTTGTTCAAAAGGATTGCTTGGGCTGGTTGGTTCATCTTGGACTGGTGGTTCATGGGACTCATTTTCCCCCACTAGCATAGGTCTTGTGCGAGCCCAGAAGCTTGGCATAGGACCTCATCGATGTGGAAGGGAACTTGAGCATGAGGTGTTGAGGTCGGCAGGAGAAGGTGCCACTCAGCCTCCTCGTGGTCTCATGAACTTGAAGGAGTTGGAAGATTGGGGCAAGGCGGTGAGAATCACAGATAATCAAATAGGCTAGATGGAGGTGCTATTTGATCCATAGGAGGAAGAAGGAGAAATCTGTCTTCCCAAGGCTAAAAAAGAGAGTGAGGATGGGTTCACAACTTGGTTTGGTGTTGGTGAGCATGAGGGACCCTTTTTATAGCATTGGGGATAGGGTTTTAGGGCTAACCAAGTTAGGGTTGAAGCCATGGCCACCAGAGTGAGAGAGGAGATCAAAAAACATGTTTTGGTAGTGCAATAATGTTATAAACCTAGTCAAAAAGGGCTTGATTAGTTTGAAATCATGAGTGGATAATTTTAGCTTGCTTGGAAATTTGAATCAGGGTCAAAGCGTGAAGATCTCTTGATCTGGTCCTCATTTATTCATCCCCACCAATTGGGGAGGTAGAAGATGATATCGTGGCTACTGGATCAGGTCCTCATCCATGGGAAGGAGATCCAAGGGTTGAGACTCACCCTTGATCCCTTGCCACAGATCACTGACTTGGACAAGTCTAAAAGAGAGCAAATAAAAGGGAAATAAATGGGTTTTCAATACGTTATTTTCAAGAAATCATAGTAAATAGTAGGAATGTCCAAATAAGATCATTTTTGGACCATAGCTTCAAAATTATGTGAAGAATTTTAAAAAAAGTTTGAGAACCACATGATGAAAATTTATTGACCAATTTACTTCTTTGGACAAAGTGATGATTGAATATAATTTGTGGTGTTATAATGTGTATAAAGTTCACATTGATCACCATATTTTGAATTTGAGTCTCAACAACAATGATGAAGCCAAGAAAAATGATTTAGGACCATCAGTCAGTATAATGAGGTGAAAATAGAAATTAATTTATTCTTATGCTAAATTCCACTTTGTCACATCCTTCCCTCCTCAAAAAGGAATTTTGTCCCCAAAATTCAACACATCCTCAAAATTGGGATGATTAAAATCTAGGTCTTATCCTAAAATATTGGAGTGTCCTCAACTATATAATGAAAATTGTATCTTCTACATTATGAATTCATCAATAGTTTCTCATAAATTTGCATTGATCAATATGAAGGTCAAAGGTCAAAATTCACCAATTGAGTTTAGTTTCAATTCATGTCTCCATACTGAGAGAAAATCAAGATCAAGAGTCAAGATTAGGTGCCATGAAACAAAAAGGCCATCCACTCACAAGCTCATGATTCAAGAGTCAAGATTCAAATGTTCATATTTTGGGTTCCAAACATGTAAGTATAGGGTTTTAATTTCTATTTAGACCACCGGAGTGGTCATTCACCCATATCATCAATCTAGCAATATTTCAAGCCTTCAATATCAATATCTTTATCAAGTATATTCGAGGTGGGTGAATGATCTAGACTTAGTTCATTTTTAGGAAATCAACCCTATACATATTATTAAGATCACTATCCTAAAAATACAAACTAGTCAAGATCTCAAGATTTTGAGTCTAAGGTTACTACAATGGATGTTCCATTTGTAGGTCTACATGACAAGTCAAAATTCAAAATTTGAGTATGAGGAATCATAATTAAAATTAGAAATGAATTTTCAAATCCAAAGAAAGGTTCATACAATAGCAAGAAAAAATAGAATAATATTTCTATTTCTCAAAATATAGTGAGTACAAGGTTTTATTTCAAAAAAAGTTACAAAGGGTTACATAATAATGATATCAAAGTCTAGATCTAGTGGTTACCTTAAAGCTTACGATTGCACATGTCCTCTTTTGGAATTCCAACCTCTATCTTTGTCTCTATCTCCATGACTATGGGCTTGGATGTTGGGTTAGAGGCAGTCATGGTGACTTGGACTCGGCTAAGAATTATTGATGTGGTGTATCTCACCCATTTGGTAATATCATCCCTTAGTAACTTGTTTTGTACTTCCCAAGCATCATCCTAATCATCATAATAGAGCCTAGGTATTTTTCATTTAGCTACATCATCCTTGATTTTTCTTCACCAATCTTCTTTTTAGTCTTACTTTTATCAATCTTCTCTCCATGATCATTACTGGTTCTAGAGGATCTTACTTTTTGGCTATGGGTTTGTGGGGCCATATGCAAGGTATATTCGTTTATGAATCCTTTAATCATTTAGGTCGAGTTAGGAGTACATCACATTATGAGATATTCATGGTTTCAAAATTGTTTGTACCTTTTTTTATTCTTATATTAGTTAGAAAAATTGGGAGAGTGTTTTTGGTGTCATGGCCTTACATCATGGTTTTCAAGATTCATAAACATTTGTTATTCATGAAAAAAAAATGTTGTATATCAAAATTAGTGTAAGAGTTTCTTAACTATGTTTTGAGGTTTATTCACTAATAGGGTATCATGGATTTAATCAAATAGGGACTGTATCAACAATAAGGTATAAGTCCTTATATCACTAGATCTTGATTATTATCATTCACCTCAAACATAGGGAGCATATAGTTATGTTTTGAATAAATTGAGTTGCATGATATTAGGGGTCATATAAGAGTGTTTGATTTCAAGATTCATTGGTCAAAATTGAGTCTTCAAATTAAGGTTAGATCATGGTATCAACTTTCCAATTTTTCTAGTGATATTCATTTTTCTAATGCATAAGCTACTCATAATCGAGCAATCATGTGGTTGACATGATTTTACCGTGTGTATAACACAAGTGTATGTGTCAATGTAATACAGGCCTTGTGAGGCCTGAGTTGAACACAGGGAAATGGAATTCTCGATAGACTACTACTAACTACTCAAAGTTTGGGGAGTGTTTTTGAAAAATAAAATTAAATATAAAAGAAAACAAGCAATCGATTAAATGGTTGGCTTAATAAATTTAAAAGGAATCTTTAGGATTGTGGTTTCACCATGGGTTCTCGTTGCACTAACTTCTAAACAATTATCATGACTCATCTCCTAATCCAGGTAATGTCCTGGAAATAGAATTGCTCACTTCCGTGATGCAATTCACTACCTTAATCTAAGTCAGATCCACGTCAGTAGTAACATATACCTTAGATTAGGTGCATGTAGAATATGTCTAAAGTTCCCATCTTTAACCGTACATCACCTATTCCACGGGAATTATTCACTAATGTGATTATCATCTCTTTTCAACTGTTAATGCTTCGTGAAAAGAAATTAACATTATTAAATTACCATTATGGTGATCAAACACAATGATAGAAATAGAGAGAACGATATCATACCACATATTTTGAAGATAAATTATGATAAACTATGATAATAGCGTCATACAATGATTACCCGGGCTACTCCCAGTCCTAAAGACAAAGGGAATTAGCCCCGCATTTTCATCTCAATGTAAAACACTATGAGGGAAGAAGAAAACAAGGAGAAAATGTGGATAGATGTCCTAAACAGAGGAGTTCCGGGCGTTCCACGGTGTGGGATGAGTGTTCTACAACCTTCCAGCGGTGGAAAAATCCTTTTGCGGCCTTCAGAACGATCGGGGTGTAGCTCTCGGCTCCTTTCTCTTCTCCTCTCCTCCTTTAGACTTGAGCGATAGCTGATGACGTGATGCTACGGCTTGGGTAGTCTTTTTAGGTATAGGTATCACTTACGGTCGACAAAATATCACATCCATTTGATCTAGATCGATCTGAGCATTTTCCTGATCTGACAGCGTTGATACCATCGACCCGCATGAGGCACCGGTGCTTGCACAATTCTTGGGGTTCTTCCTGATGGTAGCTCAATACCAGCGATAGTCTGGTCGATGATATTGACCTTTTCTTCTTTGGAATGATGATGCTGACTCGATACCATCAACAAGTGGTCGATGGTATCGACTTGTTGTGCTCCTTTTCCGGCAATGTGTTGTGACCAGGCTGTTGGTATCGACCTACCTTCGATGGTATCGATGGATGCAAATATGCAATTTGCCTGAAATAAATAGAAGAACACCAATCAAGTCTGATAAATATGATCATTGACACAAAATCATATGAAACAAGGTAAATTTGATGCCTTATGAGATTATAGACTAAAGAAAGTAAATCATGCGATATTAACCACAAATATGACTAATAAACACATAAAACGAATGAAAAACTAGCCTATAAAAGTGACTCAAAATCCTCGCATCAAACTCCCCTAAGATTGAACATTGCTCGTCCTTGAGCAACAAAACTATAGAATAACATTGCAAGGGTCGACTAAAGAACATGTTGGCATAAAAGACATCTCAATATGATTCCCACCTGTCATGCACATACCGGCCCTCACTAACCACATAATGATAACTACCCTAAAGGTGACAATAATCGTCCATAAGAGATGTCCACCCCAAGATCAACAAACACTATCAAATAAGGCACTTAATATAATAAATTCCTCCGATTTAGGCTTGGTGCATCTTGTGATCTCCTATCTACGTTTCTCATATCGTAACTACCATCTATATGGAAGAAGATCTCCTTATATACAAGAATGAGGAGACAATCATTGGTGGCCTACCATATTAAGAAATAGGTGGATGAAATGGGCGGTTGTGGAAGAAAAGGAAGCACAAGACATATTTAACATGCAAAATCACAAAAATGACCTAAATGATGCATATGCATATGAAAATGACCTAATGCCTACATTTTAGGTGGAATGATGTATGCTATACCATTCCACCTCCATGTGAGATAGAATGTCTACAAACTATATCATGTTCTTGTTCTTCTTAAAATGCAGGTGAGTCCAGTTCTTTTCTCCTTCTGGTTTTCACTTATTATTTTTTCTGTCATTTTTTTTCAAGCCCTCGTTTTTTTCAATTGGCTAGTAGAGAACATTTACAATTTTTTTTAGGCTTATTTTTACATAACTACTACCATTGATGCATTACAATTGACATTCCAGAAAGTATAAAATAAGTACACCACTTTTTTTTCAGAAAAATTTGGTACATAATGTCCTACATGCTCAAGAGTATGCAAAATGCAACTATATGAAAGTACTTATGCAACTACAATGATATGCACTCCAGAATGTGTGCATGTATGACTAATCTACATGTTCTTATGCCAAAGATGTAAAATCTAGCAATCATGCAATCCTATCTAAATGTCATGAAATCAAGAGATGTAAAACTATACAATGCATCCTGTTCTTATGGTGGAGCTTGTAGTTAATTGAGGTGGATAGATACAAGACTAATTGACAGAACCATTGTAATATATTATATTTCCCTCCTTACTGACCTATGTAACAATCAATCAAAGGGTTTCTCTCTCTCACTTTTGATTGAAGTCTCATTACTGTTTGGTCAGTTTAGGCTTAACATCCATATCCATCCACATTTCTTGAATCATAAGGATGTACAATTATGATCATATGTTTTAAAGTTAACAAAACCAATTATTTTCATAAGTTATGTGCTAAAATTCAAACAAATTCAAGTTGCAAATTTTGAACAAGTTTCTAATTATTCTCAATTTCAGATAATTGCACACATGACTCCCATGTGAAAAACATTGAGATGACACATATTGATTAGACATCCACAGGTTACACTAGATAGACTGTGGATCCTAGAATGCTATAAATAACAAAATTACAAAACTAGAAGAAATTTCAAAAAGCTAAGAAAATTACTATAAAAAAAACTATGATAGAAATTGTTCCATATCACCCCCCAATATTGAATTCGACTATGGGCTCATAGTCAAAAACAACCTTAGAAGGTGGAACAGTGATACCGTCTATTGTTCTGGCTATGGGAAGGGAGGGTACTACTGGGTGATGGGGTTCCACTCAGGATATTTCCCTTGAACGTTGGGATCATAGGGCGGCATGGGTGATGGTTGTAGATATCCCTCGAAGTAGTCACGACTCTAATAGTGATCATAGAAAGGTTGTTGTTGTTGATCTATCCTCCCCAACCGGTCATAAACATGATGTTGGTTGGCGAATAGCTGGCGTTCATTTTCAAAAATGGCCTCTTGATTCACACACAACCTGTTTGTCATTTCCTGAATGCTGGCGAAGGAAGCAGTGTGTTGTCGTTGTGTCTGCTGGATATACTACAGCATAGAGTACATGCCTTGCATAGAGTAGACATCCTCTCCTTCCTGAGAGGGTTGTGGTGGTGGAGGCTGAGAAGATGATGAAGCTCCCGGATAGAGGTGTGGACGCTTCCTCGGCGCTACTCATTACCGAAGAGGAGTGAGAGGCTCCTCTTCCTCTCCTCATCATCACCATCGTCACCTTCTCCATTATCATCATCTCCATCTTCAACTTCTTCCTTAGACTCGACAATGGGAACGATGGGCCATTGGAAGTGCTGGCCCACCTGGATGTTGAAGATGGGGTCTGGGAGTGATAGCTGCATATATTACTTTTCAATGTGGCAACGAGCATATGCCATGCCATCACGGACAATAAGCACATTTCACTGATGCAGGTGAAACATATTGACAAAGCTTTTACTCACCAGGGGAGGCATCGAAGAAAGATCTAGCCCAAGATAGATGGCTAGAGGTGTGATGAGTCCCCCAAAATGAATTGGGGCTCACTATGTTCTCCTTTTCACTGCCATCACACGCGTAAAAAAGAACGCGCCCCATTTGAGCTTGTCCCTCGTCAGCAGCTTATACAAGAAGAATAAATCAGTCTCCTAGAATTTACTCAATGACAACTCTCCTAGAGAAAAGAATGTGATGCAGAGCATGCGGTGGAGAACCCACACAAATGGATGGTCGAAATCGGCAACAACGACGTTATGATAGCTGATGGTCTTGCCTGGAGGCGTGGTCACCAGCTGTATAAATATTCCATCATAGTTAGTATGGCTGTCTGACTGTCTGTACTTCTATGGAGAGTGCCATCAATTGTAGATCAAATTGAATTGCTCCAGCGTGAGGTTGTAATTCCTATTGAATAGTTGAAAGGAAACTCGACCTTTGATCCACTCATGGTCTATGGCGATGAGGTCATTGGGCTTGATGCAAATGTCAAGGGACGCCATGAACTACGCTACGAGTTCCTTGTTTGTGGGCCACTCTCCGAAGAAAGGGTAGCCCTCCACATGGTAGGGAATTTGTTCCTCATTCTGAGTCAACCTCCCAACTTGGCCACAGAGGACGTATGCCAGGTTGTCCTCGAATCCAAGATCCCGGATCATTTGTCGATCATAGTATCGAGTCAGATCGATAGTACTCTTCAATAGCTCATCATAAATCTTCTTCACATCCGTCAAAGGATGAGGAATCCTCAGACTGAGAATAGAACATGGTAGTGGTAGAATGAAAGTTTCGATCTCCATTGGGGCAGCCCGCGAAGAAGATGACCCGATGTTCCTCACCATGATGAAAGAAATGAGATAGAGAAATGGAGCTCGATGAAGGTAAGAGAAGATCGGAGAAGATGATCTCCAATGTCAATGAAGAGCTCAGGGAAGATTTCTCGATCGTTAGATGGTCGGTAAAGGTCTCCAATTATTCAACAATGCTCAACGCAAGAGTTGAGGGAATTCACTCTGACAGTGTGAATAAGAATGAACAACCAACCCTCCTTTTATAACTGAGGTCGGTGCCCCTGTTAACCTATTAATACCATCGATGGGGTGTCGATGGTATCGACACCTGTAGCACAATCTGTCTCTCACTACTATCGACAGTTTTTGATGGCTGGATGTGGGGGCCTGGATTGATGACACATCGATACTATCAACGTGGGTCGATAGTATTGACCGTCCCACCGATCAGCCTCCAATTTTGGCACGATTGTTAACGGTGTCTCGCGGATCGCTGACGTGGCCCGTCGTTACCATCGATGTGGCATCAATGGCATCGACATCTGTTGATAACCCTCGTCCTCACGAAACTTAGAAACATATTCTCATTGAAACCTGGTCGATGCCATCGACATGGCCGTCGATGGTATCTATATCTCTGGCACTGATTTTTCTAAAAATCTTTAGGGATCTCGCCAGCATCAACCACGAGGTCAAAACTATCGACATGCTCCAAAAATTGAGTCAATTAACTTGGAGGGTGGTTGATACTATCGACGAGGCCATCGATAGTATCGACAGAACAAGTTTTCTGTTGTTTCCGCTCTACACCCTTGTTGCTACCATCAACGCAAGGGTCGATGGTATCAACACCCAAGAAGTCTTGCACAGTTAACACACATATCATGACATCATTTTTACAAACCTAACTACCAAATTAATGAAAAAATTAAAAAAAATGAAAAATTTTAATAAATGAAAATGCAGCTACCAAAGGTTGGGTTGCCTCCCAACAAGCACCCTATTTTAACGTCTTAGGATAGACAAAATCAAGATGTTCATTCTTCCTTAAGCGCTATGAGTTTAACCTCATGCACCTTCCTTGTGTAGTCCTCCCCGTAATAGTGCTTCAAACTTTGACCATTCACTAAGAATTTTCTATCACCATCCTTAACCATGATAGCACCTTGGGGTCGCACGTCCTCGACCACAAATGGTTCACTCCAACGGGATCTCAATTTTCCAAGATGCAACTTTAACCTTGAATTGAACAAAACCATTGTTTCACCATTTGGGAACACTCGCAGTTGAATGTGGCGATCATGGATTGGCTTTTTCCTCTCCTTATAGATTCTTGAGTTCTCGTAGGCATTCATCCTTAGCTCATCTAACTCATTGAGCTCTAACATTCTCTTTCTCCTTGCCGCGCCCATGCTCAAATTCAATCTCCTTAGTGCCCAGTGCATTTTGAGCTCCAATTCTACTGGCATATGATAGGCTCAGCCGTACGCCAACCTAAAAGACGTAGTGCCTATAGGTGTTTTAAATGCAGTTTTGTATGCCCATAATGCCTCTGGTAGAAACACACTCTAATTCTTCCTTGACGAGGCCACTGATCGCTCCAGGATCTTCTTAATCTCTTTGTTCGACACTTCCACCTACCCTTGTGTTTGCGGGTGATACGGGGTACCTACATTGTGCTTAACCCCATATTTTCTCAATAATGCAGTAAATTTCCGATTCATGAAGTGGGTGCCCCCATCACTAATGATCATCCATGGCACACCAAACCTACATAAAATGAGATTTTTTACAAACATGCACACTACTGCAGTGTCATTAGTCCTTGTGGGTATTGCCTCTACCCACTTCAATACATAATCAATAGCTAGCAAGATATATAAATTAAAATTGGAGGACACAAAGGCTCCCATGAAGTCAAAACCCCACAAATCAAATACCTCAACTTCTTGAAATACATTGAGGGGAATATCTTGCCATTTTGAGATATTACCTACCCTTTGAAAGGAATCACACCACGTCACATAGTCATAGGTGTCTTTGAAAAGGGTAGACCAATATAGGCTATTCTCTAGCACCTTGGCTTCCATCCGTGGACTCGCATGATGACTTCCAGTGGGTTGTGTATGATAGTGCCAGAGCACACTTTCATATTCATTTTCCGATACACACCTCTGCAAAATTCCATCCCTGCATTGTCTCAACAAAATAAGGTAATCCAAAAAATAATATCTCAAAGAATGAAAAAACCTTTTTTTTCTCTTGATAAATCCAATCATCTGGGATTTCCTTACATGAAAGGTAATTGAAAATATGTGAAAACCAAATATTTGTAGATTGAATAGAAAGAATTTGTTCATCCAGAAACGTCTCGGTAATGGGTATGTTCGTATCCCTCTCATCAACCCGCTCTAATCGAGATAAGTGGTCTGCAACCACATTCTCAACACTTACCTTATCCTTAATTTCAATGTCAAATTCTTGCAATAATAAGATCCACCTAATAAATCTAGGTTTGGCATATTTTTCTCCATTAAGTACTTTATGGAGGCATGATCAGTCCACACCACAACTTTTGACCCCACTAAATATTGCCTAAATTTTTTGAATGCGAAAACCACGACAAGCAGTTCCTTTTTAGTGGTGGTGTAATTAAGTTGTGCATCATTTAAAGTCTTAGACGCATAGAAAATTACTACGGGTTTGTTCTTAAAGCACTGCCCAAGAACAACCCCTACTGTAAAATCGGACGCATCACACATGAGCTCAAAAGGCTTAGTCCAATCTGGCATTTGAACAACCGACGTAGAAATCAATTTTTCCTTAAGTACCTCAAAAGCATGCAGACATTTATTGTTGAAATAAAAAACTATATCTTTCTCAAGCAATTCTGATAGTGGCTTAGCTATTTTCGAAAAGGCCTTGATAAACCAGCAATAAAATCACGCGTGACCAAGGAAACTCCGCACCCCTTTCACCGAATTCGGTGGAGGTAGTTTGGAAATAACTTCAATCTTTATTGGATCCACCTCCAGTCCCTTGCTGGACACCTTGTGTCCAAGCACTATGCCTTCATTTACCATGACATGGTACTTTTCCCAATTGAGGACTAAATGTGTGTCCTCACATCTCTGTAACACCTTATATATATTTTTTAAACATTCATCAAATGATGTACCGTAGATGGAAAAATCATCCATAAAATCCTCTAAACAGCGCCCAACCATATCAAAGAAAATAGCAAGCATGCAACGCGAAAAAGTGGCTGGTGTGTTGCACAAACCAAAAGGCATGCAGCGGTAAGTGAAAGTTCCATAAGGAAAAGTGAAGGTAGACTTCTCTTGGTCCTTAGGATCAATGGAAATCTGATTATAACTGGAATAGTAAAAGCAAAAATGAGAGCGGCCAGCCAGTCACTCTAAAATTTGATCAATGAATGGAGAGGAAAATGATCTTTCAAAGTAGCTGAATTCAGATGGTGGTAATCGATGCAGACACACCACCCGGTTACCAATTGGGTAGTAACAGGTTCATTTAACAAATTATGAGTGACAATGATCCCCCCTTTTTTGGGAGTACCTGTGTGGGGCTAACCCATGTCGAATATGAAATGGCATAAATGATGCCCACTGAAAGAAGCTTAATTACCTCCTTCTTGACGACCTCCATCATGGTAGGATTTATTCGACGCTGCGGCTGATTCACCGGCTTGGCTCCTTCCACAAGTCGAATATTATGCTGGCATAGAGTGGGGGAGATCCCCTTGATGTCAGAAATGAACCACCTAAATGCACCATGGTGGTTCTTCAACATAATCATCAACTATACTTCCTCAGTGGCACTCAGATATGCTGATATAATCACCAGAAGATTCTCATTATCTACCAAGAAAACATACTTTAATTGGGGGGGGGGGGCAGCAGCTTAAGTTCCAACTCAGGTGGGCTGACTAAGGAATATTGAAGCGGTGGTGGTAGTGGTCCCATGTCTTCATAGTGCTTGGCATAGTATCAAGGAAGCATTTGAAGCATCTTAATACATTATTGTAATGAGGTGTTTCTCATCCAATCTTCCATCAAGTTTAACATGCATGCCTCAAGGGGCAGTTGTGAGTTTAAGTCAAACATGGAGACTATTATAGCCTCATCCTCAGTGGACAGTGAAACTTCTTCTTCTCTATCATCGGGATAACCCACTACTTTCACAAGAGAAATTACTTTCGTCTGCTCCAGGATGTCAACAAAAATTGTTCCCTTATCCACCTTCATCATGACGTGAGCCATGTCAAAAAATGGCTTTCCTAGACAAAGAGAAATGTTGTGATCAAAATGCTTTACTTTATGACATTGTTTGTTTTCTTGTGACTGCTTTAGATTTGGTGGCATAAGTATTTCAAATATGTCATCGGCTATACCCTTTATCAACCGACCTCTACCCATCTCCAATATCATGTCGGCAGTGGCTTGAAAGGGTCTTTCCAAAAGCAACTCATTCCCTTGTTCATCTTGCATCTCCATAACAACAAAATCAATTAGGGACACAAACCTATCAACCTTTACCAAGACATCCTCACAAATACCGTACGACCTCACTACGGAATTGTTTGTCAGTTGAATTGTCATATTGCTCTATCTAGACTCTTTTAGCACAAGCTTTTTGAATGTAGAGAGAGGCATCAAGTTGATACTTTCCCTGGAATCACATAGTGCCTCTCTGAATTTTACTTTTCCAATATAGCAAGAGATGTTGAAGCGGCCCAGATCTTGTCTCCTTGGTGGCAATTTACTCAGAATTAAGGCGTTGACCTAATCCTTAAGCACTACCACCTTTGTATCTGGTATCTTCCTCTTCTTGGTAATTATATCTTTCAAGAATTTACCATACGAAGGTATCTGCTCAATCGCCTCCAACAAAGGAATATTAATAGAAAGTTTTCTAAAACTGTCGAGAAATTTCTTGAACTGTGCATCTACTTTCTTGGCTTTGAGACTATTGGGGTAAGGGACGGGGATGATATGTGCCCTCTGATGTGGTGGCACATAAGGCGTCATAATATCCTTCTCTTTTTCTGCAATAGGATCATCTATGGCCTTCCCTGCATCATACTCAACTGTATCTACCACTTCAATTTCCTCTACGACCTCACCTTCATCTTTTGGCTGTTGAGTGCTCGGTTCATCGATCCTAGGGTTTAAAAGTTTCTTTCCACTCCTCAGTAGAATGTCTTTATCCTGATGATTCCCTCCTGGAACATTTGTATTTCCTAGAAAACCTTACACTGTTGGCTTCTTTAGACTTGTTATTTCAACTGCCATATGTGCTATTGATGTCTCAATAGATCTCATCTGAGCCCCATGACTTTGTAGAGTTTGCCCAAACTGGTTCATAAATTCTCCTTGTTGCTTGATTTGTTGGCCAAATGTACTCATTAGCTCTTGATTCTGCTTTATCACCTGATTGAGCAACTCATTGCTCTTTTCTACTGTCGTGGGCTGTGGCTTGGCATCAGGATCTTGAAGGAAATTATTTGGATCCTTCTATGAAAACTTTTTGTCCTTCTTCCAAAAATACTCATTATTTCAATACCCCTATTGCTGGCACATGAATTTTACTTGTGCCTCATCATTAGATCCTCCATATTCTTTTACTAGCAATCTCTTGACTAAGAGGTCCATTTTCTCGTTTATCTCCTAAATGGCCTTTGACTCTCCAGTTACTCAAACATGTTCTGGTGTGTCTCTATCACCCCATGATTTCTTCTTTGCCATATTTTTTAAGATCTCCCAACACCTAGTGTCTATATTGTTCAAGAAGAAACTGGAGCCTGTCAAATCTAGATTGCTTCTGTCATGCTCATTTAGAGCAAAGTATGATTTTTTTACTTGTTTTTCTTTGTCTAACCCACGATGTGGGCACTTTCTCAGCATGATCTGAAAGCACTCCCATGTCTCAGAATAAGTCTCCCCGACCCTTTGACTGAAATTATGAATCTTCCATATAAGGTCATTCGTCTTCTCAGGCAAGAAGAATCTCTCGAAAAAGACCTCAATCATTTAGTTCTAGGTTTTGACACATTCATCATTAGGATTATGTAACCATTCTCGTATGTTTCCTGCCAAAGAGCTGGGAAATAGCTTCAGGTAAATTGCTTCTTGTGGAAATCTATCAATCTTGATCATATCACAATTTTCCATGAAAGTGCTGATGTGGGCAACATGATCTTCATTCTTCAACCTGTGAAAAGCTTGAGACTTGACCAGATTTATCAGTGCCAGATCAATCTTGTATGTGGGAATGTTGATTTCCTGCTTTTTGATCGGCCTCTTTGATGATGATGAGGAAGAAGCCTTGATCTTATCCCATATCGTATGTTCCTCATCCATGGCTTCTGGTTCAGAATCTAAATCTATGTCCTCGGGTTGATTTTGGATGTGGTTTTTCTCATCATCCCATCCCAACAGTGGAACCTTTGGTGATGACCGTGCGTAGTCTGTACTACGCATCCTCACCATGCACTAGTACCTACAAAGTGTTACATTTTATTAAGCATAGTGCTCGACGATTTTGGAATATGAAAAATTGATGATTAATTTCAACAATTATGATTTTGCAAAAAAAAAGGTGGCCTAGAGTGGCCGCTTGCAGCACTCGCAGTGTTGACAATTGTCGTTTCCCCAACAACGGTTCCAAAAACTTGACACGGTTTTACCGTGCGTATAATGCAAGTGTACGTGTTAATGTAATACATGCCTTGTGAGGCCCGAGTCAAACATAAGGAAATGGAATTCTCGGTAGACTACTACTAACTGCTCATGATCAGCTAAACCAGTTATAAAAGTTTGGGGAGTGTTTTTGAAAAAGAAAATAAAAAATAAACAAAAACAAGAAATAAATTAAATGGTTGGTTTAATCAATTTAAAATGAATCTCTAGGATTGCATTTTCACCATAGGTTCTCATTGCACTAAATTCTATACAATTATCATGACTCGTCTCCCAATTCGGGTAATGGCCTGGAAATAGAATTGCTCGCTTCTGTGATGCAATACACTACATTAATCTAAGTCAGATCCACATCAGTAGTAACCTATACCTTAGATTAGGTGCATGAAGAACATGTCTAAGGTTCCCACCATTAGTCATACATCACCTTTTCCAAGGGATTTATTGACGAATGTGATTATCGTCTCTTTTCAACTGTTAATTCTTCATCAAAAGCAATTGAAGGTATTAATTATCATTATGGTTGTCATGACCCACTCCATGATTTACCAATAAGCACAGTGCTTAGTGCATCATTAATTTAATTAAGCTGGATTAAGTACTCACTGATGCGTTTAGTTCTTTAATCAAGTGAGACAGTCTAATTAACATGATTATTCACTTTGAGATTGTATTGGATTCTATGCTTGGCACGTTGCAAGAAGAATCACTTCAATTGGACAATCTAGTTGGGAGATATGGCATTTTCAAGACCTAGGGAGCTAAGTTGCAATTTTTCCAAAACTTTGCTTTATAATTCTATTTTTCTTTTCCCCTTATTTTTTCCTGATAGAACCAGAGAAAGAAACCGCCCAAGCGGCGCTTGAGCAGGCTGCTCAGCCTGTGATTGATGAGTAGCAGAGGGCAATTTGGGTGAGAGGGAGAAGGGCGGTGGTTTCGGCCCCTTTAGCTTCGAATCCTTGGCGCCCTACTCTTCTTCTTCTTCTTCTTCCCTTCCTTCCTTCTTTCTTTCCCTTGCCAAGCCCTAGCAGCGCCTGACCTGCTGCATAGAGCAGCATTGGTTAGCTGTTGCATCTATGGCCAGGAGTTGTTCTGGTGCGAGCAACCACCTCAAACCATTGCTATCAAGTTCGTCCTTGAGGCCTAGACCCAAATCCAAAGCATGAGCCCTAGGGCGGTGCCCCTAGCAATGTTGCGGCTAGCAGCAGCAGTGCCGACGGCTAGCTACTTTGGCTTGGCTAGGAGATCATTTTGGCGTGCAAATCTCTAGAAAAAAAAGGGTGTGATTGACTTTGGCCATGAGGCCTAAACATGAATCCGCAGCCAATAGCCAAGTATCAACACCAACTTAGCTTAATTCCAGCCTGTACCTGAAGAAAAATCATTGTTCCATTGTTGCAGGTTCACTTTGGGTCTATACCGAGGTTGAAGACAACCCTGGACGCACTTCCAGACAGATCCAGACGTTTCGAATCACTGTGAGTAGGATCTCACTCATTTATCACTTTTAACTCAAATGATAAGATGTTTTTAGTTGAATCGACATTAGTTGCAGGTAACATCATGTACCCAGGTGCCGGGTAGTACCGGTACCACTCGATTTCTGAATTTACACATTTTAGTTAATGTTGGCACAACGCTAAATAGTTGACTGATAGGTGCGACATGAATTAGTAAAATTACATGATTAATCAAAACTTAATTTACTTGGTTAAATTGTCAAACAGCAGCATACGATCAAAACTAGGAAGTTTGGGTACAAGCCCAGACTGAATGATTTTATAAATTCAATGATGCATGATTTCAAAGAAATGACGACGATGTGAAAAATATCAAAGAAAACATAGATGCATGTTCTAAGTCGTATTTAATTTAAATGATTTAATATTTTCTCAAATTGACACGCTTCACAAAGATATCAGTAGAAATTCCTAATTATTAATAATAATTTGTGTTATGATACATAAGTAACTCTTAATTGAGTTATGTGATGCACAAACCAGGATTTGAGTTAATGTGCATGTTCTTCAAGAAATTCTAGATAATTGATAAATACTACGGATGATTTCTTATATGTGAAGTTAATTACTCTTATCGATGCAATAAGATGTTCAATTGCATGAATTCAGTATGTATGTGCCAAATTGACATGAGTTTGGGTTATTTATGAATTTTAAATTTGTCTGTATGCACGATATAGAAATTATTTAGTATTTACAATGATTTTGAGTATATTGTTATGTCAGTTCTCGAATGATATCATATTGTGACTTGAACTGCAATCAAATAGATGAGGTAACTGAAACCCTAAGAATAGGGTGTTACCATGTGCTAAGTGAATGAGGTGAATGAAACCCTAAGGGTAGGGTGTTCAATGAATCAAGTATTTTGATATCAAAATTCTCAGTATGAGATGTGTGATGCTTAACAATTCAATTGCATGATTTTAGTGTATAAAGGGCCAAATTGACATGCATTTTGTTTATTTAAGAATTTTAGTTTGCCTACATGTATAGTATGATGATTTCTCAGTATACTATAGTGTTTTGAATATACTACTTTGTCAAAGTTTCGAATGATATTCATGTTATGTTATGAGCTTTGATTAAATTGAAGAGATATCATAGAAATACCAAAGTCAAGTATAAATGAGAAAGAGATTCAATATAGTAAGATAGAGACGCAATGTAGTAAGAGGTTTCTAGATTTATTAAAATATTAGAATAAGGGCCCTGACACCGTAAAACCTCTTTGAGATGTCTGTGCCTTAGGGGTGAAATAACCTAACCCTAGTAGTGTGTCCAGTAAAGTCGGAGACTCGTGTCCAACACTAACCGGACATCTCAGTGGCACGAGGGTATAGTTTGTAGTGTCCAACACTAACCAGACATCCTGGTGGCACTAGAGAGCAGTTTATAGTGTCCAACACTAACCAGACATCCTGGTGGCACTGTAGTATAGAAAAGTGTGTCCAACACTTACTAGATGTCCTGGTGACACTTCTTGACTCTCTGCCTGTGTACTCATCTTAGAGGAGGAGTCCAGTTTACGACACCATAGGATGCCGAGGCCAGAGACCCAGAGTTCCTTCAGCAGACCAGGACAGCAGTCAGGCTTAGTTATCCCGAGGTGTCGGCTAAGTCTTATGCAGTGGGATCGTAGTTCGCTACGAGTCTTCATATGTAGAGTATACTGCATATGATCAGGGCATAAGATAAAATATGTTCATATAGGTTCACAGAGTTTTTGATAAGTTAAAGAGTTATAAAGGTTTTGAGTTCAGATTTGCATCAGTTGTTCTATAAATAGAATGTTGATATTCCCTATTATTTAATTGTATCAATAGCTTTGCAGTAATTGTTACTTGATGAAATGTTGCTATTTCCTATTATTTAAGTTAAATTGTTTAGATTTGCTCGGTATGGTATTTCTTGTATTTATTTCGATTAATAAACGTAAATGAGTTATATGTGATGGTTGGGTGAAATTCTACTCACTGAGACAGTAGCTCACCAACCTACTGAAACATTTTTTAGGCCAACGTCAGCACAAGGAGGCTAAAGGATTGTATCACCCGAGTACATTGAAGGTAGTTAGTAGTTAGTAGTTAGTAGTTAGTAGTTAGTTAGAGGTCTCTTAGTACTTTCCCCTTGGTCCTTGGGCATATGGTGGGTTAGCGAGAGAATGTGGTGAAATATGTAATTAGTTTTCAATTATCTGTTGTGTTATATATTCCGCATGAGAAATGTAATATGTCATGTAATCTTGTTTTCCTTCTTAGTAAGGTTAATGGAAAGTTGCTCCTGTAGTTTTAATATAATTCGATGCTATTCAAGTTTTATGGTTTTCAGTTAAGTTAATCTAAGTGATTAAGAAAAGAAAAAGTTATGAGTGGTTGAACGAGGGTGACTCCCCGATCTTTGGGGTCATTAGAGATGGATCGGGGGTCGGGGTGTCACGCCCCAATCTCACATTAACCACAAACCACGAGATTAGGACGCGACAGGATGGGATTTACACATAAGCCAACTACTCTTTACCTTTTAAGACATTTTAAAGAGATTAACAGAATAATCAGATTTATACTGTAAAATGAAACTAAGCAGATTTGCGGAAGCATTTCTATTACCTAATAGGAAATATAAACATAGTCTACATCATATTACATTATTCGATATCAAATAAAGCATAACATTTAATTTATATCTTTACACATTCTCTCTCTCTCTCACACACCTTGTCCCACAGATCGAGGGGAAAGGACTAAGAGACCTATAACTACTAACTACATATACCTTCTACATACTACGCGATGGATTAAAGGATCCTTCAGATTTCCTGCTGCTGATGATAACCTGAAAATGTTTGAGAAGAGGGGTGAGCCTACTCGCTCAGTGAATAGCATTTCACTTAGCTATCACTAAACAACTCATCAAGTTTATAAACTGAAATTAAACATAAACACCGAACTAAGCAAGACAATTCTAACAACATAGCAGATATACAGACAATAATCACATTTCAAAGCATCAACAGATAATTCAGGTAATTAAACAGTTATATAAATTTACTGTGATCCTATATGATTATTTATTCATTTTATTATTATGCCCTAAATATATGCAGTGTACTCTGCATATAAAGATCCGCAGCAAGTTCATGCTACGGCCCCACCGTACAAGACTTAGCGACACACCCGGGAAATGCTAAGTCTGACGCCAGCCCTGTTCTGCCACAGGACCACAGGCTCTCCGGCCTACAGGCTCTCCGGCCTCAATGCACTACTTCGAGTGCTTTAGACTCCTCCTCTAACCTGAGCACACAGGCGGAGAGTCACAGGGTTACCTTCACGACACAAGCACGAATGGTGTTAAGTAACCGTGTTTTCTGTTGATATCGCAGTGCCATTGTGACACAAGCACAATTGTTGTTAGACACTGCCCTTTTTCTCTTTCCTCGTTTGTCCGCGACACAAGCACGGATGATGTTGCAACACGAGTTTCACCCCAAAGCTGCAGATACCACTTAGGGGTTCTACGGTGTTAGGGCATCTAGGTCTATACTCGGTTAAACAATAAACAAATAACAGGAAAATTACATTCCATACATAATGCACAATCTGAACATTACAAGAAGCGCATATATAACCTTTATCGCAATTAAACACGAATCAATATCATTTATCCAGTTTCAAATGCTAAACATCTATTTTGAAATTAGTAAATACATTACAATTATAGAACAGGAAATTGCATCATTTTCACAGAGCATATTAAGTAATTCAAATCCAATAAATCTAATATACTCTATTTTGTATACTACACTTTTTAAAGGTTATACCAATTGATTCAAAAGCAATTTAGCATTTAAATTGAGTTAAATACTGATTTCTAAATGAACTACTACTCACATTCTGGAACTCGGCCGACCAAACTGGGAACTCGGCCGATCGGCTGGTAACTCGGCCGATCCACCCGCAACTCGGCCGATCCAAACCCTGGTCGAAAACCTATAATGGGAAACTCGGCCGAATCATGTCCAATTCGGCCGATCAAAACACTGATCGTCAATTCTAATAAGGAAACTCGGCCGAATCACTGTGTAACTCGGCCGATCGATAACTGATCTAACTTGTAAATCTAATTGAGCTTCAATTTATTACTAAATCGAACTAACGGCTGCGGATTTGGATTCTAACCTCGTAGTCAAGCTCCGAGCTGACCCTAGCTCGTCGCTTCATGCACCCAATCTATTCTTGATTTAGAACCTGCTGCACACAGCAACCGTTTTCCTCGAACAGGTTGAAAATGGACGGCTTGGTTGGGTGTCGATTGCTGTTGGGGCTGCAACTCGTGCCTGGACCTCAATTTCGGAGCTGTGGGAAGCTTTTCCTTGCTCATGCGTACCTGAGGTGGCCTCCTCCTGGCTGTGCACAGCAGTCACAACTGCTTCTGCTTGCTGCTGGTCGAAGTTGCTAGGTGCAACTAGAGCTGCGGTTGGATGCACGAATCTCACGGACGAGATCAATCGCACCTTCCTTGGTGCTTAGCTCGCCCAGAACGGCCCATGGCCGGCGCCGTGCAGCAGCCCAGTTGCTGCTTGTGCAGGCCGCCGCCCAGCAGGTCAGAACGGGTGGGGCGCAGCTAGGCGCCGCTAGGGCAAGGTAGGGGAAGAAGGAAAAGAAGGGGTAGGTGGCGCTCGGGCTGGTCGGAGGTGAAGGACCGAGAGAATCGCTCCTTAATCGCCCCTGCTCCCCCTCTCTCCGTTGCTCTGTCGGCACTATGTGCCATTTCCCTGTTCTATCGGGCGAAAGAAGAAGAAGAGAAGGGTCGGTTCGCGGAGGGGCCGGAATGCAAAATGCCCAACAAAGATCAAAAATTACTACTAGGTCCCTGAACACTCAAATGCCCGTATCTTTTAACTCGGAAGTCGGTTTTGGGTGATTTTTCTTGCAAACTCTCAAGCACAAGATTCTCTATCATCCCAGGGCATAAAATCATGTTAACTAGCTTATCACATCAGGTCAAATCACTTAATTGCAACATTGGGTATTCAACTCAACCTAATTAACTAATTAAACAACATTAATATCATTAGTCGCCTTAGGTGATTCAAACTCAACTATTGATTCATATATTAACTTATTTTGATTATCCATGATATTTAATTTGATACTCAACACTAATTGCGGTGTTTTACGTAATTCGAGCTATTTATCGACTAAGCAAGGAGTGGGTCATAACACGGGGCGTCACAACAGCTTTGGTATCAGAGCATTGGTTGAGTTCATAGTTACTCTAAGTCAAGGTCAAGGGATGATAAGAGACCAATAGGATTAGGACTTAAGTGTCTTCCTTCTAACTACAATTCTCGAACAGGAAGTGTTCTGTTATACTATTACAGATGGCAAGAAGAAGATGTGGTCATGAGAACCAAGTAGAGAGCTTAGGTCGAGTCTTTAAGAACCATTAGGGTAGAAAGATAGTGTTATAAGTGAGGAAAATAGGAAGTGATGTGTCTTCAGCTCTAGGAGGTCTGAGTGTTTAGATACCCTGGCCAGGTATCTGAATACTTAGATTGACCAATATCAAGCTACTTTGTCTATTCTTCTCTGGATGCCCTGGCCAGGTATGCAGAGGAAGGATAGGCTAGAGAGAAACCCTAGAAATCTTAGGGTTAAGAAACTGAAAATTTATGTAGGAGTAAGAGATTAAACACAGGATGTGATACAACTCTTTCTTTACATTTCTTATTTGATTAGCGATCACTAGAAATGCCCTTATATGTATGAATTTAGATTTTCAGTTTGTAGAATAAATATGATATTTTTATATTGTTGTGTGTCATGAAGCGATTTATTTATTGTTTATATTCTTTGTAATAAGTAGACCAAGAGTTATGTTTAAATGAGTTTTCCCTAAGTGGATATTCTTTCCACATGTTTGAGATTAATAGGAGTTGGTTAATCCTGAGTAGCTCTTGGCTTCAGGACCACATGTTCGGCTTGGTCCGGTTGGCATGATGCGTTACTGGGATTTAATGACTCCTATCAACAGTATATTAAGAGCAGACTCTGGATAATTTAGACCAGTATCATAGTAAGAAGTTTCATATGCTAAGATGTTGAGATATAAGGGAAAGATTAGAATGGCTAAGAAGTAGCCAGAACTGATATTAGAGGCTCAACGTTAGAACCTCATATTAGCAATTCTTAATTGGAAACAAAGGAACACGATATAAGGTTCAGATTAAATTTAATGCTTAGTATTATATAAACTCTAAATATGAGAATATGGAAAAGATATGAGAAAAGTATGTAAGGGCGGAGATAGTAAGAATCAACCATGGAATGGATCATGTAATAGAGTAAAGTACTTTTACGTACTTCAAAGAAAAGAAAAATTAGAAGGAAAAAAAGTGAAGTATACAATAAGTACATAGAAATAAAGAGCCTTTGGAAGAGCAACATGATATACATGAAGAAACGTGTAAATTAGAAAATGAATCATATATGATGCATAGCTACCATGGTAGAGACGTCTAAGTAAATGAAACAATGACACACAATGTGATGATGAAACCCTAGCAAGGTGAATGGAGAATGTAATTTATCTGAATGTCCAAGTAAGAAAAAGGAAATCCTAGTGATAAGATAAGGAAGAATTTAGTAAAACTTATGAGATCCAAAGTTTGAATTTCAAACTAGAAGCAAAGTCACATCACAATAACACTATGTTACCGATAATGATCAAACCCTAAAATGTTTAGAATTGTAGTAGTTCAAGAGATATCGCTAGTGATTTGACCTTGAATACTAGCATCTCTATAAAACTAGATCATGAGATTTGCAATATGAAAGGTAAGCTAGCACTAATAAAATCTAGGGTTTAAAGGTAGCTAATATAAAAGGTAGATAAACAATATAAAAAGGACTTGGAGAAAAGAGTGAGATATAAATATGAAATGTAATAAGTGTGTTTTGAACAAAAGGAGAAATATAATATAAGTGAAGTGTGTTATGAAATAAATTCTTACAAGTAATAACAAGAAGTAAGTAGCAAAGAATGAGTAGTATTATCCGATACATGATATGAAGTTAGTTGTTGTAGTTCATGCTCTAAAGACATGATGTAACTATATTTATGATGTGATGATAGATTATCACCCTAGAAAGGTGAATGTGGTAGCAGATGCTCTGAGCAGAAAGTCAAGTTCAACAATTGATGCATTCTCTATGGCATGTTATACGAGAGACATGCTATTAGGAATGTGAAAGTTTAACTTAGACTTGGGGCGATAGAGTAGAGTGGTCTGATTGCATAGATGCAAGTCAAGCCTATGTTTTATGATCAGATCAAGGAACTACAACAGAGTGACAGTGAGTTACATCAGATCATGCATGACATGACATGGGGTAAAGACTCGAGTTTAGGTTTTCAGATGATGGTGTGTTGTATTAGAATGATAGGTTGTGTGTATCTTGAGACAGTGATTTGAAAGAAAAGATTCTTGAGGAGGCATATGCATCGATTTATGCTATGCATCCAGGAAACACTAAGATGTACATGAATCTCAAGGAGTTGTATTGGTGGCCTAATATGAAGAGGATGTAGTTGAGTATGTGACTAGGTGCAGTATGTGTCAACAGGTAAAGAGTGAGCACCAGAAACCTACAACTATCTTGCAATCTTTTCCTATACCAGAATGGAAGTGGGAACATATCACGATGGATTTTGTGATGGGGTTGCCCAGGACACCTAGAGGTTGTGACTCGATATGAATGATTGTGGATAGATTAATTAAGTCTGCTCACTTTCTTCATATTAAGTAAACCTTTGATGTCCAAAAACTGGCTAAGATATACGCGGATGAAATAGTCAGGTTGCATGGTATTCTAGTTTCAATTATATCCGATAGAGATCCTAAGTTCACATCCAAGTTTTGGAATCAGTTGCATCGTGCTTTGTGCACAAAGTTAAGATTCAGTATAGTTTTTCACCCGCATACGGATGGTTAGTTAGAAAGGACCATTCAGACTCTTGAGGACATGCTGAGAGCACGTGTCTTGCATTTCAGTGGAAGTTGGGAAGAACACTTAAGCCTTATAGAGTTTGCATACAACAATAGTCACCATTCCAGTCTTGGTATGGCCCCGTATGGATCTCTATACAGTAGAAAGTGTAGATCACCCATATGTTGATATGAGGTGGGTGATAAATAGATTCTTGGACCAGAGATAGTTGATTTGACTACAGAAAAGATTATAGTGATTAGAGAACAGTTGAAAGCTGCACAGGATAGGAAGAGGAGTTACGCTGAGAAAAGGTGTTGACCTCTTGAGTTTGAGGTTGGTGATGAAGTGTATCTGAAGGTTTCACCATGGAAAAGAGTGTTGAGGTTTGACAAGAGAGGCAAACTGACTCCTAGGTTTGTGGGTCATATCCCATCATTGAGAGGATTGGACCTGTATCTTATAAGTTGGATTTGCCATCCGAGTTGGCTAATCCACATGATGTGTTTCATGTATTGATGCTGAAGAAATGTTACCCTGGTACAGAGAAGATAATGAACCCAAAACCTACACATCTCAGAACAGAAGTGTCCTATGTTAAGTTACTAATACAGATAGTTGATCGGAGGATCAAGAAGCTTAAGAATCGTGAGATACCATTAGTAAAAGTTCTATGGAGAAATCATAACCTAGAGGAAGCTACATGGGATCTTGAATCTGAGATGCGTAACAAGTTTCCTTTTCTCTTTTAGGAATTTCGAGATGATATTCTTATAAGGGAGGGAGATTGTTATGACCCACTCCATGATTTACCAGTAAGCACAACACTTAGTGCATCATTAATTTAATTAAGCTGAATTAAGTACTCACTGATGCGTTTAGTTCTTTGATCAAGTGAGATATTCTAATTAGCATGATTATTCAATTTAATATTGTAATGGATTCCGTGCTTGGCACGCTGCAAGAAGAATCACTTCAATTGGACAATCGAGTTGCGAGATATGGCATTTTTAAGACCTAGGGAGCTAAGTTGCAATTTTTCCAAAATTTTGCTTTATAATTCCAATTTTCTTTTCCCCTTATTTTTTCCCGATAGAACCAGAGAAAGCAACCGCCCAAGCGGCGCTCGAGCAAGCGACTCGACCTGTGATTGATGAGTAGCAGAGGGCGATTTGGGCGAGAGGGAGAAGGGTGGTGGTTTCGGCCCCTTTAGCTTCGAATCCTTGGCGCCCTACTCTTTTTCTTCTTCTTCTTCTTCTTCCCTTCCTTCCTTCTTTCTTATCTCTTGCCTAGCCCTAGCAACACCTGACTTGCTGCACAGAGCAGCGCTGGTCAGCTGCCACAGCTATGGCCAGGAGCTGTTCCGGTGCGAGAAACCACCTCAAACCATTGCTCTCAAGTTCGGCCTTGAGGCCTAGACCCAAATCCGAAGCATGAGCCCTAGGGCGGTGCCCCTAGCAGGGTTGCGGCTAGCAACAGCAGTGACCTACGGCCAGCTACTTTGGCTTGGCCAGGAGCTCATTTTGGCGTGCAAATCTCCAGAAAAGAAGGGTGTCATTGACTTCGGCCATGAGGCCTAAATAAGAATCCACAGCCAATAGCCAAGTATCAGCACCAACTTAGCTTAATTCCAGCCTGTACTTGAAGAAAAATCACTATTCCATTGTTGCAGGTTCACTTTGGGTCTATACCGAGGTTGAAGACAACCTTGGATCCACTTCTGGATGGATCCAGACGTTTCGAAACACTGTGAGTAGGATCTCACTCATTTATCACTTTTAACTCAAATGACAGGATGTTTTTGGTTGAATCGACGTTAGTTGCAGGTAACATCGTGTACCCAGGTGACGGGTAGTACCGACACCGCTCAATTTCTAAATTTACACGTTTTAGTTATTAATGTTGGCACGGCGCTAAATAGTTGCCTGACAGGTGCGACGTGAATTAGTGAAATTACAAGATTGATCAAAACTTAATTTACTCGGTTAATTTGTCAAACAACAACATACGATCAAAACTGGGAAGTTAGGGTACAAGCTCGGACTGAATGATTTTCTAAATTAAATGATGCATGATTTCAAAGAAATGTCGACGATGTGAAAAATGTCAAAGAAAACATAGATGCACGTTCTAAGTCATATTTAATTTAAATGATTTAATATTTTCTCAAATTGACACTCTTCTCAAAGATATCAGTAGAAATTCCTAATTATTAATAATAACTTGTTTTATGATATGTAAGTAACTCTTAATTGCGTTATGTGATGCACAAACCAGGATTTGAGTTAATGCGTACGTTCTTCAAGAAATTCTAGATCATTGATAAATACTACGGATGATTTCTTATATGTAAAGTTAATTTCTCTTATCAGTGCCATAAGATGTTCAATTGCAAGAATTCAGTATTTATGTGCCAAATTGACATGAGTTTGGGTTTTTTATGAATTTTAAATCTGTCTGTATGCATGATATATAAATTATTTAGTATTTACAATGATTTTGAGTATACTGTTCTGTCAGTTTTAGAATGATATCGTATTGTGACTTGAACTACAATTAAATAGATGAGGTAACTGAAATCCTAAGAATAGGGTGTTACCATGTGCTAAGTGAATGAGGTGAATGAAACCCTAAGGGTAGGGTGTTCAATGAATCAAGTATTTTGATATCAAAATTCTCAGTATGAGATGTGTGATGCTTAACAGTTCAATTGCATGATTTTAGTGTATAAAGGGTTGAATTGACATGTATTTTGTTTATTTAAGAATTTTAGTTTGCCTGCATGTATAGTATGATGATTTCTCAGTATACTATAGTGTTTTGAATATACTACTTTGTCAAAGTTTGGAATTCATGTTATCTTATAGGTTTGATTAAATTGAAGAGATGTCATAGAAATACCAAAGTCAAGTATAAATGAGAAAGAGATTCCATATTGTAAGAGAGAGATGGAATGTAGTAAGAGGTTTCTAGATTTATTAAAATATTAGAATAAGGGCCCTAACACCATAGAACCCCTTTGAGAGGTATGTGCCTTAGGGGTGAAATGACCTAACCCTGGCAGTGCATCCAGTATGGTCGGAGACTCGTGTCCAACACTAACCGGATGTCTCGATGGCACGAGAGTACAGTTTGTAGTGTCCAACACTAACCAGACATCCTGGTGGCACTAGAGAACAATTTACAGTGTCCAACACTAACCAGACATCATGGTGGCACTGTAGTATAGAAAAGCGTGTCCAACACTTACCAGACGTCCTGGTGGCATGGCTTGACTCTCCGCCTATGTACTCAGCTTAGAGGAGGAGTCCAGTTTATGACACCATAGGATGTTGAGGCCAGAGAGCCAGAGTTCCTGCAGCAGACCAGGACAACAGTCAGACTTAGCTATCTCGGGGTGTCGGCTAAGTCTTGTACGGTGGGATCGTAGTTCGCTACGAGTCTTCATATGTAGAGTACACTGCATATGATCAGGACAAAAGATAAAATATGTTCATATAGGTTCACAAAGTTTCTGATAAGATAAAGAGTTAGAAAGGTTTTGAGTTCAGATTTGCATCAGTTGTTCTTTAAATAAGATGTTGATATTCCCTATTATTTAATTGTATCAATAGCTTTGCAGTAATTGTTACTTGACGAAATGTTGCAATTTCTTGTTATTTAAGTTAAATTGTTTAGATTTTCTCAGTATGGCATTTCTTGTATTTATTTCAATTAATAAACGTAAATGAGTTATCTGTGATGGTTGGGTGGAATTCTACTCACTGAGACAGTAGCTCACCAACCTACTGAAACATTTTTCAGGCCAACGTCAGCACAAGGAGGCTAAAGGATCGTATCACCCAATTACATTGAAGGTAGTTAGTAGTTAGTTAGAGGTCTCTTTGTCCTTTCCCCTCGGTCCTTGGGCATATGGTGGGTTAGAGAGAGAATGTGGTGAAATATGTAATTAGTTTTCAATTATCTGCTGTGTTATATATTCTGCATGAGAAATGTAATATGTCATGTAATCTTGTTTTCCTTCCTAGTAAGGTTAATGGAAAGTCACTTCCGTAGTTTTATTATAATTCGATGCTATTCAAGTTTTATGGTTTTCAGTTAAGTTAATCTAAGTGATCAAGAAAAGAAAAAGTTAAGAGTGGTTCAACGAGAGTGACTCCCTAGTCTTCGGGGTCATTAGAGATGGCTCGGGGGTCGGGGCGTCACAATGGTGATCAAACACAATGATAGAAATAGAGAGAACGATATCATACCATGAATTTTGAAGACAAATTATGATAAATTATGATAAACATGTCATACAACGATTACCCGATCTACTCCCGATCCTAAAGGCAAGGGGGATTAGCCCCACAAGTTCATCTCAACGTAAAACACTATGAGGGAAGGAGAAAACATAGAGAAAATGTGGATATATTTTGTGTAACCCCTGAACAGAGGAGGTCTGGGCATTCCTTGGCGTGGGATGAGCGTTCTAAAGCCTTCCAGCGATGGAAAACTCCTTCTGTGGCCTTTGGAACGATCAGGGTGTAGCTCTCGGCTCCTTTCTCTTCTCCTCTCCCCCTTAGGACTTGTCCGGCGGCAGATGATGTGATGCTATGGCTTGGGCCATCTTTTTCTAGGTATAGGTATCACTTACGGCCGAAAAAAATATCACATCCGTTCGATCTGAGCATTTTCCTGATCTGATGGCATCGATACCATCAACGCGTGGTCGATGGTATCGACCCGCATGAGGCACCAATGCTTGCATGATTCTTGGGGTTCTTCCTAATGGTAGCTCGATACCATCGACAGTCTGGTCGATGGTATCGACCTTTTCTTCTTTGGAACGCTAATGCTAACTCGATACCATCGACAGGTGGTCGATGGTATCAACTTGTTGTGCTCCTTTTTCGACAATGCGTTGTGACCAGGTCGATGGTACCGACGGCTATAGATATGTGATTTGTGTGAAATAAAGAGAAGAACACCAATCAATTCTGATAAATATGATCATTGACACAAAATCAAATTAAACAAGGTAAATTTGATGCATTATGAGATTATAGACTAAAGAAAGTGAATCATGCGATATTACCCACAAATATGACTATTAAATGCATAAAGCAAATGTAAAACTAGCCTATAAAAGCGAATCAAAATCCTCACATCAGTGGTGAAAGATCACAAGAGAAGGACCACTTGAGGAGATGAGAAGACTAATTAATCTTCATCTACATGGTCGTCATAGGATAGTCCTTAAAGAAGAGATGATATGCTAGAAGACTCTCTAGGGTTTCATAGGAGAACCTTTAGGTCCAGCTCTTGATCAATTAAGGACAGGTAGAGCTGGGGGTGTCTACCACTGTGAATATGGATAGGATAAATTATGCCAGGACCCCTAGCCTAGACACCTCAACTTTCACCATTATGGATTTTAGGGTTTCTTGGGTATAAGAAACTCAAGAAATTATTTACTTAAAGCATTTTAGAGTGTGTATGCTCTGATACTAATTGTCACAGAACCGTTCTTACCCCAGTCCCAATTCTACTGCCTAGACAATAGTAAAAGGATTGAAGCACATGTCCCTGAGTGGCCCGATAGGATCTAACACATTAGCATATACAGTAACAAATAATAACTCAAGAATAAGATATTTAAAGAACAAACTAACCCAATATTGGAGACTTTGCAGATTTATATTTGTCGTCAAAGTATATGGAGTGCGAAAGCAATCTAGTCAATGTTCTAAATGTTTTTCCTAAAATAAAGAAAATCGAGACACAATCATGCAATTGCATTGTACGCTATCAAAATCAAGTAAAATGGTTTATATCAAAAAGTATACTTGGCAAGACTTATATTCAAGAAAAGTATAATAAGTGTTTTTTCAAATCCAGCATTTCTTAGACAAGAATTTTATTTCAAACAATTCAATTTTTATTATGAGTTCCCATTATGCTGTAATCGAGAAGCATGCTTATATATTTTATGTGACTCTATTGCACCAACGCGATGGGGGAGGTCACTAGGTGCCTTCTCTCCATATGAGGTAGAAGGCCAATTCCACTTTCGAATGAGGTCACTTGCACTCGATATCAACATTATCGATATCATCATCATGATCATCAATATAGGGGCAATCATAATGGGCAATATCATTGATGTTCTCATGTTTTTCTCAAAATATAATATAGGGTAAAATGAAAGACTAATCATAAGGAAAAATATCTCAATCAAGTTATATAGCCAAGCATATAGTCAAGAGATTCATAAAAAGTATCTTTAATACAACCAAGGAGGAGATATAATAGCGTACCTTTCACCGATGATTTAGAGTACAAAATCTCAATAGATAGGTCAACCCTTTGAGTCAGATCCTAAATTACAATGTTTGGATCAAGGGTCACTATCATGATATTTGAAGATCATGTTTAAATATTTGAGATTAGCTCTACACTTTTCCTATGTCAACCTTAGGGTTGAATCATCCACTTATAATCAATAATATTCCTATATGTCCAACATTATTCAAGTGTCCAATATTTTCTAGTGTGAATGACTTACCTAGGTTTTCTAGGATCATATGTGTTAACCCTAATGATCAATATTCTAGACATCATCACATTCCTAAGTCATCATCATGATACATATAATAATTGGAATCCAAGATCAGTTTGATTAAAGTAGAGTCATGAATCATACACATGATCAAGGTTTTCATAAGATTTAGATCCATTATGACAATATTAAGGTTAATCCTTGGTTCAATGTGCATGAATCACATTCCAGAGGACATGAGTTACAAGATCAGTTCTAAACTCATATTTAGTCAAGTTTGGTTTCAAGATGATCATTAGAGTCAGAATAAGGGTTTTCTCAAGGGTTAATCATCATTATTAAGCCATTAGATAAACTAAATAAGCCATAGATCAAATATAGGGATATCAATGAAAATCGTTTGGAATTAGTCTTCCAAACCATTTTTAAATGATTCATTGTATTTTTTTGACCAAGATTGACTATTTGTACATAATTTTTGGGGTTTGGAATCAAGAGATATGATTTTTGCAAGTTTTGTCCATTTATATGAATTTTGAGCAGAGAGGAGAAGAGATACCTTAAATATGGAAAAAGATGACCATCTGATTGCACAATTGGATGGCTCAGATCATTCCGCGTAGGCATGGTGGCTAAATCAGACCAAGTTCTGGTTTGAGCTTGGGTCTGGAGTTCAATCACTTGATTTGTGGGTCAATTTGTGGTTCAAAAGGGCCACTTGGGTCGGTTGGTTCATCTTGGACCGACAGTTCATGAGACTCCTTTCCCCTACTTTCATAAGTCTCGCGTGAGCCCAGAAGCTCAGCAGAGGACATCGTCAGTGTGGAGGGGAACTGAAGCCGGAGGCGTCAAGTTCTGCAGGTGATGGTGCCACTCATCCTCCTTATGGTCTCGCAAACTGGAAAGAGGTAGAAGATTGGGGTGAGGTGGTGATAATAGAGGATGCCCAAATGGGCTAGGTGGCAGCACCGTCCGAGACACAGGAGGAAGATGTAGAAATTGGGCCACCCAATGCTGAAAGAAAGAGCATGGATGGGGTTCACATCTTGGTGTGGTGTTGGCGAGCATTTGGGACCCTTTTTATACCGTTGGGGCAAGGGTTTTAGGGCTAAACAAGTTGGGGTAGCATCAATGGCCGTCAGAGTGAAAGAGGAGATCAGAGAACATGTTTTAGCAGTGCAACAATGAAAGAAACTTGGTCAAAAAAGGTCTTGAGGAGTTTCAGATCGTGAGAGGATCATTTTGGCTCACTTGGAAATTTGAATCAGGGTCAAAGCGAGAAGATCTCTCGATCAGGTCCTCATTTATTCCCCCCACCACTGATTATGGAGGTAGAAGTTGATCTCATGGTCATTGGATCAGGTCCTCATCTATGGGAAGGAGGTCTAAGGGCTGAGTCTCACCCCCGATCCCTTGCCATGGATCACTGACTTGGATAAGTAAAAAAGAGAGCAAATAAAAGGGAGATAAATGGGTTTTCAATACATTATCTTCAAGAAATTATAGTAAATAGTAGCAATATCAAAATGAGATGATTTTTGGATTATTGCTTCAAATAATGTGAAAAATATTTAAAAAAAGTTTGAGAACCATATGATGAAATTGTATTGGAAATTTTGCTTCTCTGGATAAAGTGATAATTGAATATAATATGTGGTGTTATAATGTGTATAAAGTTCACATTGATCACCATATTTCGAATTTGAGTCTCTACACTAATTATGAAGATAAGAAAAATGATTTAGGACCATGAGTGAGTATAATGAGTTAAAAAAGGTAATTACTTTATCCTTATGCTAAAATCAACTTTGTCACAACTCCCCTCGAACGTAACTCAAGTTTTCTCAATAATTATGTCAAAGTAGGATAGTTTACTTTCCTGTTATGACAAAGATGAAGATGTTCTGAAGATAAGTGACCTACAGAAGGACCATGGAAGACATGGTGGATGAGCTGGACCGATCACCTGATGGACCCCACCAATCCGCTGGAGGAGCCAATAGATGGCAGTCTGAAGGACCAGACGATTGAGGAGATGACCCAACAATTGGCCAATAGGAGAATCATGATAACCTCCCATTTTGTGATGTTATCTTACTAGTTTTTCTCTTATTTCCATACTGTTTCTTAGATAAATCAGTTAGAATCATTAACTCTCTGCTTTATTGTTAATATATCATTGGACTAACTATTTCTCTCTTCTTCTTATAGAAAAACACAAACAAATTACAAAAGCCACCAAACGGTCCCAAGATTGAATGGAGTCCAAACGGCCCCAAGACTAAATAAAGTCCAAACTGTCTCAAGACCGAATGGATTCCAAACGGTCCCAAGACCGAAGGGAGCCCAAATGGTCCCATGATCGAATGGAGTCCAAACGGTCCCAAGACCGAATGGAGTCCAAACAGTCCCAAGACCGAATGGAGTCCAAACTGTCCCAAGATCAAATGGAGACCAAACGGTCCCAAGACCGAATGAAGTGCAAATGGTCCCAAGACCATGTGAAACCAAACAGTCTCGAGACCATATGAAGCCAAATGGTCTCGAGACTGTATGTAGCCAAATGGTCCCAAAACCGAATGGAGATCAATCGGTCCCGAGACAACAAGAAGTCACACGATCCCAAGACCGAATGAAGGTAAATAGTTTCAGGATGAGAGGACTCAAACAGTCTCCAAACTAAGAGAGTCCAAACAGTCTCCAAACCGTGAGGGAGTCCAAATGGTCTCCAAATCATTTGGACTAACATAACCCAAACCATTTAAGATCCACTCAAAGGCTATAAATAAGACCCAAGGGGTCCTCACAAAGTATCAAAGCTCAGACGCCCAAAGGCTGCCTCTATTGTTCCAGATCTTCTCCAACCTCCATCCATCGCCCCGAGGTGGTCAGTCCGAGATCCACCCTCCATCTTCAAGATACTTTCTCTTTCATCAAAAAAGAAGGTGAGAAGAGAAGGATCCATCACCAAAGCAAACATCAAATGTGAATATTGTTGCTCTCTCCTCCAAGGGTTCAAACTTCCTCCCTCTTATGTGGAGATGATGTTCTTTCTCTCTCTTCTCGTCTTCTTCTTTGTCCTTGCTATGAGCGAGTAGTCCCATACACTAGGGTGCGGGGAGTAGCCCTGCTACTCATGTTTTAATTTCATGCTATGTAATTCATGAGTTTGCAGTAGAGAAACATTATCTTTTCAATTCAACATCAATCGTTTAATGAATGCTTGTTGCTTGATCACCAACTTGTGTTACTTATTATCTACTAGTATGAATTGTCTACGTTTGTACTTTTAGATTTGAATATCGATTGCATGTTGGTTCTTGATGTATGTAGTCACCATATATCTATTTCAGTATCTTGTAGTGTTTTCAAAAATTGGAGTATACTCACCTCCATCGTTGTACTTTCATACTATGAAATGGAATCAGCTGATGTATGAAAGTGCAACCTTGATAGGTCGAGGAACACACTTTGCGAAGGGAGTGATGCAAAGTATGTGACCATTCGTTCGGGGATGGTTGGCATTGCAATACTACTACACTTCTCGTAGTTAGTTCTCTGAAAGGAAGCTAAATCTACAAAGATACTAATTGTTTACACTCTTATTGCAGGCCATTCTATTATAATGTGTGTTTTGATCCATGTGTAGTGGTGGTGAAATCCGATCACATCCTAGTGGTTTTTAAACATTGTTTACAACCTTAAACTTACTTTCTTGCTTTTAGTTTACTTGAACTTAGTTTAACCAACCTAATCTACCTTTCGGTCCAAATATCAACTCTTAAGTAGATAAGTAGAATTAAAATGCTTTCCATCTTGTTAATCTCTTAACAAGACCGTTGTCCTGTGGATTCGACCCTTAAATATACTACGATAAGACTTCCATGTATCTTATCATACGTGGGTGGAGATCTTATTCTGGCATATGCAAGGCTAAACCTAGAGATTTACTATCTTTGGGATTTTTAGTGGTGCACACAATTCCACATGAGTGGAAGCTCCATCAAAAATTGGCGCCGTTGCCGGGGACAACGAAACATTTTAATTTTACTTGTTAACTTTTTTGTTGACTAGGATTTTACACTTTTTCTTAATATCTACTTCATATCTTCTTGACTTCATCATTTCTTTACTCCGTCTAAAGTATGATTTTTCTTCAACTAAGGTAGAACTCGTGTATGCAACCTCCGCAACATTGGATTCTCCCCTCAACTAGAGTACGACTTTGAGGTAGAACGAAGCTTCCACCGACGTTTCTGACATAACCACCAAAGAGCTAGACAAATGGATGAAGAACAACACCTAGTGATGGATAGGGTTAATGCCGCCATAGTAGATCAAAGAGTACAACTCATCGCTGATACACGTTCTCAAGTCCAAGAAGAAATTCGAGAAGAAGAGCAGGCTCGCATCCAAGATGAGAACAACATAGCCGTAGCAGCTGCCCGGTTAGTGCTAAGAAATAAGTAACTCCGTGATTATGCCGTTCCCAAGAACTTTGAGGATAATTACCCAGTTCGACCACCAATCAGTAATGGATTCAAATCATGCAAGGCATCTCATTCTATGGAGGTGCTGGGGATGATTGCATGGATCACTTGAAGTGATTTAAAGCACTTTGACGACTGGTACCTCAAGTTGGAATTGCTTTTGATGCGATAATGTTACATCTTTTTCATTTCACTATGACTGGAAGAGCTTTGAGCTGGTACAACTCACTTGATGGACCCCCAATCATCACCATCTGGGCCCCATTGGAAGAAAAGTTTCTTGAGAAGTTTTTCCCTCCATTGTTGACTTATGAGATTAGGGAGCAGATTAACCACTTCTCCCAACTCCCTAGAGAATCACTTACAGAATCTTGGGAGAGATTCAAGGAACTTCTAAGAAAATGTCCACACCATGGAATCTCCCAAAATCAGTTAATAGAAACTTTCTACAAAAGAGTAAGTGATCACATCAAGAAATTTTTGGATTCCTCATCTAGAGGAAATTTCCTGAGAAAGAATTATGATGACGCTTGGAATCATCACCCTCGGAGCCAAAAACCAATCTAATTGGGGAAGGTCATCCACCGGGGGAGTCCTCAAAGTTTATAAAGTTGAAGAGTCAATGAAAATGAAAGCTATCTCCAAAGCCCTAAAAACAATAGCTAACAAGTTGTAGGCTCTTGAAACCTTGTTTGGAGAATATGATAAAGAGAAAAGCTCTCAAGTCCACCAAGTTAAAGAAGCCACTAGGACTTGTGAAGCCTGTCATGCATCTGACCATCCCAAATTATCATGTGGACTCTTGTACAACGTAATGATGGATTTGCAACCATCACAACCACATTACGAGCCAATTATTGAACACCTTGAGGATCAGATGCTAGAATAAGTCAATTCCATCCATTCTATACTAGGTCAGGTATACTACAACCCAGATAAGCTAAGAAACCATCCCATTTTTCAATATGGGAACCCTACAGGAACTGCCAATCCACAATAACAAGCACAAGGGGGGTCTTCCAACAGACTAGCACCAGGATTCCAAAGCAATTATCAAGGAAATTATAGAGGTGGATTCCAAAGATTTTCTCAACCGAGAAATCCCTCCGCATATTTCCAATATACACACCCTCCATTGCACCGATAGTTGCAACAAACCTAGTTGCAACCACCACCTCAGCAACCTCAGTTGCAAGCACCTATGCAACAACCACCTCAGGGGTAGCAACAAATCGCACAATATCATCAAAAGAATGATCCACCTCAGTAGATAGATGAGATATCCTTGATTAGGAAAATGTCACAATCACAATAGACAATGCTTGCCAATCAGCAATCTCAACAGAAGGTTGTGGAAGCACAATTAGCACAAATTGTTGCCCAGTTGAAACCACCAGCAAGTACCTTTGTTGGTCAGCCAGAGACAAATCCAAGACACAATCAAAATAGGCCAGAGAAATTGAAAGCCATTACTACAAGGTCTAGTCGTGTCTTACCTAAAGTTACAAGAATCATTCATGATGATGATGATACAACTGTATTCACCCCAAACACAAGCCCAAATCAAGGAAGTGAGAATTCTATAGAAATTGGAAAAGGAAAAGAAAAAGGAACTAATGCCATAAGCCCCACCCAGAATACCATGTCCGGGCAGGTTGAAAGGAGCTAAAATGGATACTCGGTTCAAAAAATTTAAAGAAGCAATGAAGAAATTGTACATAGATATCCCATTCCTTGATGCCCTCTCTGAAATCCCCACTTGGGCTAAATACTTGAAGACTCTACTATCTAGAAAGTACATGACTGAAGAACAAGAAACTATTAAATTGGCCCAGACCACCTCTGACATTATTCTTAACAAGATGCCAAAGAAACAAAAGGACCCATGATCTTTCAACATTTAATGTTCTATTGGAAATGCCTCTAGAAAGAAGGGATTAGCTGACCTAGGAGCTATAATATCTATTATGCCTTACTCTATGTGCAAATGATTGTGTATCATTAATTTGTTATCAACAACGATGACAATTCAACTAGCTGATTCTACCATCACTGCACCCCTGGGAATTATTGAAGATATTCCAGTCAGAATAGAGAAGGACTCTTATGTCCTGCGTGACTTTGTCATCATGGATATTAAGGAAGATCTTAGATACCTGATAATATTCGGCAGACCGTTTCTTGCTACAACTAGAGTGCTTATTGATGTTGAAGCCGGTACAATTATTTTGAGACTGGAAAAAGAAGTAATTCAGTTCAAAGTACTCAATAGCATGAAGGGTCCTAGTATCCAAGAAGAAGTCTTTCTTCTCGATGCAATATATGAAATGTCTCAATTAGAAATATACGAACCATCTGATGAGTTAGAGAATGCTTTGACAAATCCAAAAGTTGAATTCTCAGCTAACGAACTGGTGCAACAATGTCTACAATATCCAGAAAAAGATGAAGAAGCCCCGAAAACCACATTTGAGGAACTAAAATTTGTCACTATTTTGGATGCAACAGAAGTACCCAGAACCCCAAAAATGAAAGTCCTACCGACAGGACTCAAGCATGTCTTCCTGGTTGAAGAAAAACTATGTCCAGTCATAATCAACTCCACTCTAATTTATGATCAAGAAGAGAGATTGCTCGTTGAGTTAAGGAAGCATAAAAAAGCCATTGGGTATAAAATGACAGATTTAACAGGAGTAAACCCAGCTCTGTGCATGCACATGTTACCCATGGTATAAGAATCCAAACCTTCAAGGGAACACCAGAGGAAATTGAATCGAAATCTCAAAGAGGTGGTTCTCCTTGAGGTTCTTAAACTCTTTAAAGCTGGTATTATCTACCCAATCTCAGACTCTCAATGGGTTAGCCCTATCCAGGTGGTCCCTAAAAAAGGGGGACCACAATCGTTTTAAATGATAATAATGAATTGGTACCCACAAGGACCATCACAGGATGTAGGATGTGTATTGACTATAGGAAACTGAACAAAGCAACCAGGAAAGACCATTTCCCTCTACCCTTCCTTGATTAAGTCCTCAAACGCCTGGCACACCAAAAATTCTTCTGTTATCTTGATGGATACTATGGTTTTTACCAAATCCCGATACATCCTGAAGACCAATAGAAAACAACTTTTACTTGCCCCTTTAGAACATACGCCTTTAGAAGGATGCCTTTTGGGCTACGTAACGTGCCCACAGCCTTCCAAAGGTGTATGTCTGCAATCTTTGCAGGATTAACTGAGTCAATAATGGACGTTTTCATGGACAATTTTTTAGTTTATGGAGACTATTTTGCCAATTGTCTTCTCAATCTTGATAAAGTTTTGCAAAGATGCGAGGAAACCAACCTGATTTTGAATTGGAAAAAATGTCACTTTATGGTGACTGAAGGTGTGGTCCTCGGCCATCGAGTAAGCGACAGAGGTATTGAGGTAGATAAAGCAAAAATTGATGTCATCTCAAAATTGACACCACCAAAAGACATCAGGGTTGTCCGAGCATTTCTAGGTCATGCGAGATTTTATAGAAGATTCATAAAAGACTTCTCTAAAATAGCGAAACCCATGACCCACTTACTGACTAAAGAAGCAAATTTCAACTTCAATCAAGAATGTCTAAATAGCTTCATGACTCTGAAGAATGCCTCAGTCTCTTCTCCCATACTGAGAGCCCCCGACTGGTCACCACCATTTGAAATAATGTGTGATGCTAGCGACTATGCTATCGGGGCAGTATTGGGACAAAGAATTGATAAGAAACCTTACATGATATATTACGCATCGAAAACACTTGATGAAGTGCAAAAGAATTACACCACTATAGAAAAGGATTTTTTAGCTTTCATCAATGCATTTGAGAAATTCTGCTCCTATCTAATTGGATCAAAGGCCATAGTCTACACAGACCATTCAGCTATAAGATACATGATCCAGAAACATGATGCAAAACCTAGACTCATCCGTTGGGTATTGATGCTCTAGGAGTTTGATATGGAAATAAATGATAAAAGCGGGGTAGAGAACGTCATCGCCAATCACCTAAGCTGCGTCAAAGTTCAAAATAAAGATGATATACCAAATCGGGACTCTCTACCTGACGATTAACTCATGAAAATTATCCATGGATTCCCTTGGTATGCGGACATAGTGAACTATCTGGCTACTGGAATTATCCACCCTTCCGCCTCTTATCATGAAAAAAAGAAATTTCTCCATGATGTTAAGTAATATTTTTGGGATGAAACCTACCTATTCCGACTATGTGCAGACAGACGTTTTCGCCGTTGCATCCCTGAAGAGGAAATCATCCCAGTTTTAGAGCATTGTCATTCTGGCCCTACTAGGGGTCATATGAGTTCAAAGAAGACAAACCTTAAGGTCTTACAATCAGGATTCTACTGGCCGACCATCGCAAAAGATGCATATGATTTTTTACAATCATGCAAAGAGTGTCAGCACTCTGGAGGCATATCAAAAAGAAATGAAATGCTGCTAAATATGTGGTAGGAAGTCAAACTCTTTAACGTATGAGGAGTGGATTGTATGGGTCCATTCACCTCACCTTATGGATTTTCCTATATTCCGGTCGCCGTAGATTACGTTTCAAAATGGGTCAAAGCTATACCAACTGTGTCTTGTGACTCTACACCAGTTATCAAGATTTTCAAAGACATAATTTTCCCTAGATTCAGAGTCCCAAGAACAATCATATCGGATGGGGGATCTCATTTTTTAGAACGAAGTTTTGAAGCCCTCTTAAGAAAATATGGAGTTAATCACAAGGTCACCACACGTTATCATCCATAAACATGTGGCCAAGTTGAAGTTTAAAATAGATAGATAAAAGTCATTTTAGAAAAGACTATCAATAAGCACCAAATAGATTGGTCCACCAAGCTCTTTGATGCTCTTTGGGAATACCACACTGCTTACAAAACACCAGTTGGAACAACATTGTTTCGACTGGTGTATGGAAAGTCATGCCATCTGCCAGTTGAATTAGAACATAAAGCCTGGTGGGCCATCAAACAATTGATCTTTGATCTCAAAAGTGCTGATGAATATAGACAACTTCAACTATAAGAGCTAGAATAAATAAGAATGACAGCTTACCAGAGTGCCAAAATCTATAAAGAACAAACGAAGATGTGGCATGATGGACACCTAAAAAGAAAAGATATCATTGTCGGAGATAAAGTCCTCCTCTTCAATTCCAGACTTAAGATGTTTCTTGGAAAACTTCACACAAAATGGTCTGGGCCATTTACAATCAAACACATCTACCCAACTGGAGCTATCATCATCCTTGATGATAACTGAGGGGAAAGGACCATTAATGGTCACCGATTGAAGAAATATTATAAACCAACAAACAAAATACCAAGACAAACTATTGAAATTCATGATCCCACAACATCGACATAAACAAATCAGCCAGCGACGTAAAACCAAGGCGCTACTTGGGAGGCATCCCAAGATCTAAGTATCACCTTCCTTTTTAATTCTGCCATAGTTTTGATAATTTTCTAGTCTCTTATTTGTTTACTTTAGATCTCTCATCTTTAACCTAAAAATATAAAAATTCACATAAACAACCAAAACAAATATAAAACATATATAAAAAAATCTTATCCTAACTGTTTCGAAACCGTTTGGTCCTCACTGTCTTAAAACTGTTTGGACTCAAACGGTCTCAAAACTGTTTGTTCCTTAGGGTCTCAAAACTGTTTGGACCCAAAACAGTCTCGAAACTTTTTGGTCCTCACGGTCTTAAAACCGTTTGGACTCAAACGGTCCCAAAACCGTTTGGTCCTTACGGTCTCAAAACCGTCTGGACCCCAAATAGTCCCGAAACCATTTGGACCCCAAATGGTCTCGAAACCATTTGGTCCTTACGGTTTCAAAACCGTTTGGATCCAAACGGTCTTGAAACCATTTGTGCCCGAGAATCTGTAACGTCATCCCTATCTCCTATATATATAACCCCACCCTCCCTTTTTCTCTCCTAGATTCTCGAATTCTCTAAACCCTCACACGAGTCATGTTCCTTTCCTTCAGCTTCTCTTCTCCTATGCACCCTCGCTCGCACGACCCCTGTGCACTCTGCCACCGTTGCCGATGTCGCCACCAATGCTTCCATCGTCTCTACGTGCCTTCACAACTTCTTCTCTGTTATCCCATTCTTTTAACCATAACCAGCAAGGTAGTAACCGCCGACGCATCGCCACCTTATTCACTACCGTTTCCATCATCCTCATTTATGACGCCACAAAACGTCTCACTTTCTTTTGCTCTTCGCTTCTGTCATCTCCGCCACAACCGTCGTAGCCATTGCCTGCATCACCAGCAATTTTCACAATGTTTTCAATCGCCCACTGATCTACTGCCATTTCACCTTCCATTCAGTCTCGCTCAAACGGTCCTGGACCCAAACAGTATTAAAACTATTTGAGAATAGGACCGTATGGATCCAAACGATCTCTATACCGTTTGATCTAAATGGTCTCGAAATCGTTTGAGCATAGGACCGTTTGGATCCAAATGGTATCTAAACCATTTGATCTAAACGGTCTCAAAACTGTTTGAGCATAGGACCGTTTGGACCCAAATGGTCTCTAAACGATTTGATCTAAACGGTCACGAAACCGTTTGAGCATAGGACCGTTTGGACCCAAGTTGTCTCTAAACCATTTGGATCTAAACGGTCTCAAAACCATTTGAGCATAGGACTGTTTGAACCCAAACAGTCTCTAAACTAATTGGATCTAAACGTTCTCAAAACTGTTTGAGCATAAGAACATTTGGACCCAAATAATCTGTTTGATCTAAACGGTCTCGAAACCGTTTGAGCATAGGACCGTTTGGACCCAAACAGTCTCTAAACCGTTTGGATCCAAACTGACATCAAAACTGTTTGGAGATAAACAGCCTTATAGACCATTTAGTTCCACCAAAACCTAAATAACTTTTACATAATTTTTGCATAAATCTATTTCTCCAATTGCAATCTTTTTTAACACATACTCTCTTGTCAACTTTTAGAATGGCATCACCTACAAAGGAATCTGCTAACTTCCGCACCTGGACAAAGGAACATCTGCTAGCTCACCATGCTAAACTCCAGCACATCATTGACATGTGCAACAAAAAAGGGAAATCACCAGAGAAACTGCCTAAGGTCATCAAAGATCTTAAGTGGGTCACCAAGCCTCTGTCTAAAGACCCTGAGGAAGAGATTGAAGAAATCTCCTCATCTGATGAAGCCTCAAAATATGAGCCAAATTCTGAGGAAGAATCCCCAACCTCAAAATCCAAGGGGAAGAGAAAGGCATAGGAAGCTACTACAATGCAACCAATAGAGAAAGGAGCACGGAAGTAGGTCCACCCTACCACTGCAAGGGAGAAAATCTTGACAGACTATGCCACCCGTCCTGCCGCTAATCCTACCACCACCATCACTGCCACCTTCCCTACAGCAACCACCACAGCACTAACACCATAAAATCTTTTCATCTGCACCCACCAGTCTAGTGAAAAAGTTTTGAAGCCAACAAAGTACGTTTGCTCCAACGTACTGATAAAGATGGGGATATATGACAGAATCCTCTCTCTGCTCGACAAAGCTAACCTCTCAAGGCTATGTTTTATCCCTGATACTTCTTATGTTGAGCCCACAAGTGAATTATTTACATATCTCAACAAAGAAGCGGTGGACATTATGGATAGATCAAGGGACGAAGGTGACCATAGGCTGGTCACCAAATTTTTTGGAAACAAGGTTGTTACAACTGAAAACTTGTTGAATGAGATTTTCATTGACAACCAAGAGCAACTGAAGAAAGCTAAAGCGGTTGGCACGAAGAACTCCCAATTTAGCAGATACAACTTCTGGAAATCCCTGATAGGGATCCCAACCTACGAGGCAAAGACTTGTAAGGCCTCAAATATTCACTCGGGGTTGGTGCACACGCTACACAAAATCCTCAGAGGCGCTCTTTCCCCCGGAAAAAGGGCAGAAATGTTAGTATTTCTGATCTTTTCATCCTCTGGTCCATTCTAAAAGGGTTGCCAGTCACCATTGGACAAAATATGTTACAAAAGTTTTTAGCTTATGCCCTCGGGAAAGAAATCTGTATGGGAGGGCACATAACATCAATTTTAAAATATCTCAAGATGGATAGTCTACTGCCCAGATGCACAGCGATAAAGGGTGACATCCTCACCAATGATCAGACATTAAAGAATTCCTACATCTTCAAAGAGAAGGATGCAAAGCTGCACTACATCTTCTGCCCTATAGTAAAATCCTCAAGGACTCTACTGTCTCTTCTGGAGCTTGCTGATTATGATAAGGAAAAGTTACTCTTCTCTGAAGAGGATCTTGCACATCTCCTAGCTTCGGTCAAACAACAACAGAAGAAAGCCAAAGTGGGTAGACAGAGCACATCATCACCACCCCGACAACAAGACTAACAAAAATACCAGTGAAATGACCATCCAATGCACATTTAAATACACAACAGTTGTTGGGGAAACCGACATCAAAGCTAAACCCATAGGCAGAACCCCCCACCGAACAGAATTTTATCACCTCATCACTAGATTCCTTCATCTGGAATCTAGAGGTTGGGCTATCCGCCACACCCACCCCCACCCCCACCACTTTACCACCTTCCACCATTTCACCATCTACCACCCTCCCACCTTTCTCCACATTAATTCCACCAACAATTCCCTTCCCCACATCCACACCCCCACCCGCATCTTCTGCCTTAATCCTTTTATCATCGGGCATCCCATTCCCTACATCAACTCCCGACCTCGCCTTCACCTCCACTGTTTTTCCCTCGACATTTTTGGTTCCATCCTGCTCACCAGGAATGTCAGCAACCTTCTCACACACCTCACCCACCACCACCCCGACACCGATGGTGACACCATATACAGTCACCACACAATTCACGCATCCATCTATAGTGTCTCTTTCACAAGGCACTTCCACCTTTCCACCTCGACCCCAGCCACCTCACCCTTCCACCACTGGGGTCCCCTTTACAAATGTTGGTGAGGAATTCAGACATCAATTTGACACCATATGAAACCTCCTTACCGACACCTCTACCATTCCACACTCGACCTTTTCCTGTGTGCAAGGGCTCTCAACACAGGTCACCAAGATCGACGAACGGAACCACACCTTACTAGGCATCATCTCAGGAATTAAAAATGGCAGGAAGCAGCGACCAAATTAGTTGATCACATCGACGACTGCTTCAAACAACTGCCTGAGTTGATACTTGAGATGAAAAGCCAACAAGATACGTTGGCTCAGCAAGTTGATAAGATCTCTACGCTGACACAACCTCTGCCTGAGAACCTTCGAGTGCTTCAGAAACAACAAAATACCTTGAGCATGCACTTGGATGACATTACAAGTACCCTCACAAACCTCGTCTGTCGCCAAGAAGAGTCGTCAAATGAAGAGATTATTGAACTTCATGCACAAGTGATAGATCGTTCTGCATGACTCTTTTCCTTTGAAGCTCGATATACAGATCTAAAAGAAAGTCATGACGCACTACTCGAAACCCATGGGCATGTGCAAGTGGCATTTAAAGAATTACAATCTATCCACCGGAAATGCAAGAAGACTGCACCAAAGAAAACAAAAGCCAAGGTGGTAGACGATGAAGAAGATGAAGACAAAGATGAAGAAGAAGAAGATTCTGACTCCTCCGCTGACTCCAACGATGATACCTCCCCCTCAGATGAAAAACCTGATGACCCAGACAGTGTTGGGGAGGGCCCCAGTCGAGGGGCAGAATCAAAACAAAAGAAAGATCACCACAAAGGCAATAAAGATCCAAAATCCCCTGATCACAATGACAATGTAAACATATCATACGGGGATCAATTTCTCAACTACTCTGCCATGGGATCTCTGGGGGAATCTGTAAAAGAAGTGGCTTTTGCTGAGTTCCAACGATGTATATTGGGAACCAACACGAGTCAACTAGCAACAAACCTTCCACAACACTCTGATTCAGAGCAATCTTCACTTTTCCCCCCAGAATAAGAAGAGGCAGATACAATGAGTCTAGACACTAATGATGGACTCGACTCTACTTCTGAATCAGAAAAAGATGAAGATCTTCCACATTTTATGGACGACTTTGAGCAGACTTCTCTTCCTCCTCCACAAGATCTCCCACCTTTGCCACCTCTACCTCACAAGATGCATGATCTACACATGGCGGCCATCTCTACACTAGATGTTCAGGACATCTTCATCCTGAACACTATTATAGACAATACCAAAGAAGGGGGAACATCATCTACACAAATACAAAGACAAAGTGCAAGTTGACATGTGTAGATTTCATCGTCATCCTTCGACCCCAATCAGCGGTGAAGATGGTGATCTTCTGTGTCCTCCTTGCCAATGCTATAGAAGTATACATGAGCTCAAAGAAGCCATAGCTAGTACTCAACACTTCACCTGCTCTATCACAAAGTCTACTATATAAGGACTTATAGAATAAAACTAAGTCCTTGTATAGTAGACTTAGTGATAGAGCAGGTGAAGTGTTGAGTACTGGATGCGGCTTCTTTGAGATCATGTATACTTCTATAGCATTGACAAGGAGGACACATAAGATCGTTATCTTCACCGTTGATTGGGGTCGAAGGATGATGTGGAAATCTTCACATGTCAACTTGCGCTTTGTCTTTGTATTTGTGTAGATAATGTCCCCCCTTCTTTGGTATTGTCTACTACTCAACACTTACTAGTATTGCATGAAAGGTACGATATATCATGGTACCCTTCCAATTTTTCGGCCACTGGCTACTCATGATCCTTGACACCGAGGCCCGCGATGCCAAACTTTACAATTTCTATGCCAGTGAGCTTAAAGCCATAATCATTAATTTTGCTAGTCTAGGAGCCGCGGAGGCATGATGCATCCCTTTCTGGCTCTTGAAATTAATTTGGGATGCAAACCCATCCCTAAGGCATGGTTGGAACCAACCATGGTTCTGAATAATCTCTCCAACAGTTCAAACACAAGAAGGCTCAGGGGATTGCACTTTCTTTACAATACGATCCATACAAGCGCTTAATCAACAAATCCCTTCCACTGAGCTGGCCACAGAGGACCTTCACTCTTTACGGGGCCGTTACACCATCGATCTGATATGCGATAGAAGGTTCTTTAAGGACCTGGCAATGGTGCCTGAAGATGTGCCCCGCTATCTGTTCTCGACCATCCAACGTCCACAAAAGCATTCGTTCAGGAAAACCTTAAAGGAGTTGGCAAGAAAGCAACAACAGACCGCCAAGGTCCCAGAACGGAACAACGCCAATGAGACCCTTATTCTTTTGATATGGTGGATGGAAAGGGGGACATCGACTTGATTACAAGGGCCACCATCAACAGAGCTTTCCGAAAAATGGTGCCCCTATATGACATAGAACCAACGTTCCCAAATTTTGACCTTGCAACATGCAAGAGTCTTTCTGACAATGAACTTCGACTCATCATGTCTCGACTATATGCTGAGAAAGATGAGGTCATTTTTCTCAAAGGGAATATTCTAGTCATGGAATATGCACTCCCTGAAACCATGCAAATAAAAGGTCAATTATCTGTGAGCATGATGACTGCTTATCAATTTATTCTCGCACAGAACTACCCTACAATTTATATGGTGTCAACATACATGAAGGATGATCTGCTAAAGTTGAAGAACTTCAGAATCACAGAGGCACTTATATCATGTCTTCAACATTCAACTCTGAAGTTCATCATGCTTCCTTTTCTTCACTGAGCACTAGATGCTATTGGTGACAAATCTTCATGAAGGAACAACTATCATCTATAATAGTTCTGATAGCCAGTTTGATCCAAATTAGAAACAATATGTTGTAATAGGAAGGATGCCCACAGAGGAAGTGGTGAAGGAGTGTGTTGACCGAATACACGATCTCTTGAGCAAACACACAAGGGCATACGATAAAGAACACTTTCATCGCCCAACCTTCAGCCACATATGTCCCCAACAAATTAGAGAATCCAACGACTGTGGTTTCCACGTCCTCTACTAGATATATACAATCATTGTTCTTGGAAAACCAGTAGAGGACATGACAGACGTGGATTACCACACTTTATGTGGAAAATTCACAACTAATCTTCTTCGATCACATGGAGCAAACAAAGGACTAACAGAACCTTAATGCCCTTATCCATGCACTTCTCAACCTATCACTTTGACACTTTGAGCACAGAGTGACTGATAAGTTGGGGGGTACACTGGACAAGGGTGAGGTATCATTTTTAAATCCCTTCTCTCTACTCTTTCTTTCACTTCTGTTTTCTTTTTCTGTGAAATTTTTTTACTTTCTTTTTAGTTTTTCTCGTAATTTCTTATATAGTTTAACTCTTGTACATAAGAATAACATTCATTTTGGAAAAGGTTCATCCCTAACTAAGTTAGAGACAAAATTGTCCTCAAAAGAAATTACAAAAGTAGCATTTAGGCATGTAACGGTGAACTAATAAACTACCTTCATACTTGATTTTCATGCCTTTGCTTCAATTCTGCATCAGACTCTCCACAGGTTAACATTGTGGCTGAAACAAGTCAATCACTCTCAAGCACGGGAGGGAACCAGGTGAAATCCAAATCAAGGAACCTTGCAAGTGGACCACCAAATACGAACTGAAATAAGTGCATGTCGGGAAACTCTAAGAACAATTTCTTCTTTTTAAAAATAGGCTTGGCAGCCCAAACAAAACCCTAAATACCCAATTCTTAAGACTATGAGTATAGGAATAAAATCCTAAGTGTTGAATAAAAACATGAGAGTTGTGCCATGTATAAGGACTTATATGAAGAACCAATAAAGGTCTCGCCCGACTGGTACATTCAGCTGCCCTCATAAAGGTAGATGTGTCGTGTCTGGTAGTGAGATCCTAAGGTCTCCAAATATATGAAAAGGCTAATAAAGGGTTCGCCCAGCCGGTACATTTAGCTACCCTCACAAAGGCAGATGTGTCGTGCCCGGTAGTGAGATCCTAAAAAGCTTAGATTAACCCTCCCCCACTTGAAGGGGGAGTTACACAAGCATCCTTTAAGCCAACCCTCAAACCCAATTTAGCTTCTAGTAGGAATTTTAGAGAAGTATAAAACTGGTTAGAGTCAAAGACATGCACAGAATAAGATCAAGAAAAGGGTGGTCCCAATGCAAACTATGTGATATGGAAGAAACCTGAGATCCACGCAACTCTCAACACCCGAAAGAGTTAGTGCAAGAAGAAGCCCGATACGACTTTAGGAATATCTCTGATATAGAATGAAGCATGAGTATGGAAATCTTCACACACACAAAAAATCGCATCGCCACTACGTGCCTTAGCTCTATCTATCTTGAGGACAAGCTAGACTCTAAGTTAGGGGGGGTGATAACCTCCCATTTTGTGATGTTATCTTACTAGTTTTTCTCTTATTTCCATACTCTTTCTTAAATAAATCAGCTAGAATCATTAACTCTCCGCTTTATTGTTAATATATCATTAGACTAACTATTCCTCTCTTCTTTTTATAGAAAAACACAAAAAAATTACAAAAGCCACCAAACGGACCCAAGACAGAATGGAGTCCAAACGGTCACAAGACCAAATAAAGTCCAAATGATCTCAAGACCGAATGGAGTCCAAACAGTCCCAAGACCGAATGGAACCCAAATGGTCCCAAGAACGAATGGAGTCCAAATGGTCCTAAGACCGAATGAAGTTCAACTATCCCAAGATCGAATAAAGTTCAAACGGTCCCAAGACCAAATGGAGCCCAAACGATCCCAAGACCGAATGAAGTGCAAATGGTCCCAAGATCGTGTATGAAGCCAAACGGTCCCAAGAACGAATGGAGATCAACAGGTCCTGAGACCGCATGAAATCACATGATCCCAAGATCGAATAAAGGCAAACGATTTTAGGCCGACAAGACTCAAACGGTCTCCAAATCGAGAGAGTCCAAATGGTGTCTAAACCATGAGGGAGTCCAGACAGTCTTCAATCCATTTGGACTTACATAACCCAAAATGTTTAAGATCCACTCACAACCTATAAATAAAACCCAAGGGGTCCTCACAAAGTATCAAGTCTCAAATGCCCAAAGGCTACCTCTACTGTTCCAAAGCTTCTCCAACCTCCATCCATTGCCCCGAGGCTGTCAGACTGAGATCCACACTCCATCTTCAAGCTAATTTCTCTTTTATTAACAAAGAAGGTGAGAAGAGAAAGATCCATCACCAAAGCAACCACCAAGTGTGAAGATCGTTGCTCTCTCCTATAAGGGTTCAACCTTCCTCCCTCCTACATGGAGATGATGTTCTTTCTCTCTCTTCTCGCCTCCTTATTTGTCCTTACTATGAGCGAGTAGTCCCATACACTAGGGTGTGGAGAGTAGCCCTGCTACCCATGTTTTCATTTCATGCTATGTAATTCATGAGTTTGCATTAGAGAAACATTATCTTTTCAATTCAACATCAATCGTTTAATGAATTCTTGTTGCTTGATCACCAACTTGTGTTACTTATTATTTACTAGTATGAATTATCTACGTTTGTACTTTTAGATTTGAATATCGATTGCATGTTGGTTCTTGATGTATGTAGTCACCATATATCTATTTTGGTATCTAGGAGTGTTTTCAAGAAGTGGAGTATACTCACCTCCATCATTGTACTTTCATACTATGAAATGGAATCAGTTAACGTATGAAATTGCAACCTTGATAGGTCAAGGAACACACTTTGTGAAGGGAGTGATGCAAAGTCTGTGACCATTCATTCGGGGATGGCTGGAATTACAATAATACCACATTTCTCGTAGTTAGTTCTCCGAAAGTAAGCTAAATCTATAATGATACTAACTATTTAGACTCTTCTTGCAGGCCATGTTATTATAATGTGTGTTTTAATCCATGTGTAGTGGTGGTGAAATCCGATCACATCCTAGTGGTTTTTAAACATTATTTACAACCTTAAACTTAATTTCTTTCTTTTAGTTTACTTGCACTTAGAATAATCAACCAAATCCACCTTTCGGTCAAAATATCAGCTCTTAAGTAGATAACTAGAATTAAAATGTTTTTCATCTTTTTAATCTCTTAACAAGACCGTTGTCTTGTGGATTCGACCCGTAACTATACTACGATAAGACTTCCATGTATCTTACCATACATGGGTGGAGATCTTATTCTAGCATATGCAAGGAAAAACCTAGAGATTTACTATATTTGGGATTTTTAGTGGTGCCCGCAATTCCACGTGAGTGGAAGCTCCATCAAGTCCATCATTTCAAGGGTTGAACCAATCAACCCAGATTGGTAACCATGGATCTTCATCAACAATAGTTTTTTGTATGTGATGTAGATGACGTAATTCATTTTGGATCCAAGGGATTACATTGGGTTGGCCATAGACATCACTCTTCTTTATTGCATGTTTTCATTGTGGGATATAGCATGTATATGACACGTAATTTATATGTGGTGATTGGATATAGTATATGTATAGACTTATAAATACAAACTCCCTCAATCAATATATCAAGTCTTATGTGCTTTTCAAAAGAGACACACATGAAATCTTACATGAATAAGCATAGGTTTCTCCTCCACGGGGTGCGCCATTTATCTCTTAGAAGTGTGATGGTAAAAATGTAGGTTCCATCTTTGCAGGGTGCATTGTTATTGTTTCGGCTTTTGGGTCAGGCTTGACTAGTGATTCTCAGAGCGTTTAGGCCTAGAGGCATGCAAATGATTATGGAAATGGGTTGCACATATCATCTATCTAGAATTTCATATGATGCAATTGGCAAAAGTTTTGTACCTTGATGGTTGATTGTGTTTGCAGTGTTCATCGGGCCACAGTTGAATTATCTTAGATCTGGCCCACTAGAATATTATGCACTACAATATTCCGAATTGATTTTGAGTGCTATCAATTTGTATAAAATAGTGGGAATGATAATAATTAAATACCTAATTAATATTGTCAAAATTTTCAAATAAATATAATCTAAAATGGTTTTTGACAAATGTAAATTTTCTCTTGTAGAATCAATGACGAACAAATCTGATTTGTGATTTGTCCTAAAGAAGGACAAACTTGACAGGAAAAATTTCCACAACTAGTTTTGGACTTTGAGAAGAGTTCTCAATGAAGAGTGCAAGCTTTATGTCCATGGCAAACTAGTGCCTAAAATACATCATTCAGGTGCACCTAGGGAACATGTGGATGCTTACTGGAAGCATGCCAATGATGCCTTGAAGATAAAGAACCTTATGCTTAGTTTCATGGAAAATTGAAGGACACGAGTGTTCTCGAGATGGTGGTACTTATAAAGAATATAACATTTGGTCTTGATAAGAAAGAAAGGGATTTCATATTAAAGGTGCTACTTGAGTCAACGCTGACATAGGGAACCTCAGTAGAAGAACATGTTTTTAATATGATTGGACATGTGTATCATCTTTAAGAACTGGGATTCATCTTGAGTGAAGAGTTGGATACTGATATGATTCTAAGGACTGCTTGAATCATATAGTTGCTTTCATGTAAGTAATACGAGTGGATAGATGTCAAACTTGATTGCCATGTTGATTCATACTGAAGGAAAATTGAAGAAGGACAATCTTGGGATGGTGATCAGTGGGGATTAGTCCATGTATGGAAGCAAGGACAAGAAGAGTTTAGTGTTCAAGCCCAAATCCAAGTCTTCAACACTCAAGATAATCCAAAAAAAAGTGCAAGAAGAACTCATCCTTTGTACTTCAAGGCTTTCAGGAAGTACAAGATGGGGATGGTGATATCCACTTCAGATATATATGTGATTGAGATAAATATATCGACGACATCATCATCGGTAATAGATACTAGATGTGGATCTCACACATGTTCTCATATGCAGAATCTAAAAAGAAGTAGGCCTTTAGGTAAAGGCGAGGTGGAACTGTGAGTTGCTAATGGCATAAGAGTTGCAGCTAGTGCAATTGGAACCTATAATATATCTATTCTCATGGGGGCTTGTAATAGATTTAAAGAACTATTGTTATGTACCTGCTATAAATAGAATCATCATTTCTTTATCATGTTTGGACAAGGATGCATTTGAATTCCACATTAAAAGTGGTCGATGTTCTATTTCAAAAGACGAAATCTTTTGTGCAAGAGCCCCAATGTCTTATGGTCTTAATTTCTTGGATCTAAAGATAGATGTATATAATGTTAATACTAAAAGATTAAATCTCAACTATTCAAATGAAACATACCTTCGACATTGTCATATAGGGCACATAAAAGAGAATCATGTATCTCGACTCCATAAAGATGGTTATCTAGACTCTTTTAATTTTGAAGAAATACAGACATGTGAATCTTATTCGATCGATAAGATGGCTAAGACCCCCTTCACTGGTAACAATCAAAGGGCTATTGATCTATTAGGACTTATACATACTGATGTGGACCTTTTAGAACAGCCGTTAGAGGTGGGTATCAATACATCATAACCTTTACTGATGACTTTAGTAGGTATGGCTATATTTACTTGATGAAATATAAGTCAGAAACTCTTTATTAATGAAGTAATTAACAAACTTGGTAAAATTATTAAGGCATTTCATTTTGTTTGGAGAATACTTAAAACAAGAGTTTGAGGACCTTCTTAGAGACCATGAGATTGTATCCCAGTGGAATCCAATAGGAACATTCTTGAATAATGGTGTATCAGAAAGAAGGAATCAAAATTACTAGATATGATGCAATCGATGATGAGTTTAGCCATGCTTCTGACTACCTTCTAGGGATATGCTCTACAAACTGCCACATTTACACTAAATTGGGTACCATCTAAGTCGGTTCAAGATATACCATATGAGGTATGGAATGGGAAATGTCCTAGTATGTCTTTTATGAGGATTTGGGGATGTGAATCTTATATAAACAGAATGTTTCCTGATAAGCTTTGTCTTACATTTGATAAATGTAGTTTTTTCTGGATAATCTAAAGAAACAAGAGGATATCAGTTTTGTTCCCAAACTAAAAACAAAGTGTTTGTTTCCTGGGATGCCACATTCCTTGAGATGTATTTTATTTCAAAAGGTATCAATGGGAGAAAAGTGGACCTAGAAGAAGTTCAATATTAATAAGAAAACATTGAACCATTACATGTACCAGAGGAACCTAGAGATTCACAAAGTATTGTGGAATCTCAAATTCATCAAGTGACACAAGTACCTCATAGATCTAATAGAACATGCCTTGAACCTAAAAGATTTGAATATCTTGTAACTCAGGAAGGTAATGAATTGGTCAATATGATGAGCCAATTTCCTATCAAGATGCTATAAAGGGACCAGAGTCTAAAAAATGGCTTGAGGTCATGAGATCTGAAATGGAATCCATTTATATCAACAAAGTATCGACTTTTGTGGATCCAACAAAAGGGGTAAAACCCTTAGGGTGCAAGTGTATTCAATAAGAAGACCGAAATGGATGATTAAATACAAACCTATAAGGGAAGATTGGTAGCAAAGGGTTTTAGACAAGTTCAAGGTGTTGATTATGACAAAACCTTTTCTCCAGTATCCTTGGTCAAGTCCATTAGGATCATGCTTGCTATTGAAACTTGGCTTGACTATGAAATTTAGAAAATGGATGTTAAAACCACATTCCTTAATGGGAAGCTTGTTGAGGATGTGCATATGACACAACTTGAGGGGTTTATAGATCCAAAGTTTGCAAATAAAGTCTGTAAGCTACAAAGGTCAATTTATTTATTGAAGCAAGCATCTCAGAGTTGGAATCTTTGTTTTAGTGAGATAGTCAAAGGGTTTGTCTTTATTCAAAATGAAGATGAACCTTGTGTGTATAAGAAGGTTAGTGGGAGCATAGTTACATTACTCATATTGTATGTATATGATATACTATTGATGGGAAATGACATCCCTACTTTGCAAAAGGTAAAGACATGGCTTGAAAATACATTCTCTATGAAATATTTGGGAGAAGCATCCTACATCTTGGGGATTAAAATCTATACAAATAGATCCAGAAGGCTTCTTGGATTAAATTAAAGCACATACATTGACAATGTGTTGAAGTGGTTCAAAATGGAATAGAGGAAACCTTCTAGCATTGCATGGAGTGACCATCTCAAATTGTCAATATCCCAATTCTTCTGAAGAAAGGGAACACATGAATGAGATTCCATATGCCTCAAAATTGGATCAATCTTCTACACAATGGTTTGCACCCATCCACATGTCTCACATGCCTTGATCATGAGAGGCAATTATCAATCACATCTAGATGATGCTCATTGGACAACAATGAAGAACATCCTCAAGTATTTGAGAAGGACTAAGGATCAGTTCTCGGTCTATGATGGAAAGGAAGAGTTGGTGGTAAAGGGTTGCACTGATGCAAGCTTCAAGACTGATCAAGATGATTATAAGTCACAATCAGTATTTTTGCCCCACCTCAACAACAAGTTGTTAGCTAGAAGAGTTCCAAGCAATAAACATTTGTTGATTCCAAGTATATTGCTACATCAGATGTAGCAAAGGAGGCTATATGGATCAAGAAGTTCATTATTAAACTTGGGGTTGTTCCAAAAATCAGCGACACAATCAAGCTATATTGTGACGACAATGGAGCTATTGCACATGCTAAGGAATCCATACCGCATCAAAACTCAAATCATATACAAAGATAGTTCCATATCATACAAGAGATTGCATAACGAGGATATGTAAAGATTTTCAAATTAATAATTGAGAACAATGTTGTTGATCCCTTGACAAAGACACTTTCACATCAAAAGTATGATGGTCATGTCAGGTCATTGGGAATAAGATTCTTGGTTGAATGGCTGAGAAAGTGTGAGTCCTTTGGTTAAGTATGCCTACAGAGCCAATCGTGGGATGATTGTAATGGCATAACTTGTAAACTGATTTGATTACTAATAAAAGACAAGTTTCCAATTTATTTTGTTTCATTCAGTTATGAGATAATGATGTAACATCATAAATGTCTAGAGAATTATATTAATCAATGACGTATGCATTCAAGTTACTACCCTTGTGGATGAGATCATACATATGTTAAGAGTAAATATGCTTATTCTCATTATGTCCTTGATCCGTTATTATTGTGGAAGGTTGATAGACAACAATAACACATAAGATTAGAGTGTGAGTTGATTGACGACTAAATCTCATTAGTCATGATATAACGATATCAAACCAAGCACACTGACACATGTTAGAGAACTGTGTATCGAATAGACCCACCACAAGATTGACACATGGAAGCCATCATATGGAAGTCATAGTCATGTCTCACAGTGATGGTGGTGATTGTAGTTCTTTGACCTAAAATCACTACACTCATCACATGTCATTGGGTACATTTTGACATTGTAAAATGCAATCATCAAACATGGATTGTTATAACGATGATGACTGGGTGAATTTGACACATGGGAATTGACTATGAGTGATAGATATGAGATTTGTCCTTCCTACTAGAGTGTGATGTCCTAGGCCTCTTGATTAACAAGATTGCCAAATGCATGGCCATGCACATGTAAGTCAATTATGTGATATTGAACTTAAATATATATTAGATAGTCTGCTTTTGGTTCAAGAAACAACATTGAATAATAATGAGGGTGACTGCTCCATGCCTCTAGTTCAATCTGGACATAAGTGACAAAGGAACTATACAAATACTAAAACATCATACAAAGATTTTTGGTTGAATTTGTTCCCCAATTTTCCATTTACTTGGGTAGTATTAGTGTGTGACTAGGCACCGCTCATTGCTTGTGATGTCATAAGTGTTATGCACATTCACTACTGACATAATATGTGACTTATAGGGTCACACACATAGATCATGACCTAGAAAAGGAGTTCAGATCTTGAATAGCAATTAGATTAAGTACTAAAGTGTTTGGGTATTTGATTCATGCAATGCCAAACACCCATCTAAAGTTTTTAGATGGCCGTCTAGAAGTGTCAAATGGCTGTCTCAAGTGTTGATATGGGCGTCTTGGGAGTTAGTCCTATTTTGAGTTTGAATTGGTAAAGGAAGTGAACCGACCAAATGGACCAACAAAACTCAGGTCACGAGATGACAATCTGGGTGAATCGAGATGGTCATATCACATGGGCGTGATGGCCCAGGTTGGATGAGGGAAGGCTGCAGATATTTCCTAATTCATTTAAGTTGTACATTACTTGTTGTGCAAGGAAATTAATATGGGATATTAATTGGAAACGAATTGCCAATTTCACGTACAACTCAGAAAGAGCCAAATGGCAATCTAGGCTATGCCAAACAACCTCTGGCATTCTTGATAATTGTATGCTTTTCCAAAAGACCATATAGGCTACAACTGGTTACAAAATTCCCAGAATTGTTGTGAAAACTTGAGATCTTCTGGTCCCTTCCTTTCCTACATTGATTGGGAACCTTGACCCAAACCTTACCTATAAATAGAAGGGTACTTGGGAATTCCTAGAATACAACATAGAAAATTGATAAATAAAAGCTCAGACAAATTTTGTCCTCTATGATTGTGGTAACCAAAAGAGCCTAGTCAAGTCCTACCCAACTACATAGGGATAGCCTAGGGAGAGAGCAACTGAGATCATTGTTGTTGGAAATAAAATTGGTGACTAGTACACCAAGGGGAGGGACGACTCCTTCCTGATCATTCTAGAAGGATGACTGGAGTTATAGGCAGTCTATTTGGAACACCATAGAGGTGGGAGGATGTTGTGTATTGCAAGGAGTACAACGTCAACTAGGAGTATGTGACAAGAGGAGGTGTTGAAGAAGAAGAAGTGGTTTGTGGATGTAGTATGTGGTACAAACAAGGAGGTGCAATAGTCAAACGAGTCTCAGTGAAACCAAGATTTAGAAGTTGTACATCTACAAAGATGAGGATTGTAACTGGACTTGCTCAAGGAACAGGTATATCCTCAAAACCACCATTTCCATATTGTAGTTAGTGATGCGATCTGATGGTTATGGGAATATGGTACATAAAACTTTTATTTTCTTGTCCAGCTCTGTAGCAATATTTTGCTGCATCTTCATCACTCGCGATCAATCTCGATGTGTCATAGAGTACCCTAATATCACCTTTATGGAAACCCTTATTCATGATCTTGGATTATTTCAAATTACAACGAATGATATGTGATGATTATAGTGACTTCAGGTCTAAAAACCACAATCAACACTATCACTATGCTAGTTGATTATGACTACCACTCATTGGTTTCCATGCTTAACTCTCATGATGGGTCTATCCAATGGCAAGAAAAAGATATCTATGTGCTTGTCTTAATATCATATATCATGACTAATGTGATTCTATCATTAACCAACACACACTCTAATCCTGTGTATTATTTTTTCTATTAACTTTGACAAAAATAGTTGACTAGGGAATTAGCAAGAATGTACATACTCTTATCATACATATGATCTCACTATTCAGGTCCTCAACTTGAATACATATTTCATTTTAGTAACATAATTTGTTAGACATCTATTCTGCTATATCATTATCTCATAATTGAACAAACATATAGATGGAGATTGCCTTTGTTATTAATCAAATTGTTTATAAGATATGTTATTACAATCATCATACGATTGGATCTCTAGGCACACATACCAACAACAATTACATTAATTCATGTCTTTCTTGGTGGTACACCCCTATTAAATTTAAAAGGGGAATGAAAGAAGCGATAGAAAGGGAAGAAGGGGTGTTCCGCCACATACTTGGAATTTGGCACATTGACTTTTGATTTCTTTTTGTTTTGGCAAGGTGGAGAGATAAGAAGGTGGTAGAATAAGAATAGAAGAGATTGATCTCATGCATTATCATTTGTTTTAATTTCAATGCTTTGGGAGTATTATAAGATCAATTAGAACAACTCTATAACAAGTAAATATATAGTAAATTTACAAGTTATTTCCAAAAATCAGATCAATACACATTATTTTTGGTTCCTATCAATCCATTAATCTTTCCAACTTTTACAAATAATGGTGATAATTATGGTCCTACGTGATAGATGCATTCTAGAAAAAATGTTGTTATGAAAATATTGTAGGTGATTCACTTAAAAAAGGGACATACTGATTACATGCATATGAAACTTCTCAATGACTAGATAAAGACATTTATTCATACAAGAAGGGACATGGAAATGAAAATTTTGAACAAGAAATGTTTGCAATGAAGATATCAACTAGGAATGTTGAGAGCAAAGAGAATAGATAGGGTGGGTAGAATGATACATAAAACCCACCTCGACCCAGAACATAGAATCTTTCCCATCTCGATGAAAACCTATGTCTTAGATGGACGGGAGATAAATATTATGGTGCCAACTAGGAACCATGATTTCTCGATGGTAGTGGAGGAGGTGGATGGCAGATGGGGACATGTGATGCATCAAGATTAGATGGTGCATCATCCAATGCCCAAGGGTATCAATTATCATAAGAGGCATTGTCATAGTCATGTCCCTAATACTCAGAAGTGGGATGGGGGTATGACTGGGGATATCTATAATGGTCATAGTGTGTCCTATTGATTGGGTAGTGGTAGTGGTTGACATGCCAAATCACTTGAGAAAGTTGTATGAGATGTAAGTGGTTGAGTTGGTGGCCCTATCACTATTTCCCATGGTCCATTCACATATGGTACTGCTCGATGTGGTGCAAGTACTATTGGAACTAATAAAAGTCATAAAGTCAATCAAGACCTTCATCCTTAGTGGTGTGGTGTATTAGTGGCATGGAGGTGTGGTCTCATCATCATTCTCCTCAAAGATTACACTCTAATGGTTATCTATGGGCTCAAGAATTGCATCTTTGGGAGATGGATGATCATGAAGAAAATGTTGTATATGACCTCGTAGGTAGTCAAAATCATATAAGAGGGTTTCCAAAGAGAATCTCACATGAAGGGGAAATGTGATCTAAATAGTGCATTCACAGACAATGATGAAATAGGTACATGTTTGGATTTTAGTGCACAAGATGTGACTTTATTATAGATAAATTAGATCAATCATGTGTTGAGTCCCCTTAGGTAGGATAGAAACTAAAGGGATGTGGGTGTAGCCTAGGGATATTGTGATGGTAGTGATAACGTGGCCTGAGATTTATGCAGAACTAGTGTTGCGGGTCATCTTGAGATGGATGAGGTCAGTGATAACACTCCCCTAATTTAGGGGCTCACCATTGAGTAGGCATAAATAGTGTACAAATATGTGGTGGTCACGGTGCCTTGCATTTCGTACCAACTATAAATGGTACATGGAAGGATCTTGTATAGATAGAAAACCATTGGATTATGTAGAATTGAGGCAATATATCCTGAAGGAAGAGAGGGATGCCTACCAGTGAGTTCCCTAGAATTTGCCAACGTCATATGGAAAATGAAAGGAGAGGTGGCTCATGGATGAGGCCATGAGGCATCATGGTCATCAAGGTGTGAGAAGTAATTTTTCTGATGATGAGGTAGTAGTTCTTGACGAAGATATCAAAGAAGAAATTGGGTCCCTTTTGTGAATTGGAGTGTCACAAAAATGTTATGAGGGACTCTAGTGTCAGGTAGGCTTAGACTGAAAGGATTTAGTTGGGGAAGCACTAGATGTGGTTGGGTCCTAAAATGGTATCCATAGAGTCATGAATTCCCCAGGTAGATAGAGTGGATTCATGTGCTCATCTAGGAAGTGTAACACACATTATACCATTGACATCATAACACTAGTAATGGTTGTCGTAATGGTTGTTGTTAGTGAACTATATGTATTTTCTTGGAAGTAGGGAAATATGCTTCCTGGTAGAGGTGAATGACATGGGAGTCTAGAAAGTGGACCAGATGGCCTCAACGTGGTGCATAAGCTCATCGATCATGTGGATGTTAGCCGCAAAATTGTTGGAAATAGGAGAGTGTGAAGTGTCTCAGGGATTGTCAATGTGAAGCCCATAGGAACATGATGGTGATGAGGGTTGCAAGGGGCAAGCATCTGGGATCTTTTCCCTTCCCCTTACGAAGGACTTTGAAGATCCCCACTGAGAGCCATATTCAAACATTTTCTTAATTCTATAGGGAACCAATTGGTCAAATGGTGATTGGGTCGACCGATTATTGATGAAGGTTGTCACAGTAGTCAACCGGTTGGATCATCTAGTTGAACGACTAATAAAATGGATTTTCACATTTGTCATTTGGTCGATTGGCTTACGATTGGATTGAATGATGGTGAAGGGAAGGAATATGTATGAGCTTTGCATCCAATGGTTGTAGTGCACTTAACAACGGTCAATGTTGATATAGAAACAATGATCGTGAGCTCATCGGAGGAGATCCATTGTGGGCGGTGAAGCGGGTGTAATGGTACTAATTCTCTATGGAGAGTTGAGCATCTCACGACACTATTGATTGGTATTAAGGCTAGTGGTGCACGAGGCTCCAATAATGGAGGGCGTTTGGGGGAAGGGTAGTGACTAATAATGGTGGCGCGTTGGTTGTTCGAAGTGTTGAGTTTGCTCGCTTAGGAGTGGATCAACTAACTGAGTCAACAGTGGCATAGAGGGTGTTGTTTCTAGTGTTTGAAGATAAAGTAAGTTGAGAAGGATGAGTTGACCCCCGTCCAAGTGGTAATGTTTTATAGGGGAAACACAACTTGCCACTTGGTCGAATTGGTTTCCTAGTCATTCAACTCAGACGTCATGGGGTGGAGGTGAACCACTAAAATTTCCAAATTCACTTCCCTAACAAGTTGATCAATTGTGTGACCAATCATTGGTCAGACGACCCCTATTTATATCCTACAGGAGTAAAGGAATAACAACTAGAAATTAGAAATTGGGAAAATTATCTATAAAATAAGGAAAAAAAAAGAAAAAAACTTTTAAACATAAAGGGGATTTGGGTATTGGGTTGCCTCCCAACAAGTGTGATGTATAACATCAAAGTCTCTATGCCTGTAATTATGTCATGAGTGATTTAGGTATTGAGAGGAGCAAGGGTTTGGGGTTCCTTTGCCTCTAGATCTTTTGTAGGATAGTGACGACTTAGTCCTTGTACCAAAAACTCATCCCCATTGAGATAGAACTTGAGCTTGTCTCCAATTACTATGAATCCACCCTTGAATTTGTCCTAGAGGATAAATGCTATGTGTTGATAGGTATGTTTCTTATGATAAGGCACATACCACTTAGATTTAAGTTTCCCAAGAAATAGTCTCAATATAGATTTGTATGCTAATATTTGGTCACCTACCTGGATATCTTTCTACCTCAGATGGCCATCATGCCAAATCTTGGTTTGGTCTTTGTAGATCGTGGCACTCTTATAGGGAACAAAGTTTTTTCAAGCTCTTAAATTTGGATAAAGTGGTCTTCTCAAGTTGTGGTCAAAATTAAGAGTTTTGATAACCTAACTGGATTTGTGTTCCATTTCTCTAGGAAAGTGATAGGATTTCCCATAAATAAGAGCGAAGGGTGTGGTTCACAATGTTGTCTTGAAGGAAATTCAATATGTCCACAAATCATCATTGAAATTTAAAAACCATTCCTTCCTTGTGCAGTTCACACTTTCTCTAAAACTGATCTATTTTGTTGTTTGCAAACTTCTACATAACTAGTGGTATGAGGATGGTAGGAGGAGGAAACTTTGCGTCTAACACCATATCTCTTTAGAAATGTCTCACAGTTCTTTTCAAAGAAATGCAATCCTCCATCTAAAATTACAGTGTGAGGGAACCCATACCTAGGGAAGATTGTATCCTTGAAAAGTTTCATCCTGATTTGGAGTCACAAGTCTTTATGAGAGTGACCTCCACCCAATTGGACACAAAGTTAACTACTAAAAGATTGTGAAAAGGCTCCCATGTACTCAACTCCCCAAACACCAAAAATTTGTAATTCTTGACATCAAGTCATTGGCTTCTGGTCCCTTTTTGAGATGTGACCTTATCCCTGACATTAATCACATGAAAGAATAAAATCATAGGAATCTTTAAACATAGTGGGCCAGTAGAATCCATATTGAAGTACTTCCCTTGTTGTCTTTTGGGAACTCATGTTGCCAGTGGTTGGTCCTTAGTGACTATGATAACCTAGAAATTATCAATTTGATGATGACTTCTATTGTTGATTTTGCTCTTGTTCTTGAAGTCCATTTCATCTTGGTATGTGTATTTATCGACAATTGATCCATCTAGCTTGTATGTATCACCTTGGTCATACTTGAATTGACAATAATCAAGTTTGTCTCATATCACACATAATCACCTTTCATTTGATTTTGATAATTTTGTAGTAAACTTTTGTATTATATTATGTTATCATCTTGTAGAGATCTCTCTAATGATTCCATTGCATTAGATTTCACTCAATTCTGACTAAGTGTTTGAGAGATATTCAAATGGAATATCTTGTAGATTAAATCTTTTTTTTTGGCTTTTTAATGGATATTATATCTAATCGGGCCTACATATATGAGCGGCCCTCTTGGTGCCCAGCCACATGTACACATGCGCTCATTCACCCATCGGTGATTCAAATCAATCTACCTTGGCCAAACGCAAATCACCCACATGCATCTCGACCCTTCCCGACTGTCTATTTTGCATGCCACAAAATGGACGACGATTCAAGGGCTAAGAATTTATCTTCTTCCTCTGTATAGTGGCCAATGTCCATGACACCGATCACCTCCTACTCCTCCCTTTTCCCACCTCTTTCATTGTGGGTTAACCCTCATCACTCCTATAAAAAACACTTCTCCTATTCATCAACATTTTTTTAGACATTTCACAAACACTAACACCTGGTAGTACTCCTTCTTTTCTCGCCACCTTCAATGTCCACCAGTGAGATTGAAAACTTCATCTCCAATTGCCCTTCATCCAAATTGACCTCCCCAATGACTTCATAGGGTCAAAGAACTATTGGATGGCCTTTTGAATGATCCTAGAAGCACTATTGCCCGCTCACCAAGGAGCGTGGTGGCTTGCTATTGTTGTGGCCCTAACCCACTCATGCAACTAAGGCTCAAGAAAGGTGATGACCTGTCAGCCTAGATTTTGACAAAAAGGAATTTAGGGGCTTACTCTCTCTTCCACTCACTTGCCCTCACTCCCAACTACACAACTCGCTCTCTATCATTCAGGGCATTCTACAGGCACCGTCCACCACGCGTGAGCTTCAATAGTCGCTGACCACCACTACGAACCAAGCTCTGGGCACCCTCCAACTATGGGCTTAGAAAGGTACCAAGCTATCCCCCACAAGCCCAATATCAGCCCACTAGGTGCTAATCTTCTCTTCTAAATCACTTGTATAGTGGTTATCTTAAAATTATAACAAGTTCCATTTTTTCATCCAAATGTAATGACGTAATATATGGTTTTTGATCAATATAATGTCACCTTTGCATGGGATTTTTCACTTACTGCTATCTATTCTTGAATCTACCTATTTTATATGAAAGTGTTTCCCTAAGATCATTTGTATTATAATAACACTCAATCTAGTTTCACCTTCTATCTTTTATAATCCCTAGAAATGCAAACCCTCTAAATCAGTAGTCTTAGTTATCTTTTATGATGTTTGACATCTTGGACCATTTATATGCATCCTAATACCTCTTTAATCCTTTATGACCTAAAGAGGGTCCTTTTATGTGTTTATATATTACAACTTTCTCATATATACAACTTTGGCCTAATTTATCATTATGGAATGTTTGAACTTCAAAAATCAGTAAGTATGATTGTTCCTTATTCCCTGTCTAACCTATTTCTCGTGCTAACTACCATGATCTCCATGTTAAATCTCAAGTAATTACTTTTTTGCTTAAACATATACATTATGACTTGTCTTGCCATGATGTAATATAGAATGATAACTAATCTATTTTATGATTCTCTATCAGGAAATCAGTAAACATTGTGGTGTTCGATACCTCATTTAACTAAGATCATGTCCTTTTCCTTTGTTGGACCCAAAAGACAATGTTGTGAACTAATGTTCCCTATTAACTAAATGTAACACCTAGTATGATCTAAATGTACATATTGCTTATTTATAACCTAACCTTGCTAAGAAAAGAAAATGCTCTAATGTTACACATGTATCTTAAGACTCCAATTCAATATATTTATCATGCTATAGATCTACATTACCTGATCTACTTATTGCTTCTGTTACTAGGAAACATGACCATATTGCTTGATATAGATCTGATATGGCCAATTATGATCTTGAATGGACCATGATAACAATGTAAATGTCATGTTACCCTGACTCCTAAATCAAATCTTATCCTTATCTAGTAATACTAATGATGTGGGATGTTGATGTGACCATTAAACTATGGTTAATAGATTGCATGCACATATTGAATTTTTTACCTAAGTCTATCTATTTGAAACCTCATTCTAGGGCAACATCCACATTACTCATATGATGTTTATCTTATCAAACCATAGTAATCTAAGACTCGATCTGTGTCTTTTGCATCTTAGGTGCACTTGGGATGAACCAACTCTAGAGATCTTATCATATCTTTCTCACTACTCATAATGTACGCTTAATTTCTTGACCCTTATATGTTATTGTATTGCTTGTATGTATGCTCGTATGAATGCTTGGCTAGATAATTACTTGTTTGAGAGACTTGTCCCCTATGATTAGTACATTCATTTTGTTTGAAATATGTTGAACAAACCTCAAACATAATTGAACTTATCTATTATACCAACCTTGTGTACCTGCCTATATTCTCTGGGAAAGGGAACAAGGTTGGGAGCCTTACTTGAGATGTCGAGATAAGGCAGACCATGTTGATAAAAGGGTTGACTAATCATGATCACCCTTATAGACCCTTCCAATGGGAAGTTGGTCAATGGCCATATTATTTTGTAAAGTATAATGGAATTGCACTTATGACACACTTTGTATAAACAATGTTGTTAAGTGTTCTTGCTTTGTTTCTACTTCTTGCCATATATGATGTTTCTAGCCAAGAAACTTTTATATAGTGTTAAACTATTAACCTATTTTTCATAGCGTACTTAATTCTTTAGCATTAATATATTATGTTTATTGAACTTTTAGTTTCTAATTTAAGATCTGCTGCACTAAAGACTTAAAGCTCTGAAATGAAAAACTAATGGGTTATTTGATATAGAATTGGGTGCATATATCTTATCTTCATGAATAGTATCTTGTTATCTCTTGTGTTGTTCCTTCCTTTTTCATATGTATTTCTTGTGTGAAACTATGTGCTAGTCTATGGACTGGTGCCCAATCCCTACTACCAGTGACTCTGTAGTTAATGGGGGTAGGAGGAGAGTAACAAATAGTTCTGTGAAAAATGGTATCAGAGCCATACGCATAGGCCTCTATATATGTTTAAGGAATAGCACATCTTAAGAGCCCAGGGAGGACTAAAAATTCATTCCTTCAAGTTTAGAGAGTCTTCTAGCATCTCATCCTTTCTTTATGAACCACCTAAGACACTCAAATAGATAATGATTAGATAGATTTATTATTTCCTCATGTGATTCTTCTCGCTTGACTATTATTCACTTGACACTTGATTATGGGTAGTTATGGATTGGGAAAAGTAAAACTCATTTGAAATCATGAAAGTTGATTAACACGATAATGTCATGATTTGATCTTAAATTTAAAAACGTATTTGATGAATGTAAGTACTCTTGGAAGTGATGTACTCATATGTAAAACCTAAGATCATTTAGACTCAATTTTACTCGACTATATATAGTTGCTTTCAATGTTTGAGGTAAATCCTAGATATGGTAAAATAATGTGGAACTCTTATTTTGCACCTCATGTTTGATGAGGTCCCTATTGATTAAACCTATGATTCCCTATTGTTGATTAAACCTCAAACATAGTTAAGAAAACATTTCCCTATTTGCTATGTACAATGATCAAGACACTAAATGGACATGCCTTTTGACCCCTAGATTATGATGTGGAGACTTGTACAAGAGGAAAATTCCCTATTGAGCATTATTGCTCTTGGTAGGCTAAGTCTGAACAGTATGATGGACCTAGCTCTCAATCTTGTACAATTATACTCAAACTCTGTTTTACTTATCAATTGCCAAAATAATACCTTTCTTTGATCATGAAAGGAAGGGAATTGTTTTATGACTTTGAACTCATAAAATCTCAAAATATGATCTCCTATTAAGAATCTTGATGTTTGACTCATGATCTTGTGAAATATGACTTGATAGTTGATATTCTCCCTATTTGGATATGTTGATGACTCATTACTAATATGGACTAATGAGCTAGATTTCGTTGGTATATGACTTATAATCCTCAAAATTTTCATTTCAATGATTTTTTATAGTTTGAAAGGATAACACCTTCCACACGATTATATTCCTTGACCTAAGACCCTAATAGGTAAAAACACATGACGACATTGATATCGGATCTTGAGTCTTGAGTTAATGATTATCTTAAAATATGATATTGGTGACTATAGTTAGTGGTTAGGTTCCTAGATAGACCTAAACCTGTATCATTCATCGACCATGAATACCATGAAAATGAACACAATGTTGATACAATGAAGTTTTGAATGATGCTCGAAATGTTTCTCAATTGTTGCTCGATTGTTGTATACAATAGAATGATCACCCCGAAGAAATTAATAGGAATATAAACTCTTACTTAGAAATGGTTGGAACTATGATTTTAGTACCCAAATATGACTCTTGATATTGCGTAATGAAAACTTGATCCATGATTAATGATATTTATCTTGATTTGAATCCAATGATCACCAGATTTGGATCTTGAGATCACCCTCACTATATTATTAATCACTTCCATGTTTCTAAGTCTCAAAATTAAAATTATGATTATGTTAACTCACTTAATTTATGACTTAGGGTTAATCTCCATGTGGAATATGGTGGGCCCTTTTGTCAATTTTGAGCACAAAATCACAATGTTGAAATATGTTGTTTATCTGAAATTGTTGAAATATGAAATCTTAATCATGGATGTATAACCCCACCTAGGACAATGTAGAATCTAGGACTCAAATTGTTGGAAGTGAAAGTCATGCTTAACTCTTAATTTAAAAATTTCCATTTGTTTGACCTTGAAATATAATCTCTCCATATTTGGTGATATATAGGATGATATCTCCAAACTTTTGACTCATGTGATGATACTTCAAATTTGATGATTTATGTGATTATATGCCGACCATGATGCTTGATTGTTCTATGTTAGAGTGAGATGGATATTGTAAGTGGTATTGATATCTTATGAGAATACTATGATGATCTTGATGTTGAAGGGGAAAACTCCATCTCAATTGATGACTTATATTAATTTTGGGGGCATAATTTCTTTTAAAGTGGGGAGGATGTGATTACCTGGAAATTCACACTTTGATGATGACTTCTATTGTTGACCTATCTCTTGTTCATGAAGTCAATTTTATCTTGGTATGTGTATTGATGCACAATTGATCCATCTAGCTTTCATGTATCACGTTGGAGATACTTGAATTGAGAAAAAATCAAGCCTACTTTCATATAACACAAAATCACTTTTCCCTTGATTTTGATCATATTATTGCAAAATTTTGCACTATATTCTTGTTCTCATCTTGTAGATATCCCTTTCATGATTGAAATGCATCATATTTCACTCAATTCTGACCAAGTATGTGGGAGATATGCTCAATTGAATATCTTATGGATTAAACCTTATTTTTTGCTTTTTTATTGATTTTATTTCTAGTTGGACCTACATATATGAGCAGCCCTCTTGGAGCCCATCCGCATGCACACATACACTCACTCACCCATCAATTATCTAAATTGATCTACCTTGGCCAATTACGAATAGCAAACTAGCATATCGACCCTTTCTGATTGTCCATCTCGCAGGCCATAGATTGGACGAAAATCCAAGGGCTAATAAGATATCTTCTACCTTCGTATGGTAGCCAACATCCATGACATTGAGAACCACCTACTCCTCCCTTATCTTACCTATTTTGAAGTGGGTTAACCCTCATCTATCCTATAAAATCACTTTTCCTACTCATATGCATTCTTTTCAGGCATTTCACAAACCCTAACACCCATTATTACTCCTTTTCTCCCCACATTCAAAGGCAGTCACCTCCAGTGGTGAGTTTGGTAACTTGGAATCATGTTTCCCTTCAACCAAATTGACCTTCCCAATGCCTTCATAGGGTCGAGACACTCCTAGAAGGCCTTTTCACATGCTCCTACAAGCACTGTTGTTCGCTCGGGAAGGAGTGTGGTGGCTCATTGTTGTGGCAAACCCAACCCCCTAACTCAACCATGGCTCACGGAAGGTGACAACCCACCGGGCCCAGGATTTTGGGCGGGTTAATCTAACATATAAGAATTTAGGGGATTCCTTTCTCTTCCTCTCTCTCTCACCCTCTCTCCCAACTACACCAGCTCGCTCTCTATCTCTCTGGGTGTTCCTGATAACACCCAAATTTACGTGTATTTGCAAAGCATTTATCTTTGGATTTGTGTTGTTATAGCCTTAATATGCCATATAATGCTTATGTTTTAGTTCTTTCTATCCTTTCTTAGGTAATGTAGCTAAATAGCCAATAATGTAGCCAATCTAGCCAATTTTGGGAGAAAATAGGCACTGAACTTGTAATGACAACTTTCTCCTTATTTTCTCTCCAACTGTGGCCTAGTGAATTGTGTTATTTGATATTTTGTCTAATGATGAATTCATAATCATCATAGTCTGAATCACCATCTTGGGCCTAGTTTAGTTCTAATTAAATTGCTTTCATTGCCGAATTCTCCTTATACATCCATGCTTAGCTTAATTGATCTTATCTCTATTTTAATTGGATTTTATTCTTGCTATGTTGGTCGAGTTTAGAGTGCTTGGGCCCAATCTCTAGGCCCATTTACTAAAGGGACCCTTGCTTATTCAATTCAAAATGGGGTCAGCCCTTTGCTTCATTGTGTTGCTACATGATCCTGATTCTCCTCTTCCTCACTCAACCCTAACCATGGATGCATGTTAATCCAGACTACGATCAACCTCGACCTTCCCTCACACCCCAAACTGCTCGTGGTGGCTTTCATCCAACAACTCATGGTCCTGCCTGCCTATATGGTCCTCTACCTCCTTCTAACCGCGATCAGCAGGTGCGCTTCATCTGCCCACAACTAGCCGTGCACACAGTCTCCACCTCTCCTCCATCCCTTCTCGACACTGTGGGATTCTTCTCCTTTACCACCACTGTGACCAGAAGATTAGGGCCATGCCCACGGTCTTCCTAGCCACGATAGTTGTGCCATTAGACCGCGACTCGCGGTTGGGTCCCCTACACACCTCAACCAACTCCCGTCTTCTCCATCCACCCTTAACACATGTGTTCTCCTATTTATCCCCTCTTCCACGCAAGCCTCAATGCCATCGTAGCCAACAACATCAACCACCGTGGACACATCCGCTCGTGGTCCCCTCTTATGCACCCCAGTTCCTTTCTTATACAGACTGCAACCTTCAGTTCAAAGATCGTGATCCCTATCTATTCCTGCATGAAGACCAACCGGGGTGTGCTTATTACCTAACTGTGACTTGGGTTCCTCCGCACCGCGACCTCCACACCCCCTAACCACGGTCACAACTTGCACTGCCGTGACTAGGCCAAGTGTAAGGAATTGCGGCCCATGCAATTGGAAAGTGCCCCGCAGTCTCTACAAATCATATCTGATCCATTGCCTATAAATACTCCACTTTGGATCTAAGCTAGGGGGGAAAGGACTCATGAGGCCACCAGGATGTTGCCACACAGCCTGACCTAGAAGCTCGATCCCCAGTAGCCAAGAACTTCCCCTAGAGTGTTCTTATGCGCATATACATGTCTGTTGGCCTAGGATATATGGTGGAAACTCGGATCCGACAGCTTCCGTTCATCCATCTCATCCACATGACCATTTCTACCCAGATTTGAGGTGAAAACCTAGATCTAGACCATTCGTCCGTCATCCACGCCTGCCGATACATCCATGACACCATTCAGTGAGGATCTAGAGAGAGAAAGGAGGCCAATGTGTCCAAAAGACCAAGGAGGAAGACCGAAAAGATGAGATCCAGTCTATACGGAGGCTAAGGAGTGAGAGCCACCTCTCCTCTATAGGCTTAATCTCTTCTTCTTCCTCTTTGCATCTTATGTTCCCCTTTGTTTCTATATAATGATGTTTGTCCATCTTTTTTTAGTTCCAACTATGTTTGTCCGTAGCTAGTTGAGCTCCTTCTTGGCTATGTAGCCCGGTTTGGGCATGTCTATGTACTTGTGCCTTAAGAAAGTATATTTATTTAAGATGTAGTATGTTTACTTGTTCAAACTTTTCACTCTAGTTGTGATTTCTAGTTTGGTTGATCTCTTTCTAGTTCGAACTGATATTTCTGCCTGTATCGAGAGATCCATTGTAGGAGTGTATGAGAGTTGATAGTTTGGATCAGAATCTAAGAGGAGGATGGTTCAAGGTCCTCTGTTCCAAACATTCCAGAATACTCTAAGACCTGATAGGGATCTAGAGTATTCTAGGGTGTTGATTTGTCATTCTCGAGAGAGGTTAGATGGCATATCATTGATGGTTTTAGTCACAATGCGCAAGAGCAAGTGGGATGACCCCACAGGAACGGATACCACAATGCACACTATGTTTGGTTTTAAGATGCTTGCTTAGGTGTTTGAGGGTTGTCTACGCCTGAGAATGGGTGCATAGACTGCCTAGGTTGTGGTTTCATAGCTAGGAACTCCTTCCCTATGATTAGTAGAATCTTATGAACTCTATTTTCTTTTCTTTTCTTTTCTTTGCTTTGTTTTAATTTGTGACAACCCGCTAGACTAGTTCTAGCACATATTTTCATCGACTATCATTTTGGCTTATCTGATCCAAGAATAAAATCTCAAGTGTCCAAAACATCAGCATGTCCCTGTGTTCGACCCTGTATATCAACTTTGACCCCGTAATAAAAGTTGCGGGGGTCTTTGAAGGTTTCAGGTTATAAATTTAAAGTTCTGACCCACTTTTGAGCCGATCAACTTTTTGGCGCCACTGTCAGGGATGTGTCTTTCCACGTTTACACACCTAAAAGATTTTGTTCTATCACTATAAGTCTGTATATATGCATAGTTTTCCTCTTTCTTTACACATACTTGTTCATATATACTAAATAGCTTTGCTTTTCTTATACTCTTTTGCATCCATGGATCTTGCTCCGGTGAGAAAAGTCATCTTGTCCACGTATCCTCCTAAATTTTTTCATAGTTTTGACTGTTGGCAAATATTTGAAAGTCGTGCTCTACAACTTGTCGAGTTATATTCGCCCCCGCCGTCATCATATGTAGAAGCTCCAACAAGGGAGATGGCCAATCACACCTCGATTTTCATTCCATCATGGGAATAAGAGCTGATTGAGGCAATGAATAACCATAGAGAAAGGGTCAAGGCTCTCCTCTCCTTAGCCCTTCATCTTCAAGAAGATGTCGATCCATTCAAATAGCTATAGGAAGAGTAGCATTGTCAACTCAAATTTCTCATTGAGGTTGGTGACCGTTGTAGAAGTTTTCTTTGAACTGTTGAGTAAGGATCCGTCCAAGTGCATCAGTTTGATGCAATGAGTCTACAATCGGGGTGTAAGGTGACATTGACTGATCTCAAGAGCTTAGTTGTCCAAGCTCAACAAATTCATGATAAAAATGTCAAATAGGGCAAGAAGCTTCAAGAGATCACCAATTTGTTTATTACACAGCAACAAGCGACGCCACCTTATGATGAAGATTGTAGTCATCAAGACCAATCCATTGGGCCTGAAGTGGAGTATGCCCCATCATCTGATTCAGACCATCAACTAGATCCATCAAGATTTTTCTATGATGACAGACCCATCGGGGAAAGCCCTTCATTATATCAAGATGATCTAGATGATCAACCAATGGAAGACATGAGTGAAGAGCATGAATGGGTGTATGATGAAGACTCTAAAAGACAAGTTTCCTCATAGACAGAAGGTTGGTTTGAGGAGCTAGAGTCAGATATTAAACTAGACCAGGGTGATATCTCTCATATCAAGACTTGTCACCTCACTTTGAGCATTACGCCAACCATGGTCTGGAATAATTTGTTCACTGATGATGACGATGACAACTACTTCACATGGAGTAGTGAGTATACTGATGATGATGATGATTTGGAGTAGCACGAGCCTCCATTTGCACCCACAACTTTACAAGGTAGGGTGGACGTCAAGGGGGAATGATGGATGGTTTACTACAACATGGCTGCTGAGCATGAAGATACCCCTGACTCCACACTAGGTGAGAAGCTTCGGGTGGTAGATCCACAATCAAATTCACTCGGGGATACTTCTTGCTCAAAAAATGATTGGATGACTCAGACTGTACATGAAGACTTATCTTAGCATCCAACCTCAAGTTCAGAGGTGGAGAGAGAAGTGAGGGGTCCTCTAAAAAAAATTCAACCTCTTCCCTCCATCTCACCCTATGTCAACATCCTAGGGCCTTCCTATTTGGATTCATATCTTGAGAGGTACCTTGAAGATGAGTTGCCGAAGAATTCATCCCAGTGAAGATCAAGTCAATTCCAGCATTGAGATGACTTCACCGAGTCGCCAGATTTTATTCCTCTTCTTCAGAAACAGGAAGGCCCACATCTCTGCCTATTATACTTCTATTATGTGGCAGATCCCTTCGACAAGACATAGGTGAAACTGGTCCCAAAACATAGGATTTTGAATCCCAGTGTTGGCATCGTGGGGCAGCTACCCCCTTTCTTTTACCTCTTTCTTTTCTCTTTTTGTTAAAATAAAATTTTGTTTTTCATATCCTTGCTTAGATAGTTTCTTTCCTCTAACTGCTTTTATATTTCCATGCATACATGCATTATTTTAGGACTTTAATAAGATTCCCACCCGAACTTCCATGCATTCCCACCCTACTATTTCAAGGATGAGCAAAATTTTAAGCTTGGGGTGGTAAGGCAATTCGCCCTTCTACCTCTTCATTCTTCATGCACACACATTTATTTAATGTGTTTAGATGTAAATCTCTTTCGTAATTTGTATCTTTGCAATTAAGGCTACACAATAAAAATCTTATAGCTAAATGCTTATTATTATGCTCAAATGCACAATTTTTCATCTTAAAACTGCTTGATCTTGTGATCGACTTTCTCATTGACTCTTTCCTTAAGTTTGGTAATAAATCTAAGGTTATGTTCCTTTTTCATAGCTTAAAACATTATTCCCTTGATCTATTTGTGAATGAAAAATCTATGATAAAGGACTGTTAGAAAGAGTTAAAGCATGATCAAAGACTCCTAACTGCGATTTCACAAGCTTGCCTCTATTCTTAGGATTCTTGAATCATAATTGCAACTTTTCACACAGGTGTCAAGTGAATCATGATGAGTTTTGAGCTATAATCAAGATGAAATGTTTTCCTTGATGGACTATACTCACCTTCTCACCTTAGATTGAGTCAAAAGATGAAAAAATAAAAATTTGCAAAAGAGGCTTGGCCACCCACAAAAATCCCAAAATTATCTATATAGTTCTCACCCAGGACTACAAATTAGAATGCAAGGAATAAAATCTTGAGTGTGAATAAATGAGCACTTGTTTCCTCTTTTAGGAGAGTTGAGGATGATGCCCAACTGGTGTATGACTGTGATCATGAACACATGTATGTCGTGCATGGTAGTATCACTCCAAAAGCTCATTAGAAAGTCAATAGGAACCCCTAGGAGACCTATGAGATCATCTCAGTAGTAGGTTTGGTTCGAGCATAGTACAAGGAGTTTAGCTCACTACTTTGGGCTAATTGGCTCGGACTGCAGGGACTATTGCGCGTTACATGGACCAATCTGATGCAGATCGAGATCCTATGAATTCATTAGCGTCTTTTTACTTTGTTTATTAGGACTTGAATAAGTGAGAGGCGCATTGTCGCTAATTGGTCTACATGGATACATGATGATGTCTCATTGCTCATCATCCACATGGTCATTTATGTGTCAATTCTTTTATATTATAATTATGATTCAAACCTCATGAGTATCGAAAGGTTGTAATGAATTTGCTTAATCTTGCCTTGAAACTCTTTGATATTGCTTTGGTAGGACTATGGTTGATTGGTGGGGGTTTGTTCTGAAATGACATGGATCAGGAGTATTGTTGTTTTAAACTATTTTTCTTAACCTTAGCATTCATCACCAAGTTTAATTTGGATGTTATCTTTTGTTCTTTGAGCATAGTCTTGCTTGAGGACAAGCAAGGTTTTAAGCTTGGGTTAGTTGATAACACCCAAATTTACGTGTATTTGCTAAGCATTTATCTTTGGTTCTGTGTCTTTATAGCCTTAATATGCCCTATAATGCTTATGTTTTAGTGCTTTCTATCCTTTCTCTGGTAAACTAGATAAAGAACCAATAAAGTAGCCAATCTAGCCATTTTTGGGACAAAGCAGGCAACGAACATGTGATGACAACTTTCTCCTTGTTTTCTCTCTAACTATGGCCCAGTGAATTGCGTTATTTGATATTTCATCTAATGATGAATTCATAATCATCGTAGTCTGAATCACCATCTTGGGCCCAATTTAGTTTTGATTAAATTTCTTTCATTGCCTAATTCTCCTTATACATCCATGCTTAGCTTAATTGATCTTATCTCTATTTTAATTGGATTTTATTCTTGTTGTGCAAGTCGGATTTGGAGTGCATGGGCCCAATCTCCTGGCCCATCTAGTAATGGGATCCTTGCTTATCCAAGTTAAAAATGGGGTCGGCCCATTGGTTCATTACGCTACTATAGGATCCCAGTTCTCCTCTTCCACACTCAACCCTAACTCGACTTTCACTCACACCCCAACCTTCCCGTAGTGGCTTTCATCCAACAACCTGTGGTCCCGCCTACCTACATGGTCCTCTACCTCCCACTAATAGCAATTAGTAGGTACCCACAATCCATCTACAACCAAGCACACCTGCGGTCTCCACCTCACCTCCATCCCTCTGCTACATCGTGGTCTTCTTCTTCTTTACCACAACCACGACCAGAAGATCACGAAAGTTCCCTCAGTCTTCCTAGCCAAAACCGTGGTGCCATCAGACCGCGACTCATGGTTGGGTTCCCTACGCATCGCAACCAACTCCCGCCTTCTCCATCCACCCTCAACACCTATGTTCTCCTATATGTCCCCTCTTCCATGCACACCTCAGCACCATCCTAGCCAGCAATGTCAACCACCACAGACACATCAGCTCATGGTCCCCTCTTATACACCGCAGTTCCTTTCTTCTACAATTGTGACCTTCGGTTCAAAGACCGCGATACCCATGTCTTCCTACATGATGACCAATTGGGGTTCCCTTCTTCCCTAACCACGACCTGGGTTCCTCCGCACAACAACCTCCACATCTCCTAACCGCGGTCACAGTTTGCACTGCCATGACTAGGCCAAGTGCAAACAACCACGACCCTGCTAATTAGAAAGTGCCCCACGGTCTGTGCAAATCAGATCCGATCCATTGCCTATAAATACCCAACTTTGGATCTAAGCTAGGTGGGAAAGGACTCAGGAGGCCACCAAGCTACTTCTACACAGCCTGACCTAGAAGCTCAATCCCTAACAGCTAAGAACTTCCCTTAGAGTGTTCTTGTGCGCATCAACATCTCTGCTGGCCTATGATAAAAGGTGGAAACTGGGATCCGACGGCTGCCATTCATCCATCTCATCCACCTGGCCATTTCCACCCAGATTGAGGTGAAAACCCAGATCTGGACCATTCATCCATCATCCACGCCTGCAGATACATCCATGACAACATTCGAGGAGGATCTAGATAGAGAAAGGAGGCCAAGGTGTCCAAAAGACCTTGGAGAAAGTCCGAAAAGATGACATCCAACCTATACGGAGGCTAAGGAGCGAGAGACACCATTCCTCTGTGGGATTAATCTCTTATTCTTTCTCTTTCCTTCTTCAAGTTCCCCTTTTTTTCAATGCAACAATGATCTTCCATCTTTTTTCGGTGCCAACTATGCTTGTCCGTGGCTAGTTGAGCTCCTTTTTGTCTATGTATTCTGTTTTGGGAATGTTTATGTACTTTTGCTTTAAGAAGTAGATTTATTTTAGATTTAATATGTTTTATTGTTCTGTCTTCTCTCTCTAGTTGTGATTGCTAGTTTGGTTGATCTCTTTCTAGTTTGAACTGCTATTTCTTCCTGTATTGAGAGACCTATTGTAGGAGTAGACAAGTGTATTGTTTGGATTGGAATCTGAGAAGAGGATGGTTCAAGGTCCTGTATTCCTAACATTCTAGAATACTTTATGACCTGAGAGGAAATCTAGTGTATTATGGGGTGTTGATTTGTCATCCTTGAGAGAGGTTAGGTGGCATATCATTGATGGTTTTAGTCATGATGCGTGAGAGAGAGTGGGATGACCCCGTAGGAATGAATACCACAATGTGTACTATGTTTGGTTTTAAGATGCTTGCTTAGGTTTTTGAGGGTTGTCTACGCCCAAGAACAGGTGCATAGACTACCTTGGTTGTGATTACATATCAGAGAACTCCTTCCATATGATTAGTAGAATCATGTAAACTCTATTTTGTTTTCTTTTCTTTTATTTTCTTTTCTTTATTTTGTTTTAACTCGTAATAAACCGCGAGACTAGTTCTAGCACATATTTTCATCGATTATCGTTTTGGCTTATCTAACCCAAGAACAAAATATTAGGCATCCTAAATGTCACCATGTCCTTGTGTTTGACCCCGTATATCTAATTCGACCCGTAATAAAAGTTGTGAGGGTCTTTGAAGGTTTTGAGTTTTAAATTTAAAAGTTTGACTCACTTCTGAGCCGATCAGTTTCGTAGGTGTCGTCCACCACTGACCACCACCATGAACCATGTTGGGGGACCCTCCAGCCATGGGCTCAGAAAAGAGCCAAGGTGTCCCCTACATGCCCAATCATGGACCACTAGGTGCTAATCTTCCCCTCTAAATCATCTCCATAGTGGTTATCTTAAATCCATTGTAAGTTCCCCATTTTCATCAAAATATAATGACGTAATATATGGTTTTGATTTGAAAAATGTCACATTTGCAATGGATTTATCACCTACCACTATCTATGTCCAACATCCCTATTTTATATGAAAGTGTTTCCATATCATCATATGGATGATAATAACACTTAATCTTGTTTTGCCTTGTATCTTTTATAATCCCCATCTACCCTAACCCTCTAAATTAGTACTATTAGTTTTCTTTTAGTATTTTTGACATCTTGGACCATATATATGCACCCTAATGCCTTTTTAATCCTTTATGACATAAAGAAGGTCCTTTTATGTGTTTATACATTACAACTTTCTCATATATCCAACTTTGTCCTAATTTATTATTATGGGATGTTTGAACATCAAAAATCAGTAAGTATGATTGTTCCTCATTCCCTCTCCAACCTATGTCTTGTGCTAACTACCATGCTTTTCATGTTAAATCTCAAGTACTTACTTTAGTGCTCAAACATATACTTTATTACTTGGCTTGCCATAATGTAATGTAAAATGATAGCTAATCTATTTTATATGATTGTCTATTGTGAAATTAGTAAGCATTGTCGTGTTCGATACCTAGTTTAACCATGATCATGTCCTTCTTCCAATGTTGGACCCATAAGAGAATGTTGTGAACTAATGTGCCTTGTTGAGTACATGTAACACCTAATATGATCTAAATGTATATGTTTCTTATTTAGAATCGAACCTTGATAAGAACATGCTCTAATGTTACACATGTATTTTAAGACTCAAATTCAATAGATTTATCATGCAATTTCTCTACATCCTAGCTTGATCTACTTATTGCTTCTGACTTTGAAACATGACCATATTCCTTGAAGTAGATCTCATATGGATAATTATGATCTTGCATGGACCATGATAATAATTTAAATATTATGCTTCAGTTAATCCTAAATCAAACCTTATCATTATCCAATATTACTCATGATGTGGATGTATCACCTAGACCTAGATGTTGATGAGACCTTTGAACAATGGTTGACTGACTGCATGCATATATGGAACTTTGGACCTAAGTTGATCTATTTAAAACCTAGTTCTAAGGAAACATACACAAGACTCATATGATGCATATCTTATCATAGCATAGTAATCTAAGATTCTATCTGTATCTTTTGCCTCGTAGGTCCAATTGGAATGGACTGTCTTTAGAGATCTTATCATATCTTTGTCGCTACTCATTATGTATACTTAATCTCTTAACCCTACTATGATGATAAAAGGTTGGATAATATTGATCACCCTTACGGACCCTTCCAATGGGAAGTTGGGCAATGGTCGTAATATTTGTCAAGTACAGTGGAAATGCACTTAAAACACACTTTTAATAAACAATGTTCTTAAGTGTTCTCACCTTGTTTCTACTTCTTTCCTTATATGATGTTTCTAGCAAAGAAACATTTATATAGTTGTACACGGTTTACCAATTTTTCGTAGCATAATAAATGGTCTGGCATTAATATATTGTGTTTATTGAACTATTCGTTGCCAAATGAAGATCCACAACACTCAAGACTTAAAGCTCTAAAATGAAACACCAATGGGTTCTTTGATATAGAAATGGGTACAAATATCTTATCGTCATGCATATTATATTGTTATCTCTTGTGTTCTTCCTGCCTTTTTCATATGTATTGCTTGTGTGAAACTATGTGCCATTCTATGGACATCGTCCAATTCCTACTGCCACTAACTCTGTTGTTAGTGGTGCTAGGAAGAGGGTAAGAAACAGTTCTGTGGTAGTGACACTACTCCATAATATTTTAATCTTCATATATGAAACATCTATGCTAAAAACCATCTGCACATATCTTAAATAGACATGATTATCCCAATTGAAATTTCTAACATCATGTAGAAATTTTACTTTTGAGTGCCCTTTATATTCAAGATGAAGGAGGCCCATCTTGAGATAGTTTGCATAATCAGCAAACCAAGGAAAATGAGATTTGGACTTTTGGTCATTTGGTAAAGAATCATCAATGTGAATTTTGTCATTATCATGGATACTAAGACAAATTAGATGATTGGCAACAACATTCTTAGATTCCTTTTTATTGTGGATTTCTAAATTAAATTCTTGAAGCTAGATAATCCAATGAATGAGTCTATGTTTGCATCCTTCTTCATCATGAGATAATGGATGGTTTCATGATCAATGTAAACTTTCACATGAGAACCTACCAAATAAGATCATTATTTATTGAAGGTGTAGATAATAACTAGCATATCTTTTTTAGATGTGGTATAATTTTTTTGCGTCATCTAATGTTCCTAAGGAATAGTAGATAACATGGTGGTTTTTATCGATCTGATATACAAGGATAGCTCCAACTGCATCGTCACTTTATTTGCACATGATATCAAATGGTAGCAAAAAATATGGTGCAAACATGATAAGGGAAAAAGTGTGAGTTTCTTTCAGGCTATTAAAACTAGTCATAAGCCTAGTCAAATAAAAAATGGATTCCTTCAGTAAGAGGTTAGGGAGGGGCTTGGTGATCTTAAAGATGTCTCAAATAAATGTTTTGTAGAATTTTTCATGCCAAAGGAATGCACAAAATGATATGATGGAGGAGGGAGTCAGAAGTTTGGTGATGACTTTAATTTTTTTCTATGTCAACTTCTATCCCTCTACTACTCACTATATGTTCTAGGACGACACCTTCTCACACCATAAAATGACTTTTCTTCCAATTTAGTGCAAGATGTACCTCTTAACATTTATCTAGAACAAGATATAGATGATGCAAATATGAATAAAAAGAAGCATTGTAAATGGAGAAGTCATCCATGAAGACTTCCATTACAATTTCTACCAACCCGACAAGATGGTAGCTATGCATTTTTTGAAAGTGGTTGGAGTCTTGCAGAGGCCAAATGGCATCATCCGGAAAGCGTAAGTGTCAAAGGGGCAGATAAAGGTGGTATTTTTCTTGTTCATAGGAATGGATAGGAATGTGGTATAATCCCAAGTACCTATCAAGATAGAAACTGAATTCTTGATGTGGGAGACACTTCAACACTTGATCAAGGAAGGAAAGTGGGAAGTGATTCTTTATTATGTCCTAGTTAAAATCTCTATAATCAATACACATCCTCCACCTAGTGACAATTTGGGTGGAGACGAATTCATATGTAAGTATTTCACACTTGTGATGCCTCCCTATTTGGGCACAACCTTATAGGATTGAACCAAGGGAATCTGAGATTGGGTAGATGATCCCTATAGTGAGAAGTTTTATGACCTTTAAATGCACAACCGCCTTCATATTTGGATTTATTTTGCTTTGAGGGTCCTTATACGACTTGTATACTTTGACCATATGGATTTTATGTATGCAAATGTCTTGATTGGCCCATGTTAGGTCAATCATCTTTTATCCTAGGAAATCCTTATTAATTTTCTTAAACTATGGTTATCAATTTGTATTCTTTATTAGGTGTGAGGTCAGATTCGATGATTACTGAGAAAGCCTTTTGGTCATCAAGAATGATATACTTGAGTCCTTTATGTAAGGACTTCATTTCAGATGCTTCTGGAGGCTGACATGCTCCACAATTGAGACCATCTTTAGGTCTTCAAATTGAATGTGAGACACGGTCATAAAAGTATCTAGATGAGCCATTCATAGAGAGTTGTGTTCATCATCAAATTTGGACCCATCTAGAGCCTTGAGGGCTATATGTATTGGGTCTTCAGACAGTTACCATTCTTGTCTAAGAAAAAACAACATGTCCATGAAGTTAATTACATAAGCTTCCTATTAGAAGCATGGGCCTCTCATGATTATGGAAACACAGAACTCTAGAGTTTGCCTCTATGGATGTGGGATAATGGTTTCTATCTCTACATTTATCAAGGTACGAGTTGTAGATAGAAAAAGACAACAAAAGATGAAGGATAGAGAATATCCTTCTTATTGTCCATGATAACAAAGTCTCGAGGAACATAGGCTTCCTTGCCATCTCTCACTACTACATCCTATGTGATGCCCATGGGTTTTTTCATATATAACCATTTCCATCGGAAGCATGTCTATACCTCGTAGAGGTAAGGCATGATGGAATATATGTGCTTAAGCCTACAAATCCCTTCTAAAATTGTTATCACCTAGATAATAACTTATCCTAAGGGATATGGGGTCCTTCTTCTTCTTGGGGATCTTGTTCAAAAAAATATTGGAGGTAGTTCTTGCAAGAGAAATAGTTTTGTGCTATTCAGTGGTGTATTTCATTATCAAGAGAGACTTTGAGTACTTTGAACATGTTGGAATTTCAAAAAGTGCATCCAAGAAGGGTATTCCCATGTGAAGTTTCTTAATGACTTCTTTAAATCTCATGAATATGACATCCAACCTTGTATGCTGGAGTTGTTCTTGGCATGGGGGGCACGTCTTGTAGACTGGAATCTCAAGACAGACAGCCTCGATGAATGGGGTCTTGATAGAAGGTTTCTTCTTCATGATGGAACTGACGATTGCATCATGTGTTTGTTCTTTCATGATCATCACAATATAATCATCATCAATTCAATAGGAACAACCTAGGGCTTCTTAGGAAGAGGAGGAAGAGGGGAATACACATTCCTATAATTTGTGGAGATGATTTTTAATTGCTTACAATGTTGGGATTACTTTTGTGTTGCCCATCAAATGTTCCTATAGGAGAGCATTGATTGGCTATCAACTGAGCTAATAAGGAATCTGTTGCCTTTTCAAGGACCATCTAAGGCCGGATCAATTGTGTAAGCTCAACTATCTATTCATAAATGGAAGAGATGGGGTTGGGCTATTTCATATGTCATGGAATCGTTCTTACCCCAATCCTAATCCCATTTCCTACACAGTAGTAAAGGAATTGAAGCGCCTATCATTGATTGGCCTAAAAGGATCACACACGCTAGCATATATGATTAGAATTATAACTCATAAAATAGGAGATTTAAAGACTAGCTAGCCCAAATAGGAGATTTTGCTAATTTTTCCTTGTCATCAGAATTTGTCATGAGTGGAAGCAATATAGTACAAATGATCCATCTACTTTGCCTAAAAGCAGGTGAATTGAGATGCAATCAATGTAAGTGCATCGATACGCTTAAATAATAGACATTGAGACATTAAAACACTTATAATAGAATATAGTACTCGGCAGGACTAATGTTCAAAATGTAGTCTACAAGTGAATTTTCAAAACAAAATTTATCCGACAAGATTTTTATTTTGAACAATTCAATTTTATTACAAGTTTCCATTATGTTTATATCGAGAAGCATGCTTATATACTTAATGTGGTTCCATCACCCCAATGAGATGGGGGAGGTCACTAGGCTCCTTCTCTCCATATGATCTAGGAGTTCAATTGACATGTGCAAGATTCGATATCATTCGACATGTACAAGTTCCACCCTTTGAATGAGGAGGTCACTTGTACTCAATATCAACAAGTATCAATGGCAGTCATAATGGAAAATATCATTCATGTTTTCAAGTTTCTTATAAGTTATAATATAGAAAATCACAAGACTAATCAGTAGGGAATAGTAGCTCACACAAATACATAGAGAAGATTTTTAAGACATACATATAAGTATCATTTAATACCACTAGTCTCTTCAAGGAGGAATATATATATATATATATATATATATATATATATATATATATATATATATATATATATATATATATATATATATATATATATATATATGAACCTTTCATCGAGTATTTAGAGTATAGATTCCATGAATAAAATATCAAATTCTCAACTAGATCTTATATCAATCAAGATGAAGATTGAGGCTCAAGATTATGACATACACAAAAACCATGTACCAATTATAACAAGATTAGGGTTTTCGAGTCCTATTCAACCTTGTAGTTAGGTCATTCACTTATGACCAACTATTTCAAGATCTTCAATACTTATTCAAGTGATAAGAATATTTCTGGTGTGAATGACCTTCCGAGGTCTTCTAGGGACATAACTGCTAACCCTAATTGTTATGATCATTATCCAAGTCATTATCATTATCATTAGGCCAAGTTCTAGTTAATGTAATGATTAAAGTTTGTGATCAAATATTAGATCAAATGATCTAGTATTTCACAATATTTTGGTCCATTATTAAGATAAAATCATCAAGATTCATCACTACTCATAGAAATCATATTCATTATTGACTCAAGTCAACAAATATAGATCTAGATTCTTCATAATCAAGTCAATATTTTAGGTTCTCAAGATAATCATCAGAGTCAAACATTAGGGTTTCTAGAGATTAATCAAAAAGTAGACTCAATAGGTAATGAATATGGGCTAGAGATTAAGATCTTGGGATATCAATTATAATCATGCATAATCAAGCTTTGTAAGTATTTCAAGTGGTTCATTGTAACTATCTAACTAAAATTGATTATTTATTCATAACTTTCGAGTTAGGATGCATTTTTTATGAATTAAACAAGGTCTGGAGATTTGAACCAATTATCCACATGAGAGGGCAAAAATACCTTAAAAGGGGAATAATCCACAATCATTTGACACCAATTTAAAGGTCTTGATCTAGCCATGTAGCCGAGGAAGCTCACTTATTCGTGGACAAGTTCAATCCTTGACCTTCTTCAATCGTTGCTTCAATTAGCTGGTTGAATTTTTTTATTTTTCCAGTTTGAACTTGGGTTTGTTGAGACCTTCAGAATGGTTGGACCTCCTCTAGATAGAGCGGTTCTTGGTCACTTTCCGCATCACACAACCCTCCACACAAACTAAAAAATGCATCAGAGGAGCTCACCGATAAAAGGAGGGCCTAGGGGCAGGAGGCATCAAGGAGAGTAGTGAAGGTGTCGTGCAAGTTCTTAGCATCCTAGTGATGGAAATGGGTGGAGGATTGGTGTGAGGAGGCAAGGAGAAAAATGCCCAACAAGGTTGTGCGGTGGAGTGCTGAGAAGAACAGTTGATTGGGAGGAGGAATCGGGGATATTCAGACTGTAGAAGAGTACAATTACTTCACTTATGTGAGGGAGTTCTTGCATCGGGCCTTTGGGGTTTTTTTTTCTAGTGTTAGGATTAGGTTTGTGCTGAAACAGTCCATGATTGCAAATCAAGGTTTCCAGAGTGAGAAGGAGAAATGGGGAAAAGCTTTTGATGACAAATCATGCCCTTAATGTTGGTCAAAGTGGGTACGATTGAGTTTGAAATCACGATATGAGGTTTTTTTGTTCACTTACAATTTCAAACCGGGGTCGAGATTGATTGATTACCTTTTTCGGTCCCATTAACTCCTCCCCACTGAATGTGGGAGGTAGGAGATGATCCCCTTGCTACTCGATCATGTCTACGATCTATGGGATTCTGATCCAAGGGTTAAGGTTCGTCCCTAATGAAGCCCGTGGATCACTGACATGGAAAATGCCCAATTGAAAGATAATTTCATGGGTTTTCAACAATTAACTTTGTTTATTAATTTGAGTATAAATATTGATCAAGTAGCCAAGGAAAAATTAAATTCAGGTCATGAGTGAAGATAATGATAGAAAAATATTAATAATCCGTACTTATGGTAAAAATTCAGTTTGTCACATCCTTCCTTCCTTAATAGAAATTTCTTCGCCAAAATTTGAAAAAAAAACCTCAACATTATAATCAAAATCACGTCCTAAAAATTACATCAAATTTTTTTCATAAACTCATATTTATCAAATAAGAGGTCAAAAGATCATAGATCATGGATGGATTTGAAATTCAAGCCAATAAATTAAATTGGGTCATGTACTATCAAGATCGTGATTCAAGAGTCAAGATTCAAACATCCAATTTTGGGTTGTCAAAATGCAAGTCTAGGGTTTTCATTCCTACCCAAATCACAGGTGTGATCATTCACCCATACATAATAATCTAGCAATATTTCAAAATTTCAACATCAATTTCTTCATCAAGTGCATCTGAGGTGGGTGACTGATTCAAACCTACTTCATTATTTTTGGATCTTAACCCTATGCATATAATCTACATTACCATCCTCAAAAATCATCATCTTCATGACCTGAGTTTTTTGGGGATATGATATTCACTGGCCATATTGCGAGTGGCCTCAAGATCCATATGGTGATTATATTCATGTTTCAAAAAAATTTACATCAATATCGAGAGTTGATGTTTAGACATCAAGATCAAATGTATAAATATTTCTAAAGCTAAGTTTAGATTCCTATTTAGTCTTTAGGGGAGATCACTCATCTATATTCAATTCTGAGCAACAATATTCAAGTAATATTGAGCAACATATCAAGATTTCGTTATAATGGTATCCAAGTTTGATGAATGATCCAGACCTAGGCCTATATAGAAAGTAAACCACAAGCTATAGTTAACATTATCATATTTCAAGATCGTCATTAAATCAAGATTCAACATTAAGTACAAATATCATCATGTATTTAGCCTATTAACCTTAACCAACCAATCCAAATATAGGGAAAGGGGATACCTTTCCAAACTCTAAATAATCAACAAGATGAAAATTTAGAGGTAGTCATAAATAGAGAAGTGACCTAGGTTAGGAGAGTCATGAGTCAACTACCACCCTAATATAGAAAATTACCTACATTATTCATTATCCATTGAGATTATTCAAACAGGGAGAGTATCAATGATCAAATCGTATTCCACAAGGTCATAAGATCAAAAACTGAAGATTATAATAGGGCAATAATGTCAAGATCTTGTGAAGTTAGGGTCATATTTGCATTCCCTTCCTTTCATGATCAAGGTAGTGATATAATTTGCAAATAAAGGATTTAGATTGGTCATTCAAAGAATCAGAGCTTAATAGTGCATGATTTAGGTCCATAATCATCATATAACAATTGATATTACAAAAAGGCATCAATGGTTAATAGGAAAGTTTCTTTTTCCATCATAGTCTTACATCATGATTTTGTGAGTCCTAGGCTTAGTCACTTGATGGAATAATCATGATGTGTATCAAATAGGGAAAATGTTTTCTTAACTATGTTTGAGGTTGAATCAACAATAGGGAAACATGGACATTAATCAATTAGAGACCTCATCCACAATGAGGTATAACATGTAAGTCCTCCATATTTCACCATATCATAATTTGAATCATTTACCAAAAACGTAGGGAGCATGTAGTCTAGTTTTGGTGAAATCGAGTTTACATGATATTAGGGGGTCATACATGAGTATTTTATTTCAAGATGATCAAAATTGAGTTTTCAAATTAAGGACAGATCACGGTATCATCATCTAAATCAAATTTCATGACTTCAAGCGAACTTTCATTTTTTGCCATGTATAAGCTACCCATAATCAAGAAATCATGTGGTAAATAATCATGAGAGAAAGAACACATGAGAAGATGAGAAGGCTAACTAGTCATCTACTAGGTGGCTTAGGGGAGACCTTAAATAAGAGTTGAAATGAGAAGGAATTATGCCAGAACCCTGAGCCAAGAGACCCAAATTTTCACCATTATGGACTTTAGGGTTTCCTAGGTTCAAGAGACTCAATAAATTATTTACCTAAAGTATATGGAGTGTGTATGCTCTGATACCAACTGTCATAGAACCTTTCTTACTCCAATCCCAATCCCACTGCCTAGACAATAGTAAAGGGATTGAAGCACCCATCTCTGATGGCCGAAAGGATCTCACACATTCTCATATACACAAAGAGATAATAACTCATAAGACATGTGATTTAATGACTATCTAGCCAAAATAGGAAATTCTAAAAATCTGTCCTTGTAATCATATTTTGTCATGAGCGGAAGTGATCTAGTCAATGATCCATCTAGTTTAATAAAAAAATCAAGTTAATCAAGTTGTAATCAATGCAAATGCATTGATACACTTTTTTTTAAGAAGTCAAAAGGCAATTTTATTCATCCCACCCTCCTCTTGCGAGCAAACTAAACTCAATATTACACTCACTAATCAAAGCATTCAAATTAAACAAGGTAGTACTACTACCCTTACATAAGTCCCTTACTAGGGCAGTTTGGATTTCTAAAGGTGGGGTTGCATAGGTTGCAAGCCCATGTCCATGATCTCTATGGAACTTTGCTAGTTTATTAGCTACCTCATTGGCTTCACTAGCAATGTATCTCACCTTCCATTCCGCTCTCCTTATCCTATTGATCTTGTTGATTAACTTAGCATATTTAGGATACTCATTCACACTGCCGTTTGCTATTTGAACTGCCAAGATGGAGTCAGAATCAAATTGTGTGCAATCTATATTGTTCTTCCCTGCTATCTCCATTGTGAGGATGATAGTCTCCAATTCTGCTTCCTCCACTTCCAAATCCTGATACACTTTGAAAAAACATATATTGAGCAATTAAAACATTTATAGCAGAATATAGTAATTGGCATGACTTATATTTGAAATGTAGTAAATAAATGAATGTTTAAAACAACGTTAATCTAACAGGATTTTTATTTTTAACAATTTAATTTTAATATGAGTTTCCATTATTTTGATATCAAACAACATTCCTATATATCTAATGTGTATCCATCACCCCAATGAGATGGGGGAGGCCACCATGATCCTTCTATCCATATGAGGTAGGACGTCAATTAGCATGTACAAGATTCAAGATCATTCCACAAGTTCCAACCTCCGAATTGGGAGGTCACTTGCATTCAACATCAACAAGTATTACTAGCAGTCATAATGGGAAATATCATTTATGTGTTCAAGTTTGTTGCAAGCTATAACATAGAAAATCAGAAGACTAATCAATAGAGAATAGTAGCTCAAGCAAATAAATAGTCAAGATTTTCAAGAGGTACATATAAGTATCATTCAATACAACTAGTCTGTTCAAGGAGGAATTAGCATATTAGCATACCTTTCACTAATGATTTGGAGTATAGATTGCAAGAATAAAAGATCAATGTCTCAAGTAGATCCTAGATCAATCAAGATGTAGATCGAGGTTCAATATCATGATATACACAAAGATCATGTACCAATTATTATAAGATTAGGGTTTTCCATTATTATTCAACCTTGGAGTTAGATCATTTACTTTTTCTCAACTATTTCAAGATGCAAGATACTTATTCAAGTGACAAGAATATTTCAGGTTTGAATGGCCTTCCTAGGTATTCTAGAGACATAAGTATTAACCCTAATTGTAATGATCATTATCTAAGTCATTACAATTAGCAATAGTTCAAGTATTGATTAATGTAATGAGAAAATTTTGAGATCAAATATTAGGTCAAATGATCAAGGGATTCCTAATATTTAGACTAATACCATCATTAAGATTAATCATTACTCATAGAAATAATATTCAAGATTGACTCAAGTCAACAAATATAGATCTAAACTCATCATAGTCAATTCAAAATTTTAGGGTCTCAAGATAATCATTAGAGTCAAACATTACGGTTTCTAGAGATTAATCAAAAAGTAGAGTCATTAGATAACAAATATGACAAAAAGATGAATATCTAGGGATATCAGGGAGAATCATGTAGAATCAAGCTTTGATAGTATTTTTAAACGGTTTGTTTGATTTTTCTAATCAAAAAATTGATTATTTATTCATAATTTTGGAGTTAGGATGCATTTTTATGAATAAACAAGATCTGGGGATTTTAATCAATTATCCATGTGAGAGGGAAAAATACCTTAAAATGGGAAAATCCACAATAATTTGATAATTTGATACCTAGTGAAACGTCCAGATCTAGCCATGTGGGTGAGGCAGCTCACTTATTCTTGGACCAATTCAATCTTCGACCCTCTTGGTTTGTTGCTTCAATTGTCAGGTTCAAATTTTTATTTGGTTGGTTTGAACCTGAGTTTGTTGAGCCCTTTAGACTGATTGGACCTCCTATGGACCAGGTGGTTCTTGGTCACTTTCCCATTCATGGAGCCCTCTACGTGAGCCACAAAATGTGGCAGTGGAGCTCACTCACGTAAGGAGGACCCAGGGGTAGGAGGCATCATCTAGAATACTAAAGGTTCCATCCAAGATTGTTGTATTCTTGCTAGATGGAAGAATGTAGAGGATTGGTGAGAGGCAAGGAGAAACAATGCTGAATTGGGCTATGTGGTGGAGCATTGAGAACAGTGACTAATTGGAAGGAGGAATTGGGGCTATTCAGGCCATGGAAGAGTACAAATAATCGACTAAGGTGAGGGAGTGCTTGTTACAGGGCTTTGGGAGTAGTATTTATAGTGTTAGAATTAGGTTTGTGTTTAAATAGTCCTTGGTTGCAATCCAAGGTTGCCAAAGTGAGAAGGAGAAATGGGGGAAAGGTTTTGATGATGAATCATGGACTTAATGGAGGTTGAAGTGGGCATAGTTGAGTTCAAAATTGCAAGATGAGGTTTTTTGTTTTTCTTAGAATTTCAAAATGGGGCCAAGGTCGATTGATTTCCTATTCTGCTCCCATTAACTCCTCCATGATGATTGCGGGAGGTAGGAGATGACCCCCTATCTACTCAATCAGGCCTTTGATCCATGGTTTCCTGATGTGAGGAAAAGGGTTCATACCTAAAGAGGCTAGCGGATCGCTAACATGGAAAAGGCCCAATGGACAGGCAATTCAAAAGGTTTTCAACACATTAACTTCAATAATTCAAAGAAAATTGTAGGAATGTCCAAATGGGATGGAAATATGGAACATGGGTTCACAAAAAATGTTTAGAATCATTAGAAAAAGTTTGAGGATTATAAGATGAAATTTCATGGTATATTTCATCTATTTGGGTAAAGTGGTAATTTGATCCAATTTGTGGTGACATAATGTGTATAAAATTGACATTGGTCATCATATTTCGAATTTGAGTATCAATATTGATCAAGTAGCCAAGTAAAAATTAAATTGGGGTCATGAGTGAACATAATGAGGGAAGATAGTAATTGTCCATACTTATGCTAAAATTTACTTTGTCACATCTAATATAGTGCCTCATTGAGCTTTTGAAATTGCTGCCCAAAATTTTGAAAATTGCCCCAATAATGGCCCTTTCATATAATTTTGTTGCTTGTTATATTTGAATCATAGGGGTGAATGACCTTGGTATTTATTTGAGGGGTTCGTTGGTGTGTCCCATTCTCGTCACTGTTCAGATTGCATATTTGAAACTGAGATGATTTCTAGTCTTATTTGGAATTAATAAGCTTGGCCGAGAATGGTACAGAAGGAGTTGGAATCCTCCATATGATTCCCATCTTCATGTTGCATGGCGTTGTTGTAGAGTAGTTGGAACTATAGCCAGGAGTGATCATAGCCTTGGCAAATTCCACAAAAAAAATTCTACAGGTTTCACTTATTTTTGTAGGTATTGAGTTTATTGTGGTTGTTCTCTTCTTTCATAGGCATCAAAAGAGGATTTTTGTCGATCTTGCTTCAAAGGAAGCACCTTGAGGCTCTCAAAATTAGATCTAAGCTGAGATATACCTTCATCTATGGCTACTTTGAGAACTCCACCTTGCCCTTGATTATGTTGGGGTTGAATCTCAACACTTCTTTTTACAACTTCCCAAACATTGGCAAAATTTTATAAGATGAAATTACCTCCAAATGAGGTATAAAGGAAAGTCTTGGTATCCTTGTAAACACACTGATAGAATGTATCAATCAATTGTCCATGGGAAATATCTTGATGTGGACGAATACAAAGGAGTTCTTTAAATCTATCTCAAGCTTCACTCAAGGTTTCTCCCGGAACCATGGTTAATTTTGTGATATTCCCCTAAATTTGTTAAGTGAGAGACAAGGGAAAGTATTTTTCAAGGAATTTTACTTGGAGGACCTCCCATGTCATATTTTAGTCTCCATCCATGGCATTATACCAACTTCTAGCCATATTATCTAGGGAATATTTGAATAACAATAGTTTAAGGGCATTATCTGAGACACCTACGATCTTGTACAAAGTACAAAAATAAGAGAAGTGTTGGAGATGGTCATGAAAATTTTCACCTATCTTCCCAAAATATGCACTACCTTGACGCATGGTGATCCGCTGAGTTTAGATCTCGTGTTGTGAAGTGATGATATCATATGTCATAATGGGAAGTAGTATGTTAATGGTAGTTTCGACTAAAAGTTTTTGAGTTTCTATTGTCATTCTGCTTGATGTCAAGTGGAAGTTTAAGCTTCTATTCATCCACTGGGGATGCCTTTTATTATGCTAAAATGACCTATCTCTACATTACTAAGGCTTATTCTATCTGTTGATTGACCTCTGCTTGATTAATCTTATATTTATGGTTCCCATTCAAGCTATAGAATGTTCTGTCGATCTTGGAGCCCGATAGAAATGGTATAGGATCAACGACTTGAGAGTGTCCATAAAGTGTTAATACCTAGGAAAAAGATCAATAGACAATAATTTCAAGGAAGGAAAGATTCAAGAAGATAAGAGTGAATATCAAAATGAGAAAAAAGACCTAATTTCCAAAAATAATTGGGTTTGAATGCATTGTCCCCTATAACAATGCCAAATTTTGATGTTCTTCGCTTGAACAACAAAGACACTAGAGAGATTATTCTTGGAGTTTAACCTTTTAATGGAAAACAACCCACTTGTAAACAAGCAAAAACTAAATTCTTAGTATAGAAAGGTATCTATCCAAAGGAACAACTTTTTTTGAGATTGAATAAAATTTATTGTAATGAATAGTATTTAGAATCCAGTTTTGAAAGATATTTAAGACTAAAACAAGAAAATAAACTTACAAAATAAACTAATTATTAAGAGATTTAAAAATAAAATAAAAAAGATAAACTTAAAAAAAAAATTATCAAGAGACATGAACTAAAATATAAAAAGTAAACTTTCAAATTAAAACTAAATTATTAAGAATTGATTTCAATTAATGAGATTGTTGGGAGTTCGGATTTCATGCCACAACCTTCTTAGTTTTTTTTATAAATTTTAGTTCTTTTTTTAGAAAAATATTAGGTTAGGATCATGTAGATTTTTCTTTTTGGAAATAGGTCACATGGATCAACCCATCCACAGTCTTGGAGATCTTGGTGTCTATAAGTCATGGTTCAATCAGCCAACATGGTTCCATCCAAGATCATCAGAATTTATAAGACCCCTAACCTTGATTTATGGTTAAACATTCTTGCTTATATTATTTGGATGCTTAACATCTTAATAAAACCCTAAAATGTGCTTTTATATCATGTGACAAAGCTAAATTTTAAGTTCGGTACAATTGGACTATTTGAGTAGGTTTTGCAATATTTGTGCTTATAAGAGTTGTTTTGCAATTTTCTAATATTTAGGGTTTTCTTATAATTTATCAGATTTATGTTTTTCCTCGCATGTTTTCATATTATGTTTGATGTTGTTGTAACTTTGAGTGCCTAGTTGCAACATCAGATATGTGGTGACATCAACCTTAGGGTTGAGACTTAGGGTTTTTCAACGAAGTTACCCTAAATCGATGGTCCACCTCGAGGTATTGAGATCCAATGGTGGTGTATTGGTGATTGATATGCAATGTCTTTCCTCTTGAGTCACTAAGGCTTGTGGTTCTCCAAGTAAGGTGCAACAAGTGATGGAAACTATGGTTTTGCTTTTATGGCCAAGTGAAGGCAAGAACCAATGGACCACATGTAATGAAGGTTGATGGTACTTCTGGGGTTTGCATCTGATTCTCCCCCTATATTTATGAACCAATGGTTGACCTGGTTTTGCATGGACAAGATGTTTTGGCCATGGGACAATGGCATGCATGTCTTGAAACCTATACATTCCTTTCTCTCTCACCCAGAGCTTTATGTACCCCTCTCCTTCCACCCAAATGAACCTTTAGACTCTATGTTCTTCTTCTTATCCATTGGAGGTTCGTCCCTCTTTCTTGGTGGAGAATAAAGAGCTCAAGAAGTAGGAAGTTTGGATGATCTTACTTGCATGTATTTCTAGGGTTTTTATCTACCCTCTCTTGAAGCTTTTGTAGTTTCCTTACCTTGTTTGTTGGCCAAAGTAAGTAAGATAATCTTCCTTTCTTTGTTTTCCTTACTTCCCTATGTTCTTCTCTCTTTCTTCTTGGTAGGATCCTTGGTGTTCTTGGTGGGTCCTGTGATAGAGGTTGAATGCATCAAATGCATCATCTTTCTTAGTCTTTGACCTAGGGTTTCCTTGCTCTTGAATAAAAGTTCTAGCTTGGACGTGTGGAGTATTGAAGCTAGGATTTCTTCTCTCTCTCTTTGATCTACCATGCTATTTGGAGCATCATTTCCAACCTTGAGGTGAGTTATACTACCTTCACATTTATTTCTTACTCTTAGCTTTCTCTAAAAATGTAGTACCTAGTAGAAATATGCTACCTTGTCTAGGTTTTAAGCTAATGTGGTAGATCATGAGTATATAAGCTTCCATGATGTACCCCTTAATCTTGTGCACATATCCTACTTGGAAGAAGGAGTCCTAAAACTTACATTCTTTTGGAGGTTGATGGTTTTGGTCCCGTCAAATGATGACTCTGCATAGGTGTCATGGTATGATTTCTACCTTATTTCATGAACCAATGGTATGTCACATTATAAGCATTGATGGTTGGTACTTAAGTGTTATTTTGAAGGACTCATTCTTGAGAAATTATGGTTTGTTTCCTCTACAACCAATGGTCTTTATGCTCTCACTTACTGGTTCAAACAGTGGTTTTCCCCTTATATGTAAGTTCTCCACCAAATGATAACAACTTATGGCTTCACTAGTTTCACAAATGATGGCTTCACTATGTCATTATTTGATGGTTCTTCTGTAGTTCAAAAATGATGGCTTCTCTAGGTTCAAGATCTGATGCCTTCTCTAGGTCAACAATATGATGGTTTTCCTAGTTTCCACAACCGATCATGTTTTTTATCATAATAAATAATGGTTATTCTAGTGATAAGATTGATGGTACCTCTAAGTACATGATTCTATTACCCTACCATATACATAATTCAATGGTCTTTCCTACCTTGAATTCAATGGTTTTATGTGTGGTCCACGATTTGATGGTTTGTGCTTGATAAACATGATCTAATGGTTTGAGTTTGATGCTTAAGATTCATTATTTTGGCTTAGGTGCACGATATGTGTCTAAGTGCACACCAATTCATTAAGATAAATTATTTTAGAATTAAACCTTTTTTTACTTTTCAATTAAGGATCAATATGGTAGTGTCGATTCCATATGACAACATTTTAAAGATTGTTTATTTTATCCCGATTGATTTTTGAACTTCATTCCTTTTTGGAGTTTTTGAATATATGAACAAGAAAGTAAATTATGGGTTTTGGAGAATGATCACACTAGAATAAGAAATTAAAGTGAAAATGAAATAAATGATTACACTAAATCAAGAAAGGAAAGGATTATGCTAAGAAAAGAAAGAAAAAATATTGTTAGAAAATAAATATTATCTATGAACAAGAAAACAAAGTGCAAGAATTGTAAGGAGGAAATTGTAAACAAGATTAGAAAGAAAAATTGAATCAGAGGGGAAAGCATTGAGGCTTAGGGGTTTCACCACATAAGACAAAGTGAAAATAAGATCGAAGTAATACATGATAAGAAACATAGAATCAGGTATGCAAATCATTCATGAATAAAATGCAAGAGACAAACTCTATGTGAACCCATTGGTCCTAGCGTTCACCCATCCCAGTCCTTCATCCTAAAGGGGATTTTTCCATGATAATATTAAAATCCTTGTGTAAATGGTTTAGGCGTTATAATATCAATTTCTACGTTCGCATGCTTCAAGATTAACCAACGATAAAAAAGATTAATTACTTCACTTAAATCATATATTTCTAAGCCAAAAATCATCCATCTAAAGAAAATCGTGTAAAAATAGATCCAATCAACAAATGACTAAGGGGCTACTCCCCTCACCTCGATAATGGAACTACCCACTACCCATGGTGAGGAATGGAGAAATAAGGGAAAAGATAGAAAGACATAGACCAAAAGGACATAATCTCCAAGGAAATGTAGGTGACTATTAAATGGCTTGCTCTCTTAATCCCCTTCTCTAAGAAAAAGAACTAGAATAGAACAAGAAATAAAGTAAGATCTAGAACGAAGAACAAAGCTTTATTGTAGAATGAAGATTACACTATGAATTGAAAGTACGAAAACAAAGTAAGAGATGCAAGTACCAAATCAATGACCCTCTTCTTAGTGGATTCCCCCTCCATTTATAGGTAAGAAGGGGTGGAAACCCTAAAGGGGTAGCAGGAAAAGGAGAGGCAGATGGTGACTTTTGGTGCCTGCGCACTGCAAGATGACCATCTTGTTTGGCCAAAATGCATGTCTCGCTAGTGACGTGGTGTGGCCTAAGGGGAAGTTGTCAATCCCTAAGCAAGGGGGTAGCGGCACCCTTGGACTCTGTTTCTTAGGCTTTAAGAATTATCTGAACTTATTGTCTCGGTTTTTGAGACACCATGTTGGTGTTGTTGTGCATGAAACAAAGGGTTAAAACCCTAGAATGAGTGGCAACATGCTTTCATTCTAACTTGATCTTCAAATTGGATCAACATGGACATTTGGGCATAGCGAGTCGATCGTGTAGGGTTCTTGGGATGAGCATCTGGCACATGAAACACTTTGGTAGAATTTTTTTTAGAAATGATTGAGTTGAGGGATGAAATAGTCGTCTAGCTCTAAATGTTGAATATTCTAGTGGAAAACCGACTGTCTAGGATCGCGAGGTGAGCATCTTCTGTGCTTAAGATATAAGATACTTATTGTAGAGGAAAAACCTATAAAAGAGTATTAAAAGGTTAAATATTTGCACAATATATCAAAAAGTGGGAAATTACAAATTTTTCTAGAAATTACTAAAAAATAGATAAGTTCTAATGAAAAAGACTATTAAAATTAAGTGAAAGGATAAATGAATATGCATCCACCAAAAATACCCCAGACTTGAATCTTTACAAGTCTCGAGAAAATAAAATCATAAATACATCCAATTTATACTCGCAACATGTCATTCCTCATCTTTGTAACATCACTTTATTCCTTACCTCCAATTTTGTCCAAACACCCCTATATCCTAGAACCACATAGAACGAAGTCATATATTCCCTATCAAAACAATTTTCATAGCTCGTTTCTAAATCAAGATATTGCAAAAAAATAGGCTTCATCTTACTTTTGCTTTGACACTTCAATTTTTCTCTTTTTGTGAGTTGTTGCACAAGAACATGATGAAAGGGTGCAAAAAATGGTGATCCCTCATGTATTTAACTCAAGATACTTATGGAGTTCTGGCTACATTGGTCACAATTTTTTTTAATCTTATGGTCTTTGACATCTTTTGATGGTACGACCCATTTTGGGGTATGGAATTTTTTTATATGGGAAGCATGCCACTCTAGACTTTATTTTTGTCCATTGGTATTCATTGATTTTCTTTTTTGAAAGAAAATGGGGGGACAAAGGTGTCCATGTGCTTATAATTTTATCATTTTCTTTCAAAAGTGTCATTGCATCAGATAGAGTATTCCTAAGAATCACATCATACAAGTTTTATAACAATATAATGTATTACTAAACATAGGAAAAATTGTCATTGGTTTTGATTGATTCCATACGACTTGCCAAATATTCCAAGGAGTGATGTTATTTAGGGTCCTAGGTGACATGGTGGTTCTAGACATGGCAATTTGATAAAGACTTTACAAAAATTTTAATAAATTCAAACAAGGGTAAATTGATAAATGTCTACTCATATGGGATGACTAGATAATGGCCATTTTGTAACTAACCAAAACAAAAAGCATTGTCAACTAGATAAATTCCATGAGCAAAGAAACTACATGCGAAATAATAAAAGTGCAAAATAATGCAAGAAGGGTAAAATTGGGGGTGAAATAGAATCATACCACTCACCTCCACCCAGAACATAGATTTATGTTCATCCAAAAAAAACTAAAATTGGAGCTGGAAGGAAGAATATCACTCTGGAGCTGGGAAATGTGAGAGATTGTAGTACTAGTTCACCTATTGTGGGGGATCAGGGTCAGGTAGGCGTGAAGGCCCCCATACTCCTCGAACTGAGGTCCACTGGTTACGCAGCGGTCCTCGACCACATGCCAAGACTCTTGGGTGTGTTGCATCAAGTACACATGGTTGAGTTGGTGGCCCTGGAGATGTTGCTCACATTGGATTTCATCCAACTGATCTTGGATCTCGTAAAACCCCTAGGGTTCTTGGATTCCTTCCTTAGTTTCTCTCCATCTCATGGTGAGGCATTGTAACGGAGGAGGTGGTGGTTCTATCACATCATCATGTGCCTCCAAGGAGACAATTCTTCTATGAGACATGGGCTCAGGGACGTCTTTTGTGTTGGAATACTCCAGAAGCAATTGTGCGATATGCGTAGACAGATCAGTCAAATAAAAAACTAGGTTGGTGGGTCCAAGCCTAGCATGTTGGATAAAACTGAGGGCGACTTTGGAGTCTTTAAAGAGTAGTTAATAGACACCATTGGTACAAGGACAAAGGAACTTACACCCCTTCAAGTGTGGAAGGTCAATCAGATGATTCTTGAGCGTCAACAGCAAGAAGGAGATGTGAGTTTGGCCTAGAAAATGCACTATATAGGTGACTATATGGCTGATGTAGTAGGATGACTAAGTAATGTGTGTTGCATGATAGTTAAGGAGATCAATCATAACACTTCCCCAGTTGTAGAGCTCGTTGTTCAGAAGATACCATAGTGCATAAATTTCAGAAGGCATAATGGCACCGTGAGTACCTTCCCTGCAAAAAGAAGTGAGGGCCAAGACACGATGAAGGTAGTGGACCACTACGTTGTGGATGCTAGATGCCTTGAGGTTACTAGATAGCTTGGGCAGAAGCCCAGTAATGTTGGACTGTAATTTCTCCATGTGATATAATTTTTAGGGTAAATGTCGTGGTGGTATCCCATACAACAGGAGAGCCCATCAAACTAGCCTTTGTTAAGAATGGTGGAGGTGAGCTGGCAAGAAGAAATCTTAAAGTTTTCCTAGAAGACTTGGGCATTGTAGCTAGAATTTCCCCAAAATCATGGATTTAGTAGTTAATGGTGATAAACTCCAAGGTAAGGTCACTATACATAGAAGTGATGTGGTATGGGAAGGAGAGAATGTGATTCTTGTTTGGGATGTTGTCGATATCTTCTTTAATGCCAAGTGATAAAGAGTGACATTGTAGGGCCAACATGGAAGGGAACCGTCAATCATACAAGTTTCCTTAATCTTTTAAAAATGATGCCATTGACAAATTGAGTATAGTTCCTTGAGATTGGGGCTATGTGAGGCGGTCGTGGTGTGATCGAATGTAGGTCATGTCAAAATCGACCTGCCTCCACCTGACAGATGTACCCTTCTATTTCCTCTAGGTCATCAGCCATATCCTTAGGAATCTCTGGTAAAGACTATCACATAGGATCCTGAATGTGAATGTCAGGCACGGAGGTGGAGTGACATGGTGGCTTAGGGGAGGAGGGAGTGGGGGCCTTGCCCTTGTTCTTCCAGAAATGATCGAACATAATTAAAGGTTGGAGGGGCATTAAAACGAGTGTCTAGACATATGAGATGATTTTTAAAGGAACAAAATGGTCATTTAATGAAAATGAGATGGTAGTCTACACTGTAAACTTGTGATGTCCCTGGTGAATGAGATGCTTGGTTGACTATGTCCAACTGGTCATCTCAATTAACAGTGCGAGTACATGGACCACTACATGGAGAATATGCGAGGATAAGGTGACATTTATGAGATGGAGGAAACAAGATTGTCTCTCGCCCTACGAGATGGCCATCTTGATCTAGGCGGTCACTGGGACAAAAGAAGGACACAACTAGGACAGTTTTTGACACAGGAAAGATGGGCAACTGGGTAATGATCAATGAAGAAGAAAGGATGAAGAGGGTCGGGATGGTGCGATGAGGAAGGACGGTTGGATAGGGAAGGAGGAACAACACCTAATCCATTGTGGGAGATAGTCATTCATCATAGGTGAGATGATCAGCTGAACCAAGGTATCTGGTGGGCTACTTAGTCTGGGATCAAGGTGGCCGGTTGGGCACTTTTTCGTCAAAGAAGGTACTTTGGATTGTGAGAGGATGAGAAAGCCCTTATGATCAAACTTATTTTTAAGCCAAAAGACAGGCGAGTCGATCATTTGCCCTATCCCAAATTGTCATTTGGGTGTTTAGGTGGTCAAAGGGAGTTTTGAATGCCAAACAACTATGTGATTTAATTTCCATTGAATGCACCTCAAGGCATACAAGATGACTGTCTTATTTGTGCCAGACGGTCGTTTGGCGTGATAATGGCAGTGTTTTGAAATTTGAATTTCAAATGGTTGTTGATTTGGGAACGATAGTGTAAAGGGTCGAGACGGTTGTTTCATTGCTACTATATGACCCTCTCGCTCGATGTAATGGCCTGCCTTAATTAAGACAAAATGTCATGTTGGGTAGACAATCATAGATTATTTTTTGAATAGAAAACCTAATCCAAGATTGAAACACAAGGGTTACCTAAACAAATATAAAGAAAATTGTAATATGATTAAAAGATTATGTTGCCTCCCAATAAGCATCTAGTTTTATGTCGAAGGCCCGACACAACTGAATCATGGAGTCGTTTCAAGCTCAGGTGCAAGAGGGGGTGGGGGTTCATTTAGGTTAAGGTCTTTGAGTAAGGAATGCTGATGTGCCTCGGAAGTCAGCAAGTCATCAATGGTGATGTACCATTTAGCCTATGTCCATGACCTTGAACTCACCCAGAACCTTGTCCCAAAAAAGAAAAGTGCCATGAGGGTAGGTAGAGTTATAAAATAATGTCCATATATCTAGATTTGAGTTTTCTCAAAAAAAACCTTAACCTAGAGTTGTATACAAGAACTTGGTCACCCTCATGAATGTCCTTTATCCTAATGTGACCATCGTTCCATAGTTTTGTTTTATCTTTGGAAATGCTCAAATGTTCATAGGCTGTCATTTTGAGTGCATCTACCTCATACATTAGAAGAAAATGATTTTCACCTTTTGTACAAAAGTCAAAATTTAGACTTTTGATGGCCCAATTAGCCTTATGTTCCTATTCTATGGGTTGATGGAAGGCTTTTCCATAAATTAGCTTGAAAGGAGTAGGTCCTATTGGGGTTTTGTAAGCAGTTTTCTATGCCCACAAGGCATCATTAGGTTTTAAATATGAATATGTCCTAGTGCAATTGAACATTTTATCTAGATCATACTTCATTTTCCTATTTGAAACCTCAACCTAACCATTATTTTGAGGGTGGTAAGGAGAGGCAAACTTTTGATGGACTTCATATCATTTTAACAATGATTCAAAAGTTTTTTATAAGAAATGGGAACCTCCATCTGGAACCACAATACGAGGTACCTCAAATCTAGGAAGAATAATGTATTTAAAAAGTTTCTTCACTAGTTTGGAATCACAAGTTTTTGTGGGGATGACTTAAACCCAATTAGAAACATAGTCTACATCCACCAAGATATATTTGCACCCACAAGAAGAAGGGAACATGCCCATATAATCTACCTCCCAAACATCAAAGATTTCAATCTGTTGCCAAGAGGTCATTGGAATTTGGTCTCTCATAGATATGTTTCTGATCCTCTGACATTCATCACAAGTGAGGACGAATTCATGGGAACCTATGAATAGAGTGGGCCAGAAGAAAAAAAACAAATTGCAACACTTTTCTAGCAATTTTTTGAAAGCTCATGTGCCCTCCAATTGGGCTTGAATGACACTTCTCAAGAATGTCACGAGCTTCTTCCTCAGTGATACAACTGTGATAAATTCCATCAGAACTTTTCCTCAAACAGGGACCCTAATGATGGGGGTAGAAGTGAGAGCATCTTTCAAACAAAGAAAATTGGTCATGCAAGATCTATCAAACACAAAGGTGTTGACTTTTTGGAGAAGGTTTGTTAAAGGATTGGTGATTCCTCAAAAATCACAGATGAAACAATGATAAAACCCCACATGCCCAAGGAAGGCACGAATGTCCTTGATAGAAGAAGGGGGTGATAGTTTGAAGATGACCTTAATCTTGGCTCTGTCATATTCAATGATGTGGTTGCTCACCTGTGGCCTAAGACATTCCCTTCTATCACCATAAAGGGACATTTTTCCTAGTTGAGGATCAAGTGTGTTTCCTCACATTTTTATAGAACATGAGATAACTATCTGAGACAAGAATCAAAGCTTTCTCCATAAATGGAGAAATCATTCATAAACACCTCCATTACGGTCTCAGTCAATTCAGCAAAGATAGCAGACATGCACTGCTAAAAAGTGGTTTGGGCATTGCACAACCCAAAAGGCATTCTTTTTTTTTTGGTGAACCCAGCGTGTTTCTCTTTCATTAACCAAAAGCAAAAGTATGTACAATACCTATAGGTAAGTCCTAAGGCAGTGAGACTAAAACAAACTAACTATCTGTACACAAAATCAGTAAGCAAGCTTAAAGTGTCTAAGTAAGCTATATCCCAGCAATCATTAGGGCTTCGCCTAGGACCACCAAAAATCTGTGCATTCCTCTCGAGCCAAATCCTGTTAATAGACAACCCAGCAGTAGTCTTTTCCTATCCGTGCACCAACAGCAGATCCTCCATCTGCCAAGGATGAAACCTGCCATATTTACGGCTGAATTGATTCCAGAGCTTGCTGCTGTAGGGGCAATTGAAGAAGATATGAACAAGGTCCTCTTCAGCAGAACGGCAAAGGACACACCTTGAAGATAATGAAAACCCAATCCTCTACAGATACTCGCAGGTCGTAAGCTTATTGAGGAAGCATCTCCAAAGAAAGCAAGCAATACTTCTAGAGAACTTACTGCTCCACAGCCAAGAACCCTAGATCACCTTGACATGCTTCTTCCTGACCAACTCCCAGTCGTCCTTCAACTTGAAAGAAGTACCACCTTTGAAATGAAGCACATTAGCACCATTACCAAGAGGCGGAAAATCTTTAAGAACAGAACTAATGGAATCCACACCTCTAACATCAGGAAGGGACCAGCTGCTATTCAAAACACAAGACGAGATAACACCATTCGAACCCTTTCCAAAATGAAGGACCATATGAGCATCACAGCAATCCAGCAAACGTCTTCTACCAGGGAGCCACGGGTCCTTCCAAAATAAGAACCGATCCCCATTACCCACCTTGAGAGACGTATTAGCCTTCAGAATATCTCTCATACCTAGAAGCCTTCTCCACATCCAGGTCACATTAGATTTACATCTAACCGACCAAATAGATTCCTCCTTAATGTAACTCTCATGCACCCACTTTACCCAGAGAGACTCCTTATTAGTAGAAATGTCCCATAGATTCTTCAACAAGCCAGCTCTAGACCAATCATGCACCCTTTGCACCCCCAAACCACCTTCCTTCCTAGGACAAAAAATAGAATCCCGGGGAACCATATGCAGATGCTTCACTTTGTCGAAATCATTCCAAATAAAATCACGCATATGTTTCTCAATGTCATGAATCACCGCCTTCAGAATGGGAAAGGTTGCAGACCAGAAAATATGATAAGAGGAGAGAGTAGAAATCACCAACTCAATCCTCCCAGCAAAAGATAAGAGATTCCCTTTCCAAGTGTCCAGCTTCCTTCTAATTTTAACAACAATGGGGGAACACATCGATTTCATGAAATGACCAGTAAACAGAGGAAGTCCCAAGTATCTAACTAGAAAATCCGTCTTCTCTATATTAAGACAGTAAGCAATATTCTCCTGATCAACACTGCTGCGACTGAGAAAGAGTTGACTCTTCGTGTTGTTTAAGCTAAGACCAGAAACAACACAAAATTGGTCAAGAACCGGCCTTAACTGTTGCGCATAGGAAACGGAGGCTTTCGAGAATAGAAGCAGGTCATCCGCAAAGATAATATGAGAGATACCAAGCAGGTTAGAAGCTTTAGGAGGAGAAATAAGATCCTTCCGCACCTCATCACCAATAATCAAGGAAAACCCTTGCATAGTGATGACAAATAGATAAGGGGCAAGAGGATCGCCCTGCTGGACTCCATTAGATGCTTCAAAGGAACAACATGGATTACCATTAATAAGGATTTGAAAAGAAGCAAAATTGAAGCAGACCTCTATCCAATCAAGCCAGCACAGTGGAAACCCTATCTTCCACATGATGAACAAAATGTAATCTCTCCTCACCGTGTCATAGGCCTTTGCCAAATCAGCTTTAATACAGAGCATAGGAATCCCTTTAGGAGAGGAAAAGGAGCTCAACAAGTCATTTGCTAATAAAATAGCATCACAAATAGATCGACCTTTAATGAAAGCAAATTGATTCTTCTCTATCACCAAAGGGAGGATAACCTTCAGCTTATTAGCCATGATCTTCGTAATCACTTTGAACATCACATTGCATAAAGAAATAGGACGGAAGTCCTTCAGACAATTAGCACCCTGAATATTCAGAATAAGAGTCACAAAAGACTTGTTACATTCTCTAAGCAACTTCCCCGTATCAAAAAAACTAAGGACATCTTTAGTGATATCCTGACCAACAATGTGCCAACAGGATTTGAAGAAAGCACCGTTAAACCCATCAGGACCAGGGGCTCTATCATGATCCAAGCCTTTGATCACCACTTCCACCTCCTCCTTAGTGACCCACTTCCTGAGCTCCTGGATCTGAGTTAAATTCAGTCTAGGTAACTCCCAAGACTCCTTCCAATCAACAACAGAGGAAGGAGAGGAATTGAAGATATTCTTATAGTGATTCGTAATAGAAGCAGAGATAGCCTCAGGATCATTAATAGTGATATCACCATCTTGAAGAACGTGAATACTATTGATAATCCTTCTAGATTTGAGAGTGGCATAGAAAAAAGACGAATTCCTATCACCTTTTTTGAGCCACGTAGCTCTAGACTTCTATCTTAGAAAGCATTCTTCATCATGAACAGCTTTGCTAAGGTCCTTCCTAATATCAGTCAAAGACAACTGAAGAGCTATATTACTAGGATCAACTTCAATGTCTTTTTGAATAGCAGCCACCTTGACGTCCAACTCCTGCACCTTCGAAGAAAAATTGCTCACACAGTCTTTATTCCACTTAATAAGAGCATCTCTAATAGTAGCAAGTCTCCTATACACCCTATACATAGGTGCACCAACAGGAGATCTCTCCTCCCACGCCTTCTTCACAACATCTAGATAACCAGATTGAGTCATCCAAGCATTAATGAACCAGAAAGGACTATTCCTCCTTCTAACAGAGAACAAATGCAAGACAAGAGGTCGATGATCACTGATCGGATTGGGCACCACCTCTCCCCACATGTAAGGAAAAAGATCCATGAACTTAACATTGTAGAAAACTCTATCTAACTTCGAGAAGGTACTCAAACCTTTACGGCTATGACTATCCCAGGTGAAGAACTATCCCTTCATAGAAACCTCCAACAAACCAGTAACCTCCAAGGAACTATTAAAATACTGCATACTTCTTGGTAAAGGGTGGCTGCTTACCCAATTTCTCATTCGGGAAATGCACAACATTAAAATCACCCAAAATGCACCAAGGACCAGATAAACAAGTTAAGGAGATGTTATTCAAGGCATCCCACAAAATGGATTTGTCCATATCATCATTCGAACCATAAATAGCAGAGAGAAAGAAGATTGGAACATTGCTGCTAACCACCAAACTGTAGTGGATAATTTGCTCGTTCTCAAAGATTTTGTCAACCACCCAAGAAGAATCCTTCCAAAGGATGATAAATCGAGTATACGAATAGAAATTCTCATTAGCATAATACATAGCACCCGGCCAGACCTCCTCCACAATATCCTTCACATCTCCTTTATTGACTCCAGAATAATGTAAACATCACCCTTCACCCCGAAAGGCATTCTTCTAAATGCATAAGTGCAAAATAGGCAAATGAAGGTCATTTTCTCCTGGTCATCAGGAAGAATGGGAATTGGATAAAAACATTTCAAGGCAACAGAAATATTATTGATGGTTAAGGCTGTCTAGTACTTGATATAGAAAGGGAAGATGGAAATGATATTTCCCAGTAGCCTTATTTAGTTTTGTATCATCAATACACACCCTTCTTCCTATAACAGAACTGATGGGGATGAGCTCATCCTTGTCATTCTCCACAATAGTGGTTCCCCCTTTGTTAGGGACAACCTGGATAGGACTAACCTAGGGGGAGTCAAAGATGGGGTAGATAATTCTTGAAGTCAAAAGTTTGATAACCTCTAGACGCAAACCCTCTTTCATTTGTGGATTTAGTTTCCTTGAGGATCCATATAAGGCTGGTAATCTTCTATCATAGGAATTTTATGGATGCTAATATCTTGATTGATCCCTGTCAAATTAGTCATTGTGTATCCTAAGGAAGCTTTCCTCTTCCTAAGATCAGTCATGAGCTTGGTTTCCCATTCATGGATAAAATTTGAGTTAACGATAACAAGATAAAGTTGTTTCTTATCAAGGAATACATACTTAAGTCCTTCCTAGAGGGGTTACATCTTGTGTGCCTTGGGGGTTTAGGTTTTTCAACCTTGAGAGAGATCATTTTGAGGTCCTTAAATTCTTCATCATTGATTCCCTCAAATGTATCTAGATGAAGTCTAGATTTCTCCAATTTTTGATCTTCAAATCCATAATCAATACGAGTAACAAGGGAACTTTCGAGGGGATCCTTAAATAGTTCCCATTCTTGTCTCAAATGTTGGAGCTTCTCAATACAATCAAGGATATAAACATCTTCTTGAAGTCTTGGTCCGCGCATGCTTTCTAACACCCTAAAATGTAGGGTTTGTTTTCCTAGTCACAAGAAGATGGTTCCGACCTTGACATCAATCAAGGCACGAGAGGTGGCCACAAAGGGATGATGATGGGGTAGTGTAAATATTCCTTTATGTCCATGATGACAAAGTCACATGGGACACAAGTGTCCTTCCCAACCCTTACAAGTGTGTCTTCCATCATACCCATAGGTTTTGTCATAGATGAATCTACCAATTGGATGGTCATGATAGTCAAAAGCATGTCAAGAAATCCCAACCTCATGCAAAGACTATAGGGCATGATAGAAATACTAGCACCCAAATCTAAAAGGAGGCATTATCCCCTAGGTAACACCCAATCCCAAAGGAACCAGGTTCTTTCTTCTTCTCAGTCATTTTCTGCTGAACGATGTCTGATGTGGTTCTAGAAAATATTATTGTCTCGTGCTCTTTGTTTGTATACTTCCTAGTCAATAAGGTTTTTAGGTACATAGACCAAGCATGCATATCAACTAAAGCATCAAGGAAAAGAATATCCACATGCAACTTTTTCATGGCATCCCTCAGTTGCATGAAATGGGTATCAAGTCTATTTTGCTTTAGTTGGGTGACGTGGTTTATCATCACACTAACAGATTCACTCAGGGTTGAGATCCCCAAGCTTTTACCAAAACCAATGTGCAATAATACCACCCACAAGCAGACGAGCCTTATCGCATTATGGTTGAGGATCAAATCCCAAGAAACAACATTTATTAGAATCTTTATTAGTCGAGTCTAGTTAAAGTAAGACAAATATTTAGAATGATTGATTGATTTGAGGTTGATTAAACTAATTACAAGAAAGTAAAGGAAGGAATTAAAGTTGGATCTAGATAATTGCTATCGAATCATTGGGGTGGTACCAGGTTCACCACCACTACACATACAAACACATTCATTCACAAACATCCAAGAAAGATATAACTATCCAAATAGAGATGTTGCAAAACCCCCCATACGGGCATTAGGTTCGTGTAAGCATCACCTTAGGCATCAGATGTCTCGTCACTATATGGATCATACACTTACGGCTCCAAAGATATAGAAATCCAACTAAGGTTGTGGGGCCCCTATACAGGCGTTAGGCACACAGAAGCATCACCGTAGGCTAGATGGATCGTCCCCTTGTGAATCGTGCACTTACGACCTCTAGGAATCCTATTAGAAGTTCTCGTCAAGGAATCAAATACGTTAATCGATAAGGAAGTAGGTGATTAATCTACAAGAAAACATCGACGATTAACTAAGACGATAGAAAAATCCAACTAAGGTTGTGGGCCCCCTATATAGGCATTAGGCACATAGAAGTGTCACCATAGGCTAGATGGCTCGTCCCCTCACAGATCATACACTTACGACCTCAAGGAATCCCATTATATTTCTAGTTTGGGACTCAACCTCGTTAATCAACATTCTACCCTACGTATAGAAGTTCTCACAACATAGGGAAAAACAAGATGAAAGTAAGCAGGTAATCAAACTACAAACTTGAATGACTAATAATGAAATGAAAAGTTATATACATTGCCATGGAAAGTTGACAAATGATCATGCTTTCATGGGCAACGGGGCTAGTCCCCACACCCCAGAAAAAAGTAACTACTCGCTCATAATGCAAGAAACAAGAAGAATAAGAAAGAGAGAGAAATCTACCATGAGCATGGTGCAGAAGGTAGTCGTAGCCTGGTGAAGGTGATGTAGTCTTCTACGTCACGTCAGAGTAGATCTAGATCAGAATCTAGGGATGCCAAGACAGACCAGGCAGTCTTTCTCACTCCTCCTTCCTTCTCTTCTCAGTCTCCTTGATTACAGCACGAACAATAGGTGGAGTGAAACATGTGTGGATGATGGATCTGGATCAGACCTATGTACAGGTATCCTATCAACGTCCCAGAACCAATGCCCAAATGAAGACCTTGCTGGTCCTATTTATAGGCTCGGGTCTGGTCCTCACATTTTTGGTGTGATTCCTCCATACATTTTGGTCCAAACGGTTTGGTTATACTTGACCAAATGGTCCTGAGATATTTTCCTCCAAATAGTTTTGGGTGTGTGACCATACATTCTTGCTTTCATATCTCCAAACAGTTTTGCAAATATGACCAAACGGTCTTTGCTTGGTGGCTCAAACAGTTTTCTCTACCAATTTTGGAGGCAATTTCCCAAATGATTTGTCATTGAGAAGCTCCATACAATTTTGCGAAAATGACCAAATGGTTTTGGTGCATTCATCAAACAATTTGGAATGCTTTAAGTGTCCATACGGTCTTGGAATGTCAGCCTCCATACGATCTTGGAGGCTCATACGGTCTTGAACTCACTCATGTACAAACGGTCTACTCACAATCTCATGATCCTATCGGTCTCAAGGACCATTCACAGCTAGTTGGTTTAGGACCCCCGATCGGTCTCGGTCCATCGTTGTGTAACCGATCCTCCATACAGTCATCACAGCTCTTCTACTCCAAACGGTCTTGGAAGTACTGCTAGCCACACAGTCTTGAAGACCGCTTGCGCTTGATTGATCTTTGAGAACAGTTTTCATGATGGCCACTTGCAGGTAGAGTAGGTGGTGACAAAGATGCAGGCGGCGTGGGCGAGGTCGATTCTGGTTACAGGTTGAATGGAGAAGGTGACAGTGGCAGTAGTGCTAGGCGGCGGTGCAGGTCGCGACTACTGATGAGTTAGGGATTGCTGGTGCAAGGATGAAGGTAGAGGAAAAAAATGGAGTAGGAGCGGGGTGCTGCTACAGTGAGTGAGGTTGAGTTGCAGGTGGAACTTGGATGCAGCGGTTGGTGTAGGATCTAGGGGTTGGAGGGAGGAAGAAGAAGAAGGGAAGTAGGGTCCTTCATATGACCTTGAGAAGGTTATTGCCCATATGGTTTTGAAGACCGATGGGTTCTAACGGTCTTGAGACCGTATGAAAGGGAGAGCACTCAAAACCATTAAGGAAAACCATTTGGGTGAAACCGATTGGCCAAAACCGTTAGGAGACGTTGATATGCTATCGGGCGGTTGAGATAAATCAATGAAGGTGAAGTTTAATTATGAAGCAAGGGTGGATTAGGGTTAAGTAGAAGTGGGTTTGATGGTGAAGTTGATGAAGGTGTGATGACCTCATGGATTTGAGACCAATGGATCAAAACTGGTTGGACAAACCGAATGGGTAAACTATTTGGTCAAAAATGATTGATCAGAATTGAGGCTGAGAGGCTTGAGTGAAGGTGAGATTCAAATGAATTTTGAACCTCATCATGACCTACATAAAATTATCATGAACTTAGTTAAAAACCTTGATAATTGAACCATTTAAATAATTTTGCACATTTTGTTATTTAGTAAATGAAATAGAATGCATTAAGTCAAATTGAGCCCAAGATGGTGATTGGATTTCATGATGAAAATGCATTCATCATTGGGCTTGGTCTGGCAGACGGGGTTTGTAAGTAGGGATTTTTGGCTCATCAATCTCCATGGGTGGGACCACAGGAGCATGGATGGTAGCTTCAGGTGATGGGGGGCATCAACAATCACAATGTCATCATCCTCAAAATACAAAGGTTCAACTAGGGGTTTCTATAGAAGAGGGGGAGCAGAATGTGTCTTCCAAGAACGAGTAGAGACAACATTAAGTTGTTTTGGTTGTTTTGGATTATTTTTTAGACTGTTCAATAAAGGGTCAGTAGGTGGATTTTGTTGGGCAAAGAATTGGACCACTGAGCGTCACTTGCATTTTGGTGATCTTGTTGGGAAAGAAGGATTTGATATGTGGAAAGGTTGCATTGTTCCAGGGAAGCTAAACTTTCATCAGTTGAGATTGTAGGAACATTCTATTGTTCTTGAGGTTGGGGTGGTATCTGATTAAGGTTTTGAAATTGTTTCCCTAGGTAGGGCCCATGGTTCTAGAAATTACCCCTATAATTCCCTTGGTTCCCAAAGTTCTTTTGATTGTTATTGTATGGGAGGCCTGCTGGTGGACAATAGTTGGCTTGAGGGTACGAGAGTCTTTGTTGAGTAGGGAGTTGAGAAGCATTTTCAGCTCCTATGGGATTTCCATATTGGAATTTGGCATGGTTTGTAGCTTGATTAGGATTCTAGTAAACCTTGCCTAGGATACTATGGATTGATTTTAAAACCTCTACTTGCTACCCAACTTCAGGATGCATGGGAGTGTTATATAGGTATTGACATTGAAGGGTAGCATGATCATACCCTTAGTGGATCCCATAGAGAGATTATGTGGCTCCAACTTGTTGGGGTTGCCTCTCATAAGAGTTGAAGGATGACTCCATGCGGTATTTTTTAAAAGAAATCATCTTAAGGGCTTCAATGATGGTACAAATATCTAGATTTACCTTTGCCTTAGCTACCTTGAGGACCCCTCCAGTTCCTCATCTTATTAGAGTTTTAGAGTCTCGTTTTACTACCTGCCAAGAACTTTTGAAATTTTGCAACATAAGTTTCCTCCAGATTAGGAATCAAGGAATTTATAAGTGTCATCATCAGCACCACAGTTTAATATCTCAATGAGTTGATATTGGGAAATATAGTGGTGAGGGAAACATCAAAGGAGTTCCCTAAATTTTTTCCAAGCTTCTTCTAGCATTTCTTTGGGACCACTGAAAAGAGAAGGATTTGTCCTCTGATTTCATAGGTGAGGGAAGGAGGGAAGTATTTATCTAGAAACTTGGTTTGAAGTGCCTCCCAAGTGGTGAAATTTTCTTCACTCTCCCTTGAAATATACCAATTGTTGGCTTGCCTAGAGAGAGTATTTGAATAATCAAAGTCTTGTGGTGTCTTTAGAATCTCCTGGGATCTTGTGTAATGAAAAAAGCTCAGTAAAACATTGGATGTAATCTTTAGCAACTCTTACCCTTATTCCTAGAAAATTAGTTGGTCTAAAGCATGGTGATCTATTTAGTGCAGATCTCAAATTGGGGGCTATAATTTTGGGTAGAACAATGAGATGTTTGGATATCCCTTTTTAGGTGTAGAAAAATCTTTTAACCATTTTTGTGTCTCAGCCTCCCTTTGATCAACATCTATGGCCCCTTATTTGGATATATAGGTACCACACATAGCGGCCTCATGATCTATATGCTTGGACATCATTTTCTCTCTTTGAGTAGTAAGTGCTTTCTCAATCCTATGTGTAACTTCATCCTCATCCATCCTAACTCAGGTTGCCAATTCAAATGGTGGAAGGCTCTTTCAATCTCTGGATCAAAAATTGGTGGCATGAAATCAGCATTCAGCAAGCATTAAATGCAAATATAATATTGAAAGATATATTTGAGCATTGAGAAAAAAATTTATTGGAATGGAAACTTAGAAAAAGGAAGAGATAGCACTTTCACAATGGTACTCAAAAGGCAAAAAAAAGGTATTGTTCAAAAAAATTTAGGCTTGGAGAACCTGATGTGTTGTCCCCGGTAATGACACCAATTAATATGGATCAAAGTGCACACCAATTCACTAAGATAAATTTTTCTGGAGTTTAACCTTTGCTTTCCAATTAAGTTTTAGTATTGAAGGGTCAATCCCATCGAACACTATTTTTAAGATTATTTATTTTATCCCAATAGATTTTTGACCTTTATTTCTTTTTGAAATTTTTTTAATATATGAACAAAAAAGTAAATTTTGGGTTTTGGAGAGTTATTACACTAGAAAATGAAATTAAAGTTGAAAGTAAGAAATGAAAGATAGAAAGAAGGAAGACTATTAGAAAAAAAATATTATCTATGAAAAAGAAAATAAAGTACTAGAATTGAAAATATGTGATTGTAAATAAGTGTTGAAAGAATGATTGAATCAGATGGGGAACACATCTGGGCTAAGGGGTTTCACCACCTTAGCCAAAGTGAAAACAAGATCCAAGGAATACATGAAAATAAAGATAGAAGCATATATGTGAATCATTCGTAAATAAAATACAAGAGATGAACTCTATGTGATCCCATTGGTCTTGGGCATTCATGCATCCTAGTCCTTCATCCTAAAGGGGATTTTTCTATAGTCACATCTAAATCCCATTAAATGTTTTAGGTGTTCTAAATCTTAGTTTCCATAATTGAATCTGTCGAAGTTAACCAATAATAAAAATGATTAATTACTTCATTTAAATCGACAATTTCTAAATTGAGAACCACCCATCTAATGAAATACTTGATCCGGTTAACACATGGCTAAGGAGCTACTTCCGTCGCCTCGATAAAGGAACTACTCACTAGCCATGTTGAGGAATACAGAAATAAGGGAAATACGATAGAAAACCATAGACCAAATGTACATAACATCCAAGGAGGCCTATGTAGGTGACTATTAAATAGCTTGCTCTCTTAGTCCCCTTCTCCAAGAGAAGGAACTACAACAGAATGAGAAATAAAGAAAGATCTAGAATAAAGAACTAAGCTTTATTACAGAATGAGGATTACACTATGAATTGAAAGTATAAAACTTAATCAAAACATGCAAGTACAAAATTGAGGACCCTCTTATTAGTGGAGTCCCCCATCCATTTATAGGGAAGGAGGGGTGGAAACCCTAAGGGGGTAGGAGGAAAAGGAGAGAGAGTGCTAACTTTTGGTGTTTGTGCACTACAAGACAACTGTCTCGTTTGGATAAAGCACCCGTCTCACTGGTGACGTGGTGTGGCCTGATAGGCATCGGTTGAACCCTAAGAATAGGGGGTGGTAGTGCCCTTTGAATCTATTTCTTGGGGTTGATGCATTCTCTAAACTGACCATTTTGTCTTGTGATATGACAGGTTGGTGCCGCTATGCGCAAAAATAAGAGTTAAACCCTAGAATGAGTTGTGGCACCCTTTCATTCTAACTTGATGTTCAAATTGACTTGACACGTCTATCTAGGCATTGTGAGTCAGTCTTTTGGGGTGTCTGGGATAGGCGTCTGGCTCATGAAATGCTTCGGGAGAAGTTTCTTGAGAAAATGTAGAGACGAGGGCCAAAATGGTAATTTGGCTCTTAATGTGGAATATTCTGGAGGAAATCCGACCGTCTAGGATCACGAGCTGGGAATCTCGTGTGCTCAGTAGATCAGATCCTTCATGTGGAGGAAAACCTATAAAAGAGTATTAAGAGAATAAATATTTGCAAAATTAATCAAAAAGTGGGTAAATTACAAATTGTCCTAGAAATTACCTAAAAAGAGATAAGTTCTAACAAAAAGGACTATGAAAATTAAGCAAAAAGATAGATGAATATGCATTCATCGGTGCACATATTATCCTATGGAGATGCTACATATAAATGTTAAGCTTTTAACTAGGTGTATGATCTAATGGTTTATCCTTGTGTGTTGTATGGTAATATTAAATCATGCTACCTTGATAAACCAACTTAGTATAATCAAGTGTTGGTGCATAATTCATACTTATATTTCTTATAAGATAAAGGAATAATCTCATGATGGTTATGGTGACCCTACTATGTTACTTGTGAACATCAGAGACCCTTAATGAAATATTATGTTGAACCTTCATACCGCAAGTAAGATGATGATTACTAGAACTCTCTATAAGTTTAGAAACATAATGATGTTCGTGCAGGAGGTATATGAATGGTGTTAACGACTTTGGGGCATGTATAAGACCTAATAAAGGTATAATTCTCTTTATGTGTGACAAGTAGTGGTTCCCTTTGATGATATGATAAGGAATACGTCTCTTAAATTTTATATCTTCTAAAGTTGTTACATAACCATGTTTTTGTAGTAATATCTTAGGGTTTATATGTAACTTGATTGATGCAGACTTAACTCACCCAATTGGCATAAACTAATCAAGTAGTCGTAATCATTTAGTGCCCTATATCATACAACTATTTAGTGTTAGAACTTGTTGGATAGGGAAATGAGTATTCCAAAATGGAAGCTCGGAGTCATATACTATTGAGTATATGGGGGTGTAGGGAGGGCACATCCTTCTCATCCTGATCCAAAGGTTATGGATAATGGTTGTGGACGTATCTAGGATTATTATGTTTCTTTTCATGTGATGTTATTGAGGACAATTGTATATGTACCTCAAATGATAGGGTTTGTATACCCTAGTTTCTAGTGTCACGGCCTATATACAAATGGCATTCAAGGATGTTTGTAGCTTGACTCATATGTCACTATGGTAGAATCATACCGACTGAGGGGAAGAGATCTTAGGATTTCGTATCTCCTAGATCTTGTATGGAACTGATTGTGACTTTGCAATGGTCGGTTTGAAGTTTGAGTGGTATACCTCAAACTCCACAGGGCTTATAAAAGATGTAACCCAACCATATAGCATACTAGTTTAGGGTTAAAACACAGTTCACATTGGTTGCAAACCCTTTCCTTATTTCTTATCATGCTTAGTTCATATATATAATGCGATAAGAGAAATCATCTGCTTAAATATTGATAGTTTTATCTGTTCATCTGTATATTGTGTTAATCATGATTTATATGTTCTATCTACTTATTCTACTTCATCTTCTTGATAAAATAACATGTTTTAATCAAGAACGTTGTTGAGAGTTATATCTCTCACTGGTACATGGGTCTCATACATCTTTTTAGGTGATCATCAGTGACGTCGTTAGGCTCGTGGTGGTGGGAAAGAGTGGTTGAAGAGTAGTAGAAGTAGAAAGTGGGCTAGTCTATAGTGTGTCACAAAGTCATCCATGTACTGTCAAGTTTAGGCATGGGATGTTTTGTAGATGACATGTACATCGCACGAGCTTTTGGCAGTATGTCAATGTTGTATATGGCATGCATATGTGTGGAACTAGGCTTTTGTATACATGTTGTAGCTGAGATCACTACATATATATGTAAATACTTGGTATGGTATGTGGTTTTATATAGGTTGTTGGACTTAAATTTTAATGTCCCTAAACATGTTGATGATGTTTAATTCAGTTTCAATTATCCCTATTTTCTTCGTGTGTGGTTAATTATTGATCATCATATTTTTCAATTCATAGTAATCTAGTTTACCGTGGTGGGGCATTATAGTTTGGTTGGAAGTTTGGTTGGTATCAGAGTCCTAGGTTCGCTAAGTATACATGTACATAGGACTTAGATTTTTTATTGGTTCTTATGTAATCCAACATATATGTTCATTGCTTATACTTATGCAGATATGTCTGGAGAACATGAAGGGCATGTTGAGAGTCGCTATGTTGTGCCAAGAGGTGGCAGTAGGATGCCAGTACAGGATAGTAGAGTACCTATCACGGGGTCAGAATAGCTTGCACCACCTTGGTTTGACCCTGCATCCATTGCCAACCCAACTTTATAGTCCATATATGGACATCTCATGGCAACGATTTTGCATTTAGCAGATAGGCACCTGTACCTCAATCTAGGGTAGTCATCCCTAATACAGAATCTGAGGGTCCTGAGAAGATAAGAGGTTGAAATGTGTTGGAGCTACTGAGTATGCAGGTAAAGTAGACCCAATGGACATTGATATGTGGTTAACTAAGCTAGAGAAGGCATTTAAGATCCTGAACATAGTAGATGAAGACCACATGAAACATGTTCTTTACCTATTGAAAGGCAATTTTGGCCTTTGATGGGCCATAGAAGCAAAGAAGAGACTACGAGTTGGAGTGAGTTGGGAAGAGTTTTGGTGTGAGTTCATAAGCAGCTAGTTCCTTGAGACATACCTAGACGTGAAGATTTCTTAGTTCGAGAAGTTTCACCAAGGGTCGATGTCCATCAATGACTACGAGGTGCAGTTCATGGAATTGTTGAGGTTTTGTCTGAACATGGAAATGACAAAGAAGGAGCAAATTTATAGGTTTGATAAGGGTCTGAGCTCATAGTTGTCTATGAAAGAATCCACTAAGGAGAAAGAGATAAGTTCTCTATCTTTGTGGAATCTGAAGGAGGATTGAGAGGTCTTCACTTGAGAAATGTGATGCCAACATAAGGAAGAAACCATCTCAATTTCAAGGACATTCATCTGCTGGCTTCAAGAAGTCAATGTTTTCATCATCAGAGTACCAACAATCAAAGTAGACATCAACCTTTTCTGATCTTAGGTCATGAGTACAGTTATAGGGGTTCCCTAGTAAAGGGAGAGACCATATCTTTCTATCAATCAGAGCACCCAGTGCAACATCAGTGTCAGTGTTAGTGACAGAGACATCTAGGTCATAGCATGATTCGAGCACTTGTTTCAAGATTTCACAAGTCAGGCATGTGAGGTGATCCTTCCCCATGAAAGGAGAGGAAGTGACACTACAGCTGAGGTAGAGTTAGTGAGATTCACAACAATAGTACAAAAATGTTAGTGATAGAGGACATGGTCAAACATCATAGGAGAGGTCATTTGGACTAGCCGACATAGGATGAGGATGACAATAGGTGATGGCTAGGTTATATGACATGATTTAGTCAGAGGGAGTGATCAATCCACTGGTCATGATAGGTCAGATGAAAATTTTTCATTCTAATTTATCTTCTTATTCTTTCATATCTATTTTGGTTGAGCCTGAGTGTGACACACTCATTTGTCACCAGTAAGGTGATAATATTTGTTATTTGCCTTTTTCTAGTATATTTGATAGCCTTTTTCTAGAAACCCCTTTAGTTGGTTCTGTTGCGTTGTAGGAGGTGTGTCCATCGTGCTTTCCTTCTTTCTCAAGATGCAACATTCAATTGGATCTCATGCCACTTGACATGCATGGATTCAATGTGATCCTAGGCATGGATAGCTTTCAGAAGTATAAGGTTGGTTTGGAATGTAGTTTTAAGGTTGCAACATTTCATCATGGATATGTCACTTGGACTTTCCAAGGAGATACGAAGACTCTTCCTATGTGTTTGGTATTAGTTGTGATAGAAGAGAAGTTTTTGTGACAAGTGTGTGAGGCTTTCTTCGATCATGTTGTGGATGACAAGGTGAGGATTCCTAGAATCTAGGAGTTTAGAAAATAGTTGCAAAAGTTGCTGGAGAAGGGTTTCATCATATAGATCACTTCACCTTGGGTGCTCTAGTGTTGTTTTGAAGAAGAAGGATGGTTCTTTGAGGATTTGTATAGATTATAGGCAGTTGAACAAGGTCACAATAAAGAACAAAGACCTGTTGTCAAGGATTGATGATATGTTTGATCAGTTGAGAGGTGGTATGGTGTTATCTAAGATAGATTTGAGGTTAAGATATCATCATCTGAGGTTCAAGGTGGATGACATACCTAAGGCTAATTTTAGAACTAGGTATGGTCATTATGAGTTTGTGGTTATGCCGTTTGGGATAACCAATGTACCAACAATTTTTTATGAATAAAGTGTTCATACCATATCATGCTCATTTCATAGTTGAATTTATAGATGATATCTTGATATACTTCAGGGAGAGTCGTCAATATGGGCAACATCTTTGCCAAGTGTTAGCATTGTTGAGGAAGCACTGGATGTATGTCGAGTTCAGTAAGTGTGAGTTTTGGTTGACATAAGTATCTTGTCTTTGTCTTGTCATATCCTCTAAGGGTGTTTGTGTAGATCATGAAAAGGTGGAGTTAGTGTTGGAATAGGAGTATCCCAAGACACTAATTGAGGTTCAAAACTTACAAGGCCTAGATGGATACTTTAGGAGATACATTAAGAATTGTTCCATAATGTTCCCTTAACAAAGTTGACTAGGAAAGGTTTTCCTTTTGTTTAGGATGACATGTGTCAAATCTCTTTTCAGTTGTTGAAGGAGAAGTTGACCAATGCTACAGTGTTAGTGCTTCCAGACTAAGGGAAAGGCTACATGGTCTTGTGTGATTCTTCAAAGAATGGATTGGTATGTGTTCTAATGCAGGATAAGAATGTGATTTTTTTTCTTCATGACAACTTAAGAAATATGAGGAGAACTACTTGCACATGATTTCAATGTAGCAGTAGTGCTTCTTGTGCTGAAGATTTTGAGGCACTATTTGTATGGGAAGAAGTGTTAGATCTTCTCAGACCACAAGAACCTTCAGTATAACTTCTCAGAGTAGGAGATGAACATGAGGCAAAGAAGATTTATGGAGCTGATAGAAGACTATGACTACATAATAGATTATAAACTTGACAAGGAAAATGTGGTAGATGATGCATTGAGAATGAAGTAATCTTCAACATCATCTACAGACATGGCGCAATTACACTCCATGGTGTGCCACAAGAGGAACATGTTAGTGTCACTTAGATGAATCTAAAGTTAGAGGTTTCCTTGTTGGCATGATTTCTAGCATAGTTGCAGGTTTAGACAACATTGATACAATAGATCAAAAATGCATAGAAGGATGATACAGTAATACAAACATCAGATCATAGTTTGGCAGCAAGAAGCATGATGGCTTTCATGAGTTGGATGATGTGATATTTTGTTTTCATAACAAGATAGTGGCTCCAAAAGTTGAAGGCCTAAGAGAGATGGTACTTGAGGAGGCTCACTCCTCGATGTATGTGATGCATCTCGAAAGTATAAAGATGTACCATAACTTAAAGGATTTCTACTGGTGTCTTGGTCTAAACATGTGGTGTGGTAGTGTTTATTGCCAAATGTCTAGTTTGTCAACAAGTCAAGGTGGACCATTAGCAACCGACAAATAAGATCAAGGTGATACAACAACATTTGAAGGTAGTCTGGGATAGATAGAAATTTTATGTTGATAATTGTTGCAGACAGCTACAACACAAGTTGGATACTATGTGTACCTTAAGGTTTCCCCTTGGAAAGGCATGTTAAGGTTTTGTAAGAAGGCTAAGTTGGTTGTTAGGTTCATTGGACCTTACCCAATCTTGGAACATGTTGGAAAGGTGGCATACAAGTTGGAGTTTCCTATAGAGTTGTGTAGTTTGCAAAATGTCTTCCATGTTTCCATGTCAAGAAAGTGTCACCCAGACAAAGAGTAGACATTACAGCTAGTGGTGGTTGAGTTTGAAGAGGATGTTTCTTATATGCAGTGTCATGTGTTGATTCTAGATACCTGCCTAAGAAAGATGAGGAAGAAGGATATAGACTCAGTAAGGGTGTTATAGTATCATCGTGGTGTGGAGGAATCAACGTGTGAGTTAGAGTATGAGATGCGTAGGAAGTACCCGTTTTTGTTTCAGTAAGATTTCAAAGGCAAAATCCCTCTGAGGGGTTTATAGTTGTAAGACTCATGACCTTTATTTATGATTAAACATGCTTACTTATCTTAATTGTATTCTTAAAACTTTAATCAAACCCTATATGTTCTTTGATATCATGTGACAAAGCTAAGTTTCAAGTTTGGCCCAGTTTAAACACTATTTGAGTAAGTTTTGCAATATCTATGATTATAAGGGTTTTTCTTGTAATTTTTCACATTTATGTTGTACCTCATAAGTTTTCATATCATGCTTGATGTGTTTGTACCTTTGGGTGCCTAGTTGCACCATCGGATGTGTGGTGAAATCTACCTTAGGGTTGAGACTAATGTTTTTCACCTAAGTTTCCCTAACTTGAAGGTCCACATTGAGGTGTTAAGATCCAATGGTGGTCTATTGGTTCTAAATATTTGATGGATTTACTCTAGAGGAAGCAAGGTCGAGGGTTCTCCAAATGAGGTGCAACAACTAATGGAAACCTCAGGTTTTGTTTTTTGGCCACGTGAAAGCAGAAGTCGATGGACCACCTAGTGTTGAAGGTCAGTCGTCCTTTTGGGGTACACATCAGATGGTCCCCTTGATTTAAGAATCAATGATTGTCCTAGTTTTGCATGGATAAGATGTTTTGACCACGGTACACATGGGATGCATGTCTTGACACATGTACCTTCCTTTCTCTCTCACTCTAAGCTTTATATACCCTTTTCCTTCCACCCAAACGAACCATTTAGACTCTCTCTTCTTGTTCTTATTACTTGGAGATTTGTCCTTCTTTATTAATTAAGAAGAAGGATCTCAAGAACGAGAAAGTTTGATTGATCTTGGTTGCATATGCTTCTATGGTTTGGATCTTCCCTCTCTTGAAGCTTTTGGATCTTCCTTACCATGTTTCTTGGCCTAAGCAAGTAAGACCACCTTCCTTCCTTCATTTTCTTTCCTTGCCTACCTTTTTCTCTCTTCTTTCTTAGTCATCCTTGGTGTTTTTGGTGTCACTTATGCTAGATTTTGAAGACACCTTCTTTCTTCATCTTTGAACTAATGTTTACTTGCTCTTGGAGAAAGGAATTAACCTGGATCTGTCGAGTGCTCAAGCTAGGGTTTCCTATCTCTCTCTCTCTCTTTTTGAGCTACCTTGTTATTTGGAGCTTCTTCTCCTATCTTGAGGTGAGTTATATAACCTTCTTCACATTTACTACTTAATATTAGATTGCATGTATAGATCTTTCTCAAAAAACATAGTAGGAAATATAAATATTCTTCCTTGTCTAGGATTTAAGCTTATGTGGTAGATCTTGCTCTACAAATGAAGTAGCTAGTAGAAAGATGCTTCATGTCTAGGGTTTAAGCTTATGTGGTAGATCTTTAGTAGATGACCTTCCTTGATGAACCCCTTAATCTTATGCGCAACTACTTTTTGGAAGTAGGAGCCCCAGCCCTTGCATGCTTGTAGAGGTTGATGGTTTTGGTTTCCTCAAATGATGGCTTTGTATAGGTGTCGTGGTCTGATTTCTACCTTATTTCATGAATCAATGGTGTATCACCTTGTAAGAACTCATGGTTGGTACTTAAGTTCTATTTTGATGGACTCGTGCTTAAGAAATGATGGTTTGTTTCCTCTACAACTGATGGTCTTTATGCTCTCACTTAGTGGTTCAAATAATGGTTATCTCCTTATTTGTAAGTTCTGATTTCCACCCATTGTCAGCAATCAATGCTCCACTGGTTTCAAAAATGATGGCTTAATTGTGTCATGATTTGATAGTTATTTTGTTGTTCACAAATGATGGCTTACTTGGGTTCAAGATCTAATGTCTTCTCTAGGTATAGGATCCAATTGTTTGCTTAGTGTCCACAATTAATGATGTTTCTAATGTTACAAACAATGGTGCTTCTAGTGATAATATCTGATTGTACCTCTAAGTACATGATGCATTGGTCCTGCTATATGCATGATTCAATGGTATTGCCTACCTTGAATTAGATGGTTTTATGTGTGGTCCATGATTTGACAGTTTGTGCTCAATGCACATGATCTGATGGTTTGGCTTTGATGCTTATAATTTTATGATTTTTTTAGGTGTATCCATGATCTGATGGGGATGCTAGATGTAAATGTTAAGCTTTTACGTAAGTGTATGATCCAATGGTTTATCCTTGTTTGTTGTATGGTAACATTTTTTCATGCTACCTTGTTTAAATCAACGTAAAATAATCAAGTATGGTGGATAATTCATACTTATCATTCTTGCATGATGGAGTCATAATCTCATCATGGTTATGGTAACCCTACTACTTGTAAACGTCAAATCCCCTTAATGTAATATTATGTTGAACATGTGTACCACAAGGAAGGTGATGATTAGTAGAACTCTTTAGAAGTGTTGAAAGATAATGATGTTCTTGTAGGAGGTATGTGAATGGTCTTAATGACCTTTGGGCATGTCTAAGCCATAATGGAGGTGTAATTATCTTTATGTGTGACAAGGATTGATACCCTATGATGATTTAATAAGGAATATGTCTCATATGTTTTCTTCTAAAGTTTTTACATGCCCATGTTTTTGTAGTAATCACTTAGGGTTTATGCATAACTCACCCAACTAGCATTAACTAATCAAGTGAAACCCTATCATGTAGTGCCCTATGTTATGGAACTATTTTGTGTCAAAACTTGATGGATTGGGAAACGAGTATTCCAGAATCCAAGCTCGCAGTCATATATTGTTGGTTATATGTGTGTGCAAGGAGGTTACATCCTTGTTATCATGATCCCAATGTTATGGTGGACGTTTGATGTTGTATAATGAATGATTATGTTTTTGTTTGTGTGATGTGATAGAGGATAATTGTAGTTGTACCTTGGATAATAAGGTTTGCATACCCTAGTTCCTCGCATCTTGACCTATATACCAAGGGTGGACTAGGGTTTTTCCATATTGAATCAAATGTCTGTCCGACAAACTCCTAATGACAGAGGGGAAAAGATTTTAGGATTTGTCTCTCCTAGATCTTATACGGAACTGATTGCTACTTTGTAATAGTTAGTTGTATGTTTGAGTGGTATGAATTAAACTCCCCAAGGCTTCATAAAATTTATAATCTAGATTTATATCATTTCTATTTAGGATTAAAACATGATTCACATTGGTTGTTAACCCTTGCCTTGCTTCTTACAATGTTTAGTTGATATATATAATGCAATAAAAGAAATCAATTGTTTGAATAGTTATGACTTTATTTTTTCCTCTTAATATTGTGTTGATCATGCTTTATGTGTTCTATCTGCTTATTCTACTTAATGTGCTTAATAAAAAAAACATGTTATAATACAGAATGTTATTGAGAGTTATATCTCTCGCTTGGACATGGGTCTCGCCTCATGGGTCACCATAAATTTTTAGGTGATCGTCACCAATGTTGTCAAACTCATGGTGGTGAGGAAGAGCATCTTGAAGAGAAGTAGAAGGAGAATGTGGGCTAGTGTATAGTGTGTCCTAGAGTCATCCATGTACTTTTAGTTTTAGGCATTGGATGTTATGTAGATGATATGTACATCACTTAAGTTGTTGACAGTATGTCCATGTTGTATATGGATTGTATATGTGTGGAACTAGGATTTTGTATACAAGTTGTGGCTGAGGTCACTGAACAGATATACAAATACTTGGTATGGTATATATTTGTACATGCTTTTATACAAGTTGTTGGAGTTACACATAAATGTCTATGAACATGTTGGCGATGTTTAGTTTTGTTTTAAATATCCTGCTATGTGGTTAATTAGTGATTGATCATGTTTTTCATTCTTAGTAATCTCATTTAGATGTCTGGGAGATATAAGAATCTTGTGTCTCATTTAATGTTCTTATCCATAAATCAGGGATCTCATTTGTAAGGATCATAACTGTCATGAAGAATTAGGGATCAAATCATTGTTCACATTTTTTTAAATGAAGAAACATATTCTATTTATTTAATTGGAATCAAAGTTAGATAAGAAAAGCTACAAAATCATAGGGATATTTCCCATGTCCCTAAAAAAGGTAACTACTCTATATTTCTCATAGAAGTAGGAAAAAAGATAAGAGATGGAAAAATCATGTTTCTAGCAACACTTTGTAGACTTTATGAGGAAAAACGTGATTTTGTCTCCCCTTTCCTTGCTCCATTCATCCATTTATAGCTATGAGATAATAGGAGGTTGATGTCTTTGTTTGCACTCTCCCCTCCTTTTATAGCATGGGAAGTTCCCTAGAAACCCTGAGAATAGTGTCTAGTAGTGCTACAATTTTCAAGATCCACCACCCCAGTCGATCACTTGGCAACCCGATTGGTCGACAGGCTTAAGTGTTTGTGTGACTGTCAAGCAGGTCATCGTCCAATTGGAATTTAATTGGGAGACTGGTGATATGATACTTTGGCATGAACGAAAGGCATTTGGTTGGTTCATCCATGAAAACTCACCTTCCTAGATTGGGTTGAGTTGATCGACTAGACAGATAGTCGATTGTTCGATGTTTGTGTCTCTTTCTAATTCTACTACTGAATCGGTTTATCATAATGTGCCAATCAACTGAGTGGTTTTTGGGGAGGCTGGAGTTATACAATTATCACATCTTCATCTTCTAATAATTTGGGTAATTATGTGAATTCTTGTACTTTGGGGTTGAATGAGTGACAATGAGCATAAAACCTACAAAGTCTGAACAAAACTAATATAACTCTAATTAAGGAGACAAAAGTAAGGAAATTACAGTTAATTCCTAATATTGAGAAAAAGTAACATACTATCCTAAATAAATGTCCTAAAAATGTGATAAAACATATAAATATGAATTCATCAAAACTCTACTATCGACTTGGATAATGTATTCAAGATTTACATATGGTATTAGAGTGATAACCCCTCCAATAGGTAGGGACCATATGGGTATGTGACATGCCAGTCTTGAGCCTTACAATGTAGGCATGTTGAAATTATGATCAAGAGCTTGGTGTCCATGGGCCATTCTTGGTTTTCACTAATATGGGGAAATATTATGAGACTATAGTTGAGCCTTAAGAGGATGTCAAGAGTTTAAGTGGGGGATATTATAATGTCTAAGGATTTGAGAAATCAGTTACAATTACCTTGAAAGGAATGATTGGACTACGCATATCACCAAGGTGCACCTCAATTTTAGGGAACCCATCATAAAGAACTCCTAGTTTGGCATGCTCAACTTGGAGTAGTACTGTGAAGGGTGACCAGTCAAAATTTTGATCTCAAATTGTCTGTGGGTGAGGACAAAGGGCATAGTCAATGCACAATTGTATGTGGGGCCATTGGTTATTCTTGGAACTCTACTAGACCCTTGGGAAATATACATGGGCTTTATGTAAATGTAGCATCTAAGTTAGTTAAAAATACACCATATGCAATGTGGGGTTAGAAAATGTTGCAATGTTCTTTCATAAAGATAGATGGATATGAATCTTATGTTAGGAAATTGCCTTTGGTTGGAACTCAATATTGTCAATGTTACTTTGTTGGAAACCTTAAGAAAACTATGGGATACTACTTTATATTCCATATGACAAAAAAAATTGTTCCTAGAACTATTGTGTTCAATTGCATATGCATATGACATATTATTCACATTTTCTCATTATTTGCAAGAACTGGGACACCGATCTCTTCAGTGGCTAATCCCATGGGACATGGAGAGATTTTTCTCATTGAATTTTCATGCTAAACCCCTTCATCATCTTTCTAATGTATGTTCTCTTACTTAGTTCATGAAGCTTTCTCATTGAATTTGCATGCTAAACTCCTTCATCATCTTTCTTCTTCTTGAAGGCCCAATTACAACCTATAGGTTTCACCCTTTAAGGTGTACCACCAAGTTCATACCTTGTTGGTGTACATGAATTCCATTTTGGATATAATTTCTTCAAGCCATTTATCCTACTATGGTCCTTCAACGACATCTAGGTAGGTTTTCTAGATCATTGTCTATGACTGACTTTATACCTTCTTGAGCTATAAGATAGCATAATATTTCAAGCTCTAGGCATGTTCACCTAGATCTATGAGTTTTATGTGTTAAATAAGGAACTTGAGATTCCAAAAAATTTGTGATTCTCCATATTCCTATTGTACCTCTTTATTTAAATGTTTTTCTTGTTGGTTTTGAACTTTTTGAATTATATTTTTCTCCCAATGATTCCTTTCAAATTAAATTCTCCTTCAGTAATACATCCATCTTGCAAACAAGTACCTTTGTTGTCAGATTGTAATATAAATGTAGTATTCAACAAAATAACATGTATGCAATCTGTGGACAAAGAATTTCAAGAAACTACTTTTATATAAGCTCTCATCTCTGATCTTTATAAAAGACATATCAGGACACTCCCCTTGTCATATCTTATATGGTGTCTTTTGAACCAATTTAAACAGTACATTGTTTATTGTAACGCATTTTCCTGAAGAGGAAATTGGAAGATTAGCTAGATTTATTGATAATAGCACCACGGGAAATAGGGTGTCATTCCTTCTTTTTGATACACTATCATGATACATTATCATTATATTTTAGGTGGAGTTCACCATGATATACTATCATGGTCTCCTAGAATATTCTCAAAATCTTAGTTTATAATAGTTTCAACATAGATCATTTCAAAGTGTTTTAATACTTTTACCATGTTGGTTACGTACTTCACTCATAATCCCCTTGAACACTTCATGCAATTTATACTTGTGTTTCATTATATACAAACTTCCATATCAACTGAGATCATCAGTAAATATAATGAGGTACTAATAACCACCTCTACCATTTATTATAAATGGTCTGTATACATTAATATGTAAGAGTCGTAATAGAATCATCACTCTCCCACTATTACTAGTGAATGGTGATTTTGTCATATTTCATGCATGTCTCTATTGGTTTAAAATTAAAATTAATCTAGACAATCATCATTATGGATTCTAGAAATGCATTACTTATTTATGTGCTCTAGTTGGAAATGCTATAGGTATTCATTGTTTGAGTCATCGAGTCATTCAGTATATGTGTCATACATGTTTGTCTCTACAACTATAGAGTATATATTATGAAACTTTGGTCATTTCCATATAGATATTATCTTTTAATAAAAAATCAAATATTCATAATATTCTTGTCTGTTAAATTACATGATATTTTTCATTAATGGAAGGTGCACAATAATAATTAATTAATTCTATTACATGTTCATCAGGCCGAATGACATATTCCAATTATAATGGAAACAACTCTTGCTCTTCATAGTTCTATCTTACTTCTTCTCGAATCTTGAAGTGGAGATCTCTACCTCCTGCTTCTTCTTTGTGTGTTCCTCTACATAAAGAGGGCAATCCTTCTTCCAGTGTCCAGGTTGGTGACAGTGGTGGCACTTCCCTTCCTTATTCACTCCTCCCTTTTCTTTAAGTGTAGAATAGTTGGGTTTCTAGCTGGAATATTTAGAACTCTTCTCGGCCTTGCCTTTTCCCTTGGACTTTCCCTTTCCTTTTTTGATCATCATCACAGATTCAGGATTGTCTTTCTTCATTTGCACTTTAGCAGTTCTCAACATGCCAGGCAATCATGACAATGACTTATGAAAATTGTTCATGTTGTAGTTCATGATAAATTGGCTATATGATCTAAGAAATGACTACGAGATGACATATGTTGCCAAGTATGACCTAAGTTAAATCCTAATATAGTTAAGTGCTCTACATACCCAATTGTCTTGAGAACATGGAGTCCCATTAGATCTCTCTATGCCATATTCCACTTGAACAATGCCTTTGATATATCATATCTCTCTTATCTTTCTTGACACTAAAATATGTTCTTGATATGTGTTACCATCTCAATGAGCTCTATGATTCATGTTGTCTCTCCAACTCAAAATTCATTGAGCATATCATCAGGCACCTTTCATCCATGACATCTTTTGTATTCTTCTTGTAAGCATTCCTTTCAGCCTTAGTCAGGGCGAGAGAGGGTTCATCTGGCTCTAGTATCTCCAGGACATAGATCTTGCACTCTTGAGTGAGAACAATTCGAGAACAATTCTTAACATATTGAACTAGGCATTGAAGTTATTCTCATTTAACTTATCTTTGTAAAGGACCGATCACAATGAAACATGTCTGTGTCTGCCATTATATTTACACGCAAAAATTGCAACTCTTTTCAAAACATTTTTTATTTGATTTGATTTTGTTGATAAGTTTTATGATATTAATAAGGCTTTGATTAATTATGGCTCCCAATATTTTGTTTGAATTGATAGCCATCACTACCAGTTTGGAAGATTACAGTGAACAATCATCTAGTGAGATAAGATGTAATATAATTAAGTTATTACCTAGCCAATGTCAACGCCCATAACCAATTATTAAGGTAGGAAACATTTGCCAATTGCATCTTATGTAATTCTTCGATAGCTGGTATGTATAATTCTTTTCCACAGTCTATCTACATACCTCCAGGTACTTAATCTCCTTAAGGCCAATTAGTTAAGCCTAACCCAAAAGCCAACATGGTATAATATGCACCCTACTTTAGCAGACCGACATATTTACCATCACACTTCCAAGAGATAGATGGTAGATCATGTATTGAAGTAACCTACGCTTGGTCGATCAAGCGTTTCATGCATGTCGTATATGCATCTTAGACTTAATATTTATTAGTGATTTTATATATAAATACATATACTTATTCAACCACCACATACTTATAGAGAAAGAATAATTCAAAACTATTGGTGTGGGAGGGTGGTAAAATATCTTAATAAAATTTGGATAATGATGACTAGTAATAATGGATGTAGTTATCTCTTATTGAGTATATCTTTCTATATTTTATGTAATTATATTTTCTTATCACCTTTGTTTTTAATTTGATTTTATCTCTACTAAATACTAATAACTACGTCTTTAAGTTAATGCATAATATTTTACTTACAATAATAAACTATATTGTCACTTTCATTACACACCTCTCATTTTTTTAATTGTTTCACGTTTCTATCTGTGATTGGTATGAAACAAGTCAGTAATATCTCACATAATATATTAAATGATTCCACCAATGACAATAACTATCTACCACTATTATACTTATGACTCTATAAATTTGTAATAAAACATATATGGATGAAATGCAATATATGTAAATGTAAAATATGAAGTAATATTTTCATGCATTAGGGACATGTGAATACTTAATATATTGACAAAGAGGAGAATGTATGTCTGTAGTAATTAAAAAATGAAAATTTTTACTTATCTATACATTAAATCCACTAAAAATAGACGTCCAGTCATTTGTGTGAGAACACCAGTAGATAGCATGATTAGAACAATATTCTACTAATATTTATATAATAAACAAATTATGGTGCAATTTTTATCCATGTTTATTTTCCTAAAACAATAACCACACCACATTGTGGTTGTTTTTAAAATTTAAAACCAAATCCACATGATAACCATTTGGTTCAGTTATGTAGCATAAATGTGGTGTGATTATCTACAGATATGATTTTTATCCAACATCATTGCCATCATTAATTGGCTTCCATTAGTTGTTTGACTGGCTCTGGCTCATGCAGTTGACTGGACTCCTCTAGTTGATTGGTTGAGCCTCCATTCGACCGGTTGGATCCTCGTATCAATAACCTCCTTCATCCTCCAGTCAATCAACCCAAGTCCTCAATCAGTCGACTCCCCAGACATAGAATATCTTCTCATCCCAAAATAGAAATTAGAATTAACCTATTCCATATTACATTGTAAAAGGAAAAACTTCAGCATTCAAGGGGAATATAGGAAGATAAGAATTAATTTATATTTAGAAAGGAGGTTGGAGGCTTGATATGCAAACAGAGTAACAACATGAAAGAAACCAAACAACCATGCACACACATCTATAGGGGTTTTAACCATAATGAGGCATACATCCATGATTAAAATGCATATATATATATATATATATATATATATATATATATATATATATATATATATATATATATATATATATATATATATATATATATATATATATATATATATATATATATATATATATATGTGGGATTAAGAGATAAAGATTCCCCCCTCTCCCATGCCCGTAACGGAGGTCGAACACCCAAGAGGGTGGTAAATCAATATGGCAACTGGGATTCGAACCTAGGTCCCTTTGTTAGGGGACACCGTGCTTGACCACTTAAGCCACTCCTTATCGGCTATATATATACACATATATATATGTATATATACATATACATATATATATATGTGTGTATATATATGTATATGTATATATTTATATGTATATGTGTATACATATACACATATATATGTATATGTGTGTATATATATATATTTATGTTTATATGTATATGTATATGTATATGAATTATATGTTGTATTTACTAAGATATGTACATTAATCATTTTGATATTCACATTTTGTGCAATAAAGTAAATCTAATTACATTTATTTAGATCTTTGATAAGTTATATATTGATGTGTCTCTAATGCTACTATTGTGAAATAAGGTTTGCAGAGAAGGTAGTGGAAAAAAATATTTCCCTATTTCCCTTGACGAATGGATCGTGTCAATGACTATGGATTAGGATGGAAGGTTGCAAGGCATATACCTAGTCCTGGAGCATGTCCAACGACCATCCTTGTAGCAGGGATGTGCACTCTTTGCAAGATGTGTGCACTCTTTGCAAGATGCACATAGACAAATGTCATTGACGTCCTCCTGATGTAGCACCATCGATGATAGTGGTTGTTTTCCTCTTATTATGGAAGTGAGGACCTCCACACCTCTATGTAGTCCGCGTGGACCACTAGGAACTCCATGTTTTGCTACTAGAGCCAATGGGAAGGAGTTGTCCCTTCAAACGTCATCGTGCTAGCATCAACTAACTCTCCCTTGTTGTCTCTCCCTTTTATAGGTAAGAACTATTCATGATCTCTAGTTACTACAACTATTAGAGGAATACAATTGTCAGAACTTATTGTTGTGTCTCGAAAAGTCTTGAGTACCTCACTTTATATAGGATAGCTAGGTTTAGAGTTTTTTAATCATCTGGGAGTCGAAGAGACATAATTTTATGATTTTCTTGGAAATTGTGAATCATGAACTGGTTAGTTCACATGTAAAATGATCGATTCAACACTCAAAATGATCAGATCACTATATTTCCTATTCAAAAACATATTGATTTTTTATATTGAACTAATACACATGATGTCAGTGTCAATCCTTGATCTAGTATTACTAATCTTCCAACCCTGGTTGGTTCACAACCTGAACTGGTAAGTTTATATATCGAAAGTGGTCAATTCATTTGCTCAATCAGTTATTTCATATTTATGAAAACAAATATTGTTTAAGTTGATTACATAAACACATTATTAATAAAAGTTAAATCCTATTTATGATTAAATCCCATTCCATGTGTATCTTATGTGTGTGACACGATAGGTCCCAAGTTACATTGGTGGTGAATGTTCATAACTAATGCATGACATCATAAGCAATGAGTGGGATCTAGAAACACATCGTTGCTACCCAAGTAATTGGAATGTTGGACAACAACTTCGACCTACAATTTGTGATTAGTGTTATAGTAATTGTATAGTTCCTTCATCTCTGAAATCCAGATTGAACTCAAGGTTGTAATCATCATCCTCTTTATCATTTAATCCATGTTCCTTGAACTAGAGCAGGCTGTATGAGATGCATGTGAGCTCACATATCACATATTGAGTGAGATGAGTATGCCCATACATTCCTTAGTCTTTCTTATTAAGTACCCTAGATATCAATCTCCTATATGATGGATAAATCCCATCTACATCACTCATACTTAATCCCCATTTGTCACAACCTACCCGAGCACCACCTTTATGTCAACTCTTATCATGGTCACATTTGATGGTGTCAAAATAAAATGAGCAACATGAGATGAGTGTAGTAACTTCACTTCTATGAACCATAATCAGTGATATCACTATGAGTGTTGATTATGATTGCCATTACATGATCTCCATGTATCACACTCAAGGTGGGTCTATCTGGTACATTGTTCTCTAACAAGTACCTATGTGTTTAGTATGATATCACATCTCATTATTGATAATATTTTTTCATCAACCAGCACACACTCAACCTGAAGAAATATTTCATCTAGTAACATCATTCTTTAGACATCTACTATGTCAGTGTCATCGTCTCATGATTGAGACAAACATAAGAGACATAATTACTTTTATAATTATCAATTCATGTATCTAACTCCCTATTAAAATACATACCAATAGTTGGAAAGTATTAATAGGTATGGAGATGAAAATGTTCTAGAAGCAAACTTATGCATAATAAGATTTATAGAAACATAATTCATGACCAACCTTGCTTTTTCCCTTGCACCCAATGCACCTCACAACTCTAAGCATTGTAACAGTTTGTTACATTGATCAGTAGTAAGTATATTTTTTTGGTCTAAGCAGTGGAATGTGAACATTTGTGGATGTGCTTAGGAGGAGTCAATTGACAAAGTGGTCAGACATGATATCATGTTTAAAGGATGAATGACGTTATATCATAGTTGAAATTTATTAATAGATGTGGAGATGAAAAAAATATGGTAACGGCGTTTATGAGTGATGAACAAATGAATTCTTTAATCATGATAAAAAAAATGGTTTGGAATTTGAATTTCTAGCAGAACAAATTACATGATTATAAGAATTGTACCAATTTATTTCAAGTCTTGATAATGTATTTTTTTGCACTGCACTGACTAGTAGTACGCATTGTTCTTACTTTTTTCATTAGAATGTGAATAAACATAGTGTATTTGGGAGGAGTTAACATACTAAGGAGTCACACATTGTCTCAGTTTTAAACAATTAAGAATTGGAGGGAAAAATATCATTTGCATAACATATAGATATATAGTTGGTTGATAGGAGAACAATGAATTCTAGTTAGGCATTGGTATTCTATTGTCAAAAGTTAATTAAGTTACTATATTTTTATACATACAAGCCATGCAAGAATTAATACCACTACTTCCAACTAAACACTTGGTGTCGCATAGTGTTAAATTGGGAGATATTGCTAGTTTGAATATTACAATGTATAAGTGACAAAATAAGTCAAGGAAGTGTTCCTTGAATGATTTCCAACAAAATTAGGGGTGGTTGGGGAAACTTGTTGTTCAAAATGAGTTGTAAACACAATCAAGTAGTAAATAAAAATATTATACCAAATTAGATTGTAGTGAGTCATGCAATAAGCATTGTCCTTAAGAGTATATATGCAACTCTCGATGAAGAATGTCAGTGTAGTATATGTGGAGTGTGGCTACACACTAAGATGTAGGTGTGAAGCATGCACTATAAATTGTTACAGTGAGAGAATGTAGTTGACCATTCTTCCAATGATCATTGAACTGACTAAATAGAAGAAAAGAGAAAAAACTATAATACTTTTTGTGGAAGAAAATATCCATGACAATGTTGTTATAAAGAATCTTAAGGCCCATAATTAATAAATGAAGATATTTTTTTGGTTGGATATTCCAATTGGTAGTGTTTCATAATCGTTTATATAAACAGGTGCAACTAAATCTTTTAATAGATGAGTCACACGTCCAAGTTTGTCAAGTCTGTCAAGTGGAAGAACAAAGCTAGGACCACACCATGAAAGAATTCATGGGAGGTAGGATTTAACCCCCTCCCCAATTTGAAAGACAAAAAAATTAAAATTCACACATTAATTCAAAGATAAGATAAAAAAAATTTAATCAAAACTCACAGGAAGAACATAAACTATTACCATTCATAAAGTTTAGTTTAACTAGGTCTTTAACAAAAGTGTAGAGTACATGTGCAACTTTTATAGAATTAATGAAACTAGCTTCTTAAACCAAATCATGTTTATCTGATTAGAGGCACACTACTCACATGAAAATTATAGTATCAATCATCATTCTTATGGGTTGGTAATTTTAGGTCGTGCGCCTACAGAGAATATTCATGGGTGCTTATGACATCTACACAAATATCAAAATGAGCGACCCCCACTTCACACTCATGTAATTGGAAATTCATCAAATATATATTATAGTTATATACACTATCATAAATGACTATGAAATGCATTTAGAACAAAGAATATATTCCACTAATCACTTTAAATTGATGTTTATATCATAAGAATGAGATGTAAAATATTAGAATATATTCAGTTGTCCATCAACTTACTTTTTCCCATTGAAAATTATTCTCATAATCACCATTGATGAAGGTTGGGTATCCAATAATTTGAATTCTGGTATGGACATAATCACATTCTCCTCAATTTGTTTCTCTATATATTTAGACTTAATGTATTGGTCATAGGATGGGCCAAGTTTAACTCTGACTTTCATGTTCCATTAAAATTGTTCTATAACATATGAGATGTCACATAATGTATGACCTAGACGAACATGACTATTATTCCAATTATAAAATCTGTGTTTAGCTCTTGCAATGATAGCTTGATTAACATATGTATAAACATTATTGATAAGAAACCCTTTTTATTATTTACAATGTCAACATTAGTGCCAAATTTATGCATGTCATCAACATAATAAAGACATGTAATAAGACAACTTTGGTTATTATTATTATAATTTAAATTTTTCTTCTTCATTTATAGAGAACTCATATTGTGCAATGCCTTTATGAAAATTTTCATCACAGTGTACATGAGCGTATTTCAAGCCATAAAGAGACTTGATTAGTCTGCATACCATGTGTATTTTCCTAGTACAACATTACCTTCTAGTTGATCCATATAATTTTTTTCCTTCTAAATCATTATTTAAGAATGAAGATTTAACATATACCTGATGTATAATTAATTTCTAAATAGATATAGGGAAATTAAAATCTTAATTGAAGAAATTTCAGCTTCAATAGAAAATTTATCAAAATACTAAGTTAATCAAAATTTATCCATATTATCATTCTTTTTTAATTTTCTGTTGAATATCATTTTTGTGTTATGGGTTTGGTACTTGGTGGAAGATCCAATAACTCTTATGTGTGATTAGATAATATAAATTCAACCTATTCTTTTCTTCCTCACAAATGGAGGAATATGATAAACTAATAGCTTCATCTAAGATTGAGAGTCATTATCTACAATAAAGACATAGAAGTCTACTACAAGTCTCTTTTCTTTCTTCATCTTATTGGATCTTATAGGTTCTACATCCTCAGGTTCTAGAACATCATTAATGTTAAAGCATTAGACAATTTTCCACATGACTTTTCATAGGAAATATATTCTCAATGGATTTTGCATTTTCAAATTCAACTAGTAGTTGGTTCTACAACATTGTTGTTATTTTTAAGAATCACAATTCTAAATGTTGCGCCATTTTGAGCATTAACTACAAAGAGAACATCAAGGGTTCTACATCCTAGTTTTCACTTCTTGGGTTTGCTAATAAAACTTTTGCTAAACACCCCCGCTCTTCAAGATACTTCAAAAATTAGGAGGATATCTTTTTCGTAATTCATATGGTGTCTTATTCGTCTTTCTACTAAGAATGACGTTTTGAACAAATAAGATGAAAATTGAATTTAATTAACATTTATTGAGGAAAAAATTTTGAGTTTAATATGCATGTGTGTATTCTTGTATAATACTATAGGTGACACAAAATTGTATATATTCACTGATCTTATCGAAAAGAAGGCATCATATCTTCCTGTTAATTTAGTTTTCAACTTATGTTGTATAGTTAAAATACATCATGAATGCTTCATCTTTTGAACGTAGTAAGTAAATTTTGTAAAAGGTGAATAATCATCTATGTATAATATAAAATACTTTTCTATCTATAGATAAATGTCCTTTGAAATCTACAAGATCTGTGTGAGCTAAATCTAGAAATTCAGAAACTATATGCAATATTAAGGACATGGTTTCTTTATAGATGTAATTTCAATACATACTTGACATTTATTATTTGAATACACAACATCATGTATATCCTTTAGTAATCCTAAAGATTCTATATGTTGCATATTTAATTTGTAATTTCCAAGTTTATTGTACCACATATTAAAGGATTCAATGATATAACACGAAGAATAAATATTATTAGCATAAATGTTTGGTACATTTACGAAAAAAATGAACAAGATTCCATTTCTAGATACTCTATAGAAATAGAGTGGATGGCCTTGTTAGATTCAATGGACACTTTGGTCTGAAATATAACAAGTTGTGACACGAAGATCAAATTAAATCTAATTTCTAGCACATATAACACATCTTTGATCAAGGTGAAGGTTCTTAATGTCATCTCAATCACAATGTTTCTTCTATCAGTGAATCACTAGAGTTGCCCATGACATCTTGATTCTTAACCAGTTCCTATTTCCAAGTAGGTTATGAAAGTGTCCAGATTTCTAGTAATATGGTGTGATGACCCAAAGTCGATGATTTAGTCATGAGGCTGAAATGATCCCTATTGGCTCTTGGTCTAATTTGACTAAACCCTTGTTTTAATGATAACTAAACATTCTAGATAATTGTATCTAATGCTTCTACTTGAGTGATTTTAGATTAGGTATAGTCACACTCCAAATGCCCAAACTTGCGCATCTCAAATTGGAGAAAAGACAAGTCAAAGTCAATACAAGTGCACGTTTTTGGAATATCATGTAAAACATTAAAATCTATGTTGTAAATCACTTGTAATGATTGTATGACTTGTAATTAATCTTGGAAAAATTTGGGATCACTTAAATCAAATATTTAAGCACTTTAATGATATTTTCCAAAATTCAATACATGCACTTTATAGGTCGAGTTACAATCTCGACCAATCCTTGATGCATTTTGAGAATGTCATGGTTTGGTCGAGTTGCCACTTCATAGAATTCTATGGATCCCTACACTGAAACAAAATTGATTTAATTGATCAATCGAGTCTCATTCAGGATAAACTCGACTAGCCTTATCACATAGTTCATTCGGTCAAGTTACCTTTATAGAAACTCGACCGATAGCACTGTATGCAAAAGTGTAGAAAAGTTTTTCTAATTGTTGTGGAGTTGCAATAATTGCAAATATATCTTTTGCAAGCCACAAAACGGTTAATTTTTGTTCTTAAGTGTTCCCAAAAGCTTCTAGGCATGCTTAATCGCAAATAGGACCCCTTGGTCTTCTTCCAAAGATTAGCCAAGCACTATGATGGTACCTATTCTATTGTTGAGTGATCCTACAACCTCCCCTCTCTCTCAAAGCTTAATCACTTGTGACATCCATTAGTGTGAGTATGAGATTTGTAAGAGAGCTCATCCTACATGTATATCTTGTGAGTCTCTCACTTCTACCACCTCCTTATCTCTCATTTCAACAATGAAGATAAAGGTTCTCTCTCCTAGCTAAGAGAGCTAAAGAAGAACAAGAGTAGGAGTCCCTTGGTGAACATCAAGGATGAAGACTTGGAGAAAGAGTGGGTAAGACCTTGGTGAAGATATAAGACTCCTTTCTCAAGTGGGTAAGTCCTTGGTGAAAGCTTCCATGTGTGAAGATGAAGTCAAAGGTGGAAGATCCATGAAGAGTGGGTAATCCCTGCAATGTTGAAGACTTGTGCATGAGTGGGTAAGTTCTTGATGAAGGTTGTAAAGTGGGTAAGTCCTTTCTATGGTTGAAGACTCTTTGGATAGGTAAGTCCTTTGGTGGGTCATGTATTGCATGACTTATGAATGAATATAAGAGTGCAATGGTTAAGAAATCCTAGAGGTTGACCTCTTAAGGTAGTGGACTTACATACTCCTAATTTGGACTGTCACTTGGTTCTTGTTCAATCTCTCTCTCTCTGTTTCTATGCACATTTTAGTTGCACTTAAATTTCCTTTTTAGCAACATTATCTTATGATTTAACTTGACAGTCTAGTGAATTTTGTTTAAGTGCATTTAATACTATTCACCCCCTCTAGAGCATCCAAACACCCATCTAGGATTCAAAAATTGATATTAGAGTGGGTATCCTCCAAGCATACTTCAGCAAGTAGTAGAAGATGGGTGACTACCAAGTTGGGAGATACTTCATCAACCTTCCAATCATTGATGGGAGTAACTTCCTCTATAAGAAAGGAAGGCTACAATTCTACATCTAAGGATCAAGTCTTGAGCCATCGACAAATGGTGGAAAATCCATATGATCTACCAGTGACAAAGATAGAAGAATGGGATGAAGATACCATGAAGAAAGCCACCTTGAATGCAACATCAATCAAAATCCTATATGCCACCATGACCTCCATCGAGTTCAACCAAATTTCTTCTTGTGAGATGGCCTATGAGGTATGGAGAATGATATGCATCACTTATGAGGGGACTCAACAAGTGAAGGAAAGGAAAGTCTACATGCTCAATAGGTTTCTTGATAACTTCAACATGGGAAAGGAGGAGAAGATAGCCAACATATACTCAAGGATCAAAACCATTTTGAATGGTATTGCTATTCTAGGACATCCTATGAGTAGAGGAGAGATCAACTCAAAGATCTTTAGAACTCTCCTTAATAGATGGGAACCCAAAGTGACTTCCATTGAATAAGTAAGGTATCTTGATAAAATCCCCATTGAAGAGCTCATTTGAAATATTCAAGCCCATGAAGTCATACTTGACAAGTGAGAAGAAGTTGAAAGACAAGAGGAGAAAGAGCTAACGAGAATGAAGAAAGCTAAAATAAAGGCTGAAATTGAAACTATTATGGGACAAGTCTCTCCATCCTCTCATGTTGAAGAAGATGTCATGTACTCCAAGGGTAAATTCTACAAAGGCAAGAATTCGTCCTCCATCCGGTGCCTCAATTGTGGAAAGAAATGTCACTTCAAGATAGATTTTCCACAAGTCATAAAGACCCATCATCAAAAGAAAAAAGAAGAGATATGGCACTCAAGATCAAGTGACTCCTCCAACTCAAACTCAAGTGACTCCTCCAACTCAAACTCAAGTGAAGATTCAAGTGGAGAATCAAACTCAAGCTCTAGTAATGAAGGAGAATTCCATTTTGCTCTTATGGAATCTATAAGTGAAGACTGAAATGAGGTAAATCTTAACACTTTAGATAAAGAACCTTTAATTTCTATAATTAATTCTACTCGTCCCTCTCTTAAGTCTTCTAAAAAAAGGAAAAAGATTGTTAGAATTGTTGATAATATTCATGTAGAATTAGATGATCTTGAACATGACAATACTTGCTTTCTTGATAATAAAAATGCTTGTCTTAGTCGAGTAGATGCTCTTCAACTTGAAAATGCTAGTTTTCTTGATAAGATTAGATTTCTAAAAGCTCAACCTCTTGTGAGTAGTTATAATGAAGAGCATACCTTAATTGTTGATTATCTCATGCATGATATTGATGTTCTTAAATCTGAAAACAAGGACAAAGATTTTGTTTTGTAAGGAGTAGAATCCGAAAATGGTGTTTATCCTTCTAAGATTGCTTTGCTTGAAAATGAGAATGTTTTCTTGCTGGCTAACATCAATGTTCGTGAATCTTATTCTAGTTCTATTGGTAGATAGAATAATATTGTTGGTTTTCATATTGATAGAGGTTCTTATTTAGCTAAATCACTTTGCTTAGAAAATGATCTTTTGCATGATAGCAATAATATCAATCATTTTTATTCTACTATTTCTTCTCTTATGCATGATAATCATATTTTGATATCTTCTTTGTAAAGATTCTTGGTTGGTAAAAAGAATCTTAGTGATATCCTACACCATACTACTAAACAAATTGGTAGACATAGTTTAGGGTATGATGGTAGTCAAAGGAACAACAAAGATAAAGTATCTCCAATATTCCATAGAGAATCCTCTAGTTCCAAGTCTATGGGTACATGCAACTATTGCAATAATATTGTTCATTATTCTACTTGTTACCCGTTTAGGAAAGCACCCAAGACCACTAGGACTTGGGTTGCTAAGCTAACCCTTCTAGACCCAAAAACATGATTGGGGACCATTTCATGTTTCTTCTTGTAGGTACTTGTAAATGGGTTGACTTGAGCTGTTGAATTGTAAATTGACTTCATAATCCACATGAAAGAAGAAAGGTGAGATGTGTAAAGGGTGACAACAAGTAGAAAAGAAATGGTAAGAACTGAGGTAATGTTTTTCTTGCTCATATCTAATCATAATGTGTTTTTCCACATTAGTGTGCCTATGAATGTGGTCTTTGAGTCAAAAGTGATATTTTGTGATTCTTTTCACACTCTTACCCAAAATTTGTTTCTGATGGTTTCATAGTGCATTACTAACTTGTTTACACATGTTTAGATATGACATATATTTTGAGCATTCCTCAAAATATGTTTTTATGAAATATATGTACTTTTTGACAGAAACTTTTTCTGTCAAATTTGTCATGTTAGAAACCCTACCAACCAGCACCAATGGGTGTTGCCAACAAGTGTCATCAGTCAAGTTGTTAATACATTGAACTCAACCAACAACAATGTGCACGGAATATACAGTTGGATTTTTGGATGAGAATTTCCCTCTCAACTAGATTTTCTCAACAAATAGCCTTATTCTTTGGCACTCCGTGGTACCTCTATATGTGTTGATTGCCATGTTTTTAAATTTCCTTGCTTTCTTATAGCTTTATCTCTCAAATTTCCTGAAATTGGTATATCTATATCTTGCAATTACTTGCCTTGAGTTGCATTGTAGGTTTTGATGATGATCTCTTTGGATCTCTTGGTTGTGTTTAAATTGCTTCCATTGTGCTCAAACTTGCTACATATATAAAATTGTATATCTTGTGTGGATACAACCTTGGGGTTCTTATTGGTAATCATCTTTTGGTAATGGTACATATTTTCTAGTGAGTAATATGATTTCATGATTCTAAAATTGCACATCTCTTTGTTTGTATATTATCTCTACATCTCTCATAGCTTGTTCTTTAACTTGTGAATCTTTTTCTATGATCTAAATCCTACTAGTAGTCCTAGTTTGTGATATCATCTACTAGTAGTTCACATACATGTAGTTCTAGCTTTGCTTTTCTTTTCATCAAGTGGTATCCAATTATATGCTATGCTTGTATCTTATTTCTTGCTCAAGCTTGTTCCTTAACTTTCATATCTACTATTCTTGAGTTGCTTGCACAACATTATGATGCAGGATACATATAGCTACATTGTATGTAGAACTTGGAGCAGACTTGAAGCTTTATGCAGATTTTACTCAAATGTCAAATTTTGATGCAAGACTAGTATTTTTCATACATAAATGGCCTTCTAAGCAAGACTCATGGCTATGCCATGAGAACTCATGTTTTTTGGGAAAATTCCATCATCTCGAGGGTCAAAATTGTGCTTTATTGTTTTTCTACAACACTTTCTTGCATTATGGGTTGTTCAAGTGTATGTTTTAACGTACTTTTATTATAAGCTTGGACAAGCCCCTAGTTTTTCTCTTCTACTCTCCTTATATAATTTTATATCTCCTTCTTTTAACAAGTGATGCTTATTGTTTCTTCGTACCCCCACTTTTTAAAATAACAAAGGGAGAGAAAGGTATGTCTTCTTTTGACAAAAGAGGGAGAATGCATGTCTTACATGAAGAGGAGAATCATATCCATGTAAAGGAGAGAAGGTAAAGGGGAGAAGACATATATGTCTAGAACTTGTATGAGTAGAAGACATAGTATTCAATAAATGTTATGAAACCTAACCATGCAGGAGAAATAGCATCAATTGAGGGGGAGTCTGAGAACTCCACTAGCATCAATTGAGGGAGAGCATATGAACTACATTCTATTGAAACCCTTAGATTTCTCCAAAGGTATCACTTTACTTCAATTCTTTCAATACATTTATGGAATGGTTTGTAATCTTCAAAAAGGGGGAGAATGTTGGATCTAGGTTAAAATTGACTAAACCCTTATTTTAAGGATGACTAACCATTCTTATTAAATGTGTCTAATGCTTCTTCTTGAGTGATTTCAGATTAGGTATAGACACACTCCAAATGCCCTAACTTTCGCCTCTCAAATTAGAGAAAAGATAAGTCAAAGTTAATACAAGTGAAATTTTTGGGTATATAATGTAAATCCATTAGAATCATGTTATAAATCACTTGTAATGAGTGTATGACTTGCAACTAAGCTTAGAAAAAATTAGGAGCACTTAAATCGAATATCTAAGCACTTTAATGACATTTTTCAAAATTCATTATAGGCACTTTATCGATCGAGTTACAATCTCGACCGATCCTTGATGGATTTTGAGAATGTCATGGTTCTGTCGAGTTGCCACTTTACAAAACTCAACTAATCCATGTATTGGAACAAAACTAATTTAATTGATCGATCCAATTTAATCCATAATAAACTCGACCGATTGGTCAAATTAGCCTTGTTGCATAGTAGATATTGTCGAGTTACCTTTATAGACTTGACTGACAGTACTCTATGAAAAAGTGTAGAAAAGTGTTTATAGCCTTTGTGGAGTTGTAACAATAGTAAATATATCTGTTGCAAGCCACAAAATGACTATTTACATTCTTAAATGTTCCCAAAGTCTTCTAGACATCCCCAACTATAGATAGGACCCCTTGGGCTTCATCCCATGGTTAGCCAAGCAATATGAATGTCCCTATTTTAAAGTTGAATGTTCTAACAACCTCCTCTCTCTCTTAGCTTAATCACATGCTACATACATTATAGTGAGTGGGATATTTTTAATTGAGCTCGTCCTACGTGTATAGCTTTTGAGTCTCTCACTTTTGCCACCTTCCTCTCTCTCATTTTAATCATGAAGATGAAGGTTCTCGCTCTTGGATAAGAGAGGTGAATAAGAACAAGGGAAGGAGTCTCTTGGTGAAGATCAAGGATGAAGACTTGAAGCAAGAGTGGGTAAGACCTTAGTGAAGGCATAAGACTCCTTGCTCAAGTGGGTAAGTCCTTGGTGAAAGCTTACCAGAGTGAAGGTGAAGTCAAAGGAGGAAGATCCATGAAGAGTGGGTAATCCCTGCAAGGCTAAAGACTTGTGCAAGAGTACGCATGTCCTTGGTGAAGGCTGAAGACTTGTTGCAAAGTTAGTAAGTCCTTGGTAAGGTTGAAGACTCTTTGTATTGGATAGGTAAGTCCTTTGGTGGGTCATGTATTGTATGCCTTACGAATGAATATAAGAGTGAAATGGTTAAGAAAACCTAGAGGTTGACCTCTTGAGATAGTGTACTAACATACTCCTAGTTTTGAGTGTGGAACCACTAAACATAGCTTGTCACTTGGTGCTTGTTCAATCTCTCTCTCCCTTACTATACATGTTTTAAATTTACTTTTTAGCAACCTTATCTTGTGATATAACTTTAAGGTCTAATGACTTATATTTAAGTGCATCCAACTCTATTCACCCCCCCTCTACAACATCCAATCACCCATCTAGGAGCCAACAATCCCATACACACCAGGTTGACAAATGACATATGTATGTCCTCTGTTACAATGTTAGTTGTTGGTTCTTTTGGATCATGAACCAGTTGCTTCTTGTGGGGACGTGTGACCATGTTTTTCAGATACATAATGGAAAAATAATGGTCTTATGAACTTTAATTTTATTATTATTTCTTTTTTTCCTTTGTTATTCTTCCAAAAAAATTTAGAATTTTTTTTCTTAGTTCATTATCAATGAAATTTATACTAGATGACAACTCTTTGGTTAAATAAGATCTCCCTCTAGATAGATTAAAATCATTTACCTCGATATGTATGATCACATTTTCAAGTGACATTGTCATATTCTTATTGTATGAATAATTCTTGTAATGTTTCTAATAATTGAAACAAATAGTTAAAAGAACTGACAATGAAAGATTTGGAAGAATTGATTTACCCGTTGTTTAGATCATCAAAAATAATTTGAAAATCCTGAATTTGATTTGTGATTTGTTTATATATATTCACAAAAAAATTTAAAAATTTGCAACAATTTTTTTCTGCATAAGATTCTTCAAGAATGTACTTGTTTTTAATATGTTTACAAATTTTGGATACAAGTTTTAGAGTAAAGGATCCATCAAATGATTGATTTCAAAGAGTACAAAGAATGACATGGAGGTAAATCCAATTAGTTTTTTCCTAATTAATAGAGTCAATTTCTAGTTTGAATAAGATAAAAAATTGTGGGCTCTGATCTCCAAAACCCGAGATAAACACGATTAAATTCAGCGGAAGCGATTCGATTAACAGCGGAAGACAAAAATTATGGAAAATTAAAACTTTTCGAGACAAGAGCTTGAATCCAAAAAGCTTCATTCATAAAAAGAGATAGACTGTATACATCTCATGATAATTACTTCTTGAGTAATTATATACAACAAGATACAAAATCTCAAGAACTCATAACCAAAATCTTAGATCAAAAGACTCCAAGACCTGAGAGTACAGAGGACACATAGGACAGACTATCTAACTACACAACTTAGCAGTTTGAATCTCCACCTGAGATTCACTACTGCTCCTGATGTTGCTGCTGCTGATGTTGATCACCTGGAGATTTATTTCTTTGTCCTCGGCGACCACCTAAAAAGTTGAAATCTGTGGGTGAGACAATTTTAAATAATTGTCCCAACGAGAGTTATAACTCTCCGCCAGAAGCTTTGTTATAGCAATCTTTAAGCAATATAAACAATAAAAGTTCTCAAGGTAAACAACAGCAGGTGATTATTAAGTAGAACAACAATACTTAAGGAATATGAAGAACATGTATATTAAACAATGTAACTTCAACCAATGTATCTCGTAGTTCAACCTAAGCAGAAATGTTACACGGCTGATTATGTTTTTCAAACATTATTATGCCCTACGGAGATGAGGTATACCGCTCATACTCCAACCGATCACTATTAAGTTGCATCGGTATCATACCTAGGTCATCAAAAGAGTCGGATTCTTATGACCTCATCTTCCTCAGTCAGTTTGAGGATCAACATGCATGACATCTTGTGTCTCTGCTACTATAGCTTACCAGGGTATTCTGGTACTTCGCTATTAGAGTCACAGTGGCATTCTGTACTCTCTTCGCCATCGAAAGATTTCTTGTTTATCTCTCATCGATGCGGTATAACAGTTTTCCTCGGGAGATTAGTGTTACATCACCCCGTCATAAACATACAGTGAAGGATTGATGGATTACATACATCTACATCAATTCCTACACTAGGATGTTAGGGTATTCACATCCATATTCCCCACATACTCAAAAGTATGTGATCCAGGAGTTCCCTTAGGAAAACCTATTTCACCATCATTTAATCTCTGACAATGATGGATCTATGATCAGGGCTCCTACATTACACTTGATTAGTTAGGTGCATTCAGTATTCTTTAAACATCATACATTGTTCTTCAAACAATAACAGTAGCATAACAACTATGAAAGTAGAATACTGAATGTAACAAGCCTAACTTACATTAATCGTTATTTCTCAATATACTCATCACAAGTCATCTCTAAAGCATGACCTTGATGGTATTCATGGCTCTCACAGCCCATTAACATCATAGGATGCCACTGACAAGACATCAAGATATTTTACTATTCATAAAGATAACAACATGCTTTTAATGAGTATAGCATCATTATCCATACCAGGATATGATCACCTTCATATCAGAACTTGCATGGTTAATTCAACTGATAAAGGTAATTCAAATCAAGATTACACTTTCCACTCTTGTCATAAGAGCTAAGTTCTTTGATTCTTATCAATTAGAGTTTAATACTCATAAGGCATGACATTACCCTTGAATTAGGGTTTACTATTCACATTGAAGTGAATTGAACTCATAACATCATCATGTATGTGGAACATCATCATTGATGCTCTCAGACTGGCTTAAGATTCATCATATATTATAATTAGGGTTTCCATGATCTCACACAGGTGGATCATACCCTAATTATGCACATTCATGTGTATTGAAGGTTCTTTAATTGAGTTTCCATTTAAAAAGGGTAATTTCTCTCTATAGAAGTACTTTCTTTCTCTAGAAGTACTTTATCTCTCCTCATACTAGTAGATGGTGATAACACCACTCTAGATCAAGTTGGATTAAGTCATCATGGGCTATCATAGCCAAAAACATCACCATAATGTGATTAGGGTTTGATTTGATCAAGGTATTACTCAATTGACCCTTCAAGGGTATTTTGGTAATTCACCTCATTGATCATCATCATGGGTCAAAACATTAGTCAATTAATCCCTTAATTCCCTAGGTTATCATTAGGGTTTATATTAGGGCATCATAGAACCATATACACCTTTAAGTGGTTAGTTGAAATCAACCTTTGAAAATCCTCAAATGGTCTCAACGTCCAACCTCCAAACGGTTTGAAACCATTTTGGATGGGTTGACCATTTACTATTGTAGACTTCAAGACCAAGAATAAGTGTAGACCATTTAACCATGTTGACTTCAAGGCTGAGAGGGCAAGTTGGGTTGAGATCGTTTGATGGCTCTCGGTCTTGAGACCGTTTGATGGCTCTCGGTCTTGAGACCGTGAGCCCTCTCACGGTCTTTAGACCGTGAGGCCCCTCACGGTCTTGAGACCACGAGCCCCCTCACGGTCTTGAGACCGCGAGGCTCACATGGTCTCCAACCGCTTGGACCATCAACAAGGTTCAAGGTTACAACCGATTATGTCAACCAATGTTGAAGCCCACAAAAGGTCAAAGCCATGGTGACCACTTATGGATTGAGTCAATTAGGGTTATGATTAACCAATTGGTCACTCAATTGACCCTCAATTGTTGACCAATTAGGGTTGAAGTTGATTCAATTAGTGTCTATCAATGTTCAACCATCAACACTCATCAATGTGCATCAATACAAGGTTGAACCCTTCAATTGAGCTCCAATTGGGCCCAAACTTAGCCCAAACGGTCTAGCGATCATGTGGATGAACTCCACACGGTCTTGAGACCGCTTGCGCAAGATTTCATCAAAATCTAATGTAATTTGATAGGGGTCGAACCAAGATTGGGTCACATAATCAGAATTTTGATTAATTGATAACTTATTGCAATTGGGTTCTTAATTGATCAAATTATCTTAACCCTAGACCTTCAAATGGTCTTGGGTTGTCACCACACGGTCTTGAGACCGTTTGGATTAGTTCCAAACGGTCTTGAGACCGTTTTCCCATCCAACTTTTGGATTCTAGTGAAAAATTCTTAAAGGTTGGACCAATTGAATTGATGATTATATCAATACTTAATTGCAATGTAATTTGGTATAATTGTATCTTCAATTGGTCAACTATTCTTGACTCCAGACCTTCAAACTGTCTTGGGTGATTGTCATCGCGGTCTTGAGACCGTTTGGTTGATACCCAAATGGTCTTAAGACCGTTTAGGTCAATCAACCCCAAAAACCCTAAATTAATCATTGATATTTCAGTACTAATTTTAATTAGGGTTTGCCCTAGTAATCGCCCTTCAACTCTTAGCTCGATTGGAATTAGTCCATAAAATTTGGTGGGTTGTTAATTAACATTATTTTGAACAGTAATACCATACGTTCAATGCCTGGTCAACGACCTTACACGATCTTAAAACCGTTTTCCCAAAAAGGCTATTTCAGACCGTTTGAAAATCAGGGATAAATTCAATTAAAGTTGTTGATTAAAATGGCCATATCTCCCGATTCCTTTGGAGTTAACCTCTCCATTTTTTAGGGTGATTATTCTACATAATTATGAAGAGGGTTCTTATACGTTCCACGCTAGGTCAACGGGGTTAAACGGTCTTGAAGACCGGTTTCCCTCTCACGGTCTAGAGACCATTTGCTCACCTCGCGGTCTTAAGACCGAGAGAGCAAGTTGGGGAGACCGTTTAACAAAGTGAAAAGTGGTGGATTTTTCTTGGAAATAACGCCTTCATATCCTAGATCAAGAACAGCACGGATTTCCCATGGATTTTCTTGCAAAGTAGCAAAGGAAAGTAGGGAAAAAGAAGAACTATCATCTACATGCATAAATGAGATGTATATAATAAAGCATGGATTTAGAGTTATAAAACCCGCCTAAAGCTTGATCCTTGAGCTCCAAGCTTTCAAGCTCCAAGCTCTAATGGCGTCCTTGAGCTCTCACAGGTTGTCCAAGGTGAAAACTCCAGGGAAAATCAAGAAAAGATGGCTAGAAAGATAGGGTTTCGTGAGCTAGTCACCAAATTGACCTTGAATTCGAGTTCTAACCATGGAATTAGGCAAAAGAAGGGATTCAAACCTACCTTACACCCTCGGTCGTTCCTCTTTATCTCCAAGACAGTCTTTAGTCGGTCAAGCAAGGGGAAACAGTGAAATGCACGAAGGAAAGGTTCCTTTGCTTGAGAGGTAAAGTGTATATATACTTGGGGTGGGGTTTCCAACTTTAGCTTATAAGTTTTTCATAATATCAACAAAGTCCCTCCATATTTACTTGCTCGTCCCTTACTCTTAATTCTAAGGACAAAACTTCTCTCAAGGTCAAGAAAATAAGGGCAAGGAAGATTAACCTAATACTAAGGTATATATAAAGAGCTATTGTACATACACCCTGATTATTCAATCACAAGGTATATTTCATAACTTGATTATTCAATTGAGGTGACTCCCTCATCATTTCTTCTCTAAATGATGTCAAGAGTCTTAAAAGATACATTACATGATATATTTTACACATAGCATCCCTTAATTTGGGTAAATTGCATTTTACCCCAAATTAGGGTTTCAAGCACCGGGATTGCTTCCACAACTGCACCTTGGTGCCCAAGCTTGGGAAATCCCTCTAACTTCAACATAATCAATCATTATCATGATGTCTCAATATCAGGGAATCATCTTAACATGTGCAATTTGCAAGTTAACCCTTCTAAATGGGTAAATTGCACATAAGTCTTTGTATTTCAACACAATGCTACAACTTTATATAAAAAGGAGCAAAAACTGAAATATATGTTTCTGAGAAACTTTATTACATGCCCAAAGTTAATCACAAGGATTTAATTACATAATTAGGCAAAACACCTAGGGTTAGCTTATAACCCAGGTCAGGGATGTTACAAATTATCCACCCCTAACAAGGATTTCGTCCCCTAAATCGATAAATGTATTTAAGAGAAAAGGGTAGGGTATTTTCTTCTCATCTCTTCCTTTAGTTCCCAAGTGGCTTCTTCGACACCATGGTGGTTCCAGAGGACTTTTACAAGATTTATGTCTTTCTTCTTTAACCTTTTAATTCTATTATCAATGATTGACACTGGTCCTTCCTCATAGGTTACATCTTCATTCAATTCTACTTCTATAGGTTGTAGAACTGACTCAGTATCAGGGTGATATTTCCTCAGCATAGAAATGTGAAACACAGGATGTAACTTCTGCAACTCTTGAGGTAACTCTAGTTTATAGGCTACCTTTCCAACCCGTTCAATGATTGGATAGGGCCCTACAAATCTAGGAGCTAACTTCCATTTCCTTCCAAGACGAAGGACTCCTTTCCAAGGTGAGACCTTGAGGTACACTATGTCTCCAACTTGGAACTCTAAAGGTCTACGACGTTTATCAGCATACGACTTTTGCCTATCCTGTGCAGTCTTAATATGTTGTTGTATTACTTTAATCTTCTCTATGGTTTGCTGCACAAGCTCAGGACCCAACAACTGATGTTCACCAGTTTCATACCAACACAAGGGTGATCTACAACGTCTACCATACAAAGCTTCATAGGGTGCCATATCAATACTATGTTGATAGCTATTGTTATAGGCAAACTCTATTAGGCTTAGGTGTAGATCCCAACTTCCGAAAAACTGGAGAGAACATGCTCTCAACAGATCTTCCAAGGTCTGTATAGTCCTTTCAGACTATCCATCAGTCTGTGGATGGAAGGCTGTACTAAACCTTAACTTGGTGCCTAAGGCTCTGTGCAATTGTTCCCAGAAACGACTCATAAACTGAGGACCTCTGTCAGAAACTATTGTGACAGGAACTCCGTGCAAACGCACTATCTCTTGGACATACAACTGTGATAACTTTTCAGCAGAATAGGTTATTTTGACAGGTACGAAATAAGTTGTCTTTGTCAACCTATCAACTATTACCCAAACATAATCATGTCCTTTGCTTGTCCTAGGTAGGCCAATAACAAAGTCCATGGTCACATGGTCCCACTTCCACTGTGGTATGGGTAAAGGTTGCATTGTCCCGACAGGTTTCTGGTGTTCAGCATGTACCTATTGGCACACTGGACATCTCAGAACAAACTCAGCCACATCCTTCTTCATCCCGGGCCACCAATACATATCTTTCAAATTCCGATACATCTTGGTACTCCCTGGATGCATAGCATACATTGAAGAATGAGCTTCCTCCAGGACTAACTTTCTCAGGTTATCTACATTTGGCACTATCATCCTTCCATGATAGCATGCCACATTATCATCTGAGTCGTGGAAACCATCTCGGTTCTCATCACCATACTCTGACCTAATATGTTGAACTACAACATCCACTTGTTGTGCTTCCTTAATCTGCTCTCTAAGGGTAGGTTTAATATGCATCTCAGCCAACAACCCGGCTAACAATGAGACTTTCAACTGTACATTGTCTTGCCTCAAAGAGAAAAACATATCTCTTCTAGAACATACTAAGGAACTTAGTTGTGCTCTATCCATGGTTGATGTTGCTGATTTCCTACTCAAGGCATCTGCAACCACATTGGCCTTCCCTGGATGATAATCAATTGTATAATCGTAGTCCTTGATTAACTCCATCCAACGACGTTGCCTCATGTTAAGCTCATGCTGAGAGAAGATATACTTAAGGTTCTTCTGGTCTGTGAAAATCTGGAACGTTTCTCCATAAAGATAATGTCTCCAGATCTTCAGGGCATGAACTACAGCAGCTAACTCCAGATTGTGTGTCGGATAATTCTCCTCGTGTTTCTTAAGCTGTCGAGAAGCAAAAGAAATCACTTGTTAATCCTGCATCAACACACATCCAAGTCCATTCTTGGAGGCATCACAGAAGACTACATATCCTTTTCCTTGCTCCGGTAGAACAAGCACAGGTGCATTTTTCAACCTCTCCTCAACAACTGGAAAGACTGTTGACACTTATCACTCCAAGAAAAAGGAACATCTTTCCGGGTTAACTTAGTCAAAGGTAAGGCTATAGAGCTGATGTTCTTAAGGAGCCTTCGGTAGTAGCCAGCTAACCCTAAGAAACTCTGAATCTCCGTCGGTGTCTTTGGTTGTTCCCAATGTAGAACAGATTCTAACTTTGTAGGGTCAACACGAATTCCCGAGGCAGATATCACATGTCCAAGAAAAGATACCTCCGGCAACCAGAACTCACACTTGCTAAACTTAGCATACAACTTGTGTTCCCTTAGCAAGGTCAAAGCTTGGCGAAGATGCTGCTCATGCTGCTGAGCATCCTTACTATAGATCAGAATGTCATCTATGAAGACGACAACACACTGATCAAGGAAAGGTCAGAAAACTCTATTCATGAGTTCCATAAATACAGTCGGTGCATTGGTTAGTCCAAATGACATAATCGTGAACTCATAGTGACCATACCTTGTCCTAAAGGCAGACTTGGGTATGTCACTATCCTTAATACGAAGTTGATGATATCCAGACCTCAAGTCTATCTTTAAAAAGACTGTTGCACCACGCAACTGGTCAAAGAGATCATCAATCCTCGGCAGAGGGTACTTGTTCTTTATTGTTACTTTATTGAGTTGTCTATAATCAATGCACAACTGCATTGACCCATCTTTCTTTTTAACAAACAAGACTGGAGCACCCCATGGTGAAGTGCTCAGTCGGATAAAACCCTTCTCAAGTAACTCTTGAAGTTGTTTCTTGAGTTCTGCCATTTCGACAGGCGCCATCCTATACGGAGTCTGGGCTATGGGTTTCGTATCTGGGACTATATTGATCTCAAAATCAATTTCCCGAGGTGGTGGCACACCTGGAAGTTCTTCAGGAAATATATCCTTGAATTCCCTGACTATAGGAACTTCCGCAGGATTGGGACTCTCCTTGGTAACATCTACCACATGGGCTAAGAATGCACAACATCCATGCCTCATTAACTTCTCAGCAACCATAGCTTACACAAAATAGGTGGGAAAAATCTTTCTCTCACCTTGAATGGTCCATGTCTTACTTTCATCAGCAAACACAGCCTGCTTGGACTCACAATCCAAGACAACTCTATACCTTTCTAAGGTATCCATCCCAAGGATTATATCAAATCCTTGCATCTCAAGTGGTATAAGATCCACTTGAATGCGATGATCAGAAAAGAAGAGGATGCAAGGAGAACATACCTCCTGCAAAATGGCAGACCCACTCAACGGAGTCTCCAAAAACAAACTATTTGTCCTATGACTAGTTGTCATGTTGCAGTTATGTATCACTCTACGAGTGATGAAAGAGTGCGTAGCACCCAGGTCAATCAAAACAGATACAACACAGGATGTAGACATATCAGAATATAAAAGTTCCATCTGACCTGCCACTACCCGTGGATTGATCACTGCTTCTGGTGGGTTCATAGCATAGAACCTCGTTGTCGCCTGGTGTTGAGGTGGTGCTGATGATCCAGCTTGAGACGCTTGTCCACGTCCTCGAGATGCTCCTTGAAATTGCCTTCTCTGTGATCCTTGTTGATTCTGTCTCAGAGGTTGTGTCACATTGACAGGCCTAGATCGGCCGTCCTTCATCAAATGTCCCACCTTACCACAGTTGTAGCAGCTTCTCTCCAGTTGTTGTGATCTTGGTGGTCTAGTAACTGACATTGATGTTGAACTATGAGTCCCTTGTTGAGGTAGGCTTCGTCCCCTGCCTCTACTCGGTGACCATTGAGTTTGAGAACTCGGTCTGGGTGGTGGAGGTGTAGGTGCAGAGAATCTAGGCTTCTTAAAGTCTCTAGATGAAGAACCCTGGAACTGCGGATATCTCTTATGGGTTTGCCTCTTCTCAACTATAGATTTCTCTATCCTTCAGACTGACTCAACGAAGGTAGAAAATCTCTCCCGATTCTCTAGGGCAGACACGGGAGTAGTCAAGTCGGCATTTAAACCCTTTTCAAACCTTCTGATTCTTTCTTCTTCTGTAGCAGCCATGTGCGGAAAAAACCACAACAACTCCATGAACTTAGCTTCATACTCGCTAATGTTCATCATTCCTTGTCTCAATCTCTCAAATTGAGAAATATTTTCGTCTAGGAACGTCTTTGGAAAGTATTTGTTGACAAATCCCCGACGAAAATCTTCCCACGAGATCTCTACTCCATGCCTCTTCTGCTCTTCCATGGTCCACCAGTGACCAGCACTCCCTTTGAGAAGATAGACAGCATGTCTAACCTTCTGAGCTTCGGGAATGTTCAAGATTCTAAAGGCCTTCTCTAGTTCAGTTAACCATAGATCAACATCTGCAGGGTCATCTGTCCCAAAGTACTCAGTAGCTATGACACGACGAAGTCGCTTGAACGTCTTACCGATACCTAGTCCTTCAGGTTGGGGAGGTACCCTAGGTGCAGGCATGGGCATCCTATCTGTGATGTGTGTCATGGCAGTCATAAACTGCCCAAACATAGTTTGAACAGTTGGGTTTCCCATATCTGCTGGGTCAAACTGAGGCTGCTCCCTAGGTAGCTCAGCTACAGGTTATTCTATCTCCGGGTTCCTTGCACCTCCTTGGGGTGCAGCGACGCTACTTTCTTCCACGTACTCTTCATCTGGTTCAGACATCCTTAACAATCTTCTTCTCCTGGGGAGAAGAAGACTCTATTAGATACGAAGGAACCCTAAGATTAGACTCGACATCCTAAGTCATATGCCTCTATAGACTCAGCAAACCTAGAGCTCTGATACCACTTAACTGTGGGCTCTGATCTCCAAAACCCGAGATAAACATGATTAAATTCAGCGGAAGCGATTCGATTAACAGTGGAAGACAAAAATCATGGAAAATTAAAACTTTTCAAGACAAGAGCTTGAATCCATAAAGCTTCATTCATAAAAAGAGATAGACTGTTTACATCTCATGATAATTACTTCTTGAGTAATTATATACAACAAGATAAAAAATCTCAAGAACTCATAACCAAAATCTCAGATCAAAAGACTCCAAGACCTGAGAGTACAGAGGACACATAGGACAGACTATCTAACTACACAACATAGCAGTTTGAATCTCCACCTGAGATTCACTGCTGCTCTTGATGCTGCTGCTGCTGATGTTGATCGCCTGAAGATTTATTTCTTCGTCCTCGGCGACCACTTAAAAATTTGAAATCTGCGGGGTGAGACAATTTTAAATAATTGTCCCAGCGAGAGTTATAACTCTCCGCCAGAAGATTTGTTATAGCAATCTTTAAGCAATATAACCAATAAAAGTTCTCAAGGTAAAAAACAGCAGGTGATTATTAAGTAGAACAACAATACTTAAGGAATATGAAGAACATGTATATTAAACAATGTAACTTTAACCAATGTATCTCGTAGTTCAACCTAAGCAGAAATGTTACACGGCTGATTATGTTTTTCAAACATTATTATGCCCTGTGGAGATGAGGTATACCGCTCATACTCCAACCGGTCACTGTTAAGTTGCATCAGTATCATACCTAGGTCATCAAAAGAGCCGGATTCTTATGACCTCATCTTCCTCAGTCAGTTTGAGGATCAACATGCAGGACATCTTGTGTCTCTACTACTATAGCTTACCAGGGTATTCTGGTACTTCGCTATTAGAGTCACAGTGGCGTTCTGTACTCTCTTCGCCATCGGAAGATTTCTTGTTTCTCTCTCATCGATGCGGTATAACAGTTTTCCTCGGAAGATTAGTGTTACATCACCTCGACATAAACATACAGTGAAGGATTGATGGATTACATACATCTACATCAATTCCTACACTAGGATGTTAGGGTATTCACATCCATATTCCCCACATACTCAAAAGTATGTGATCCAGGAGTTCCCTTAGGAAAACCTATTTCACCATCATTAAATCTCTGACAATGATGGATCTATGATCAGGTCTCCTACATTACACTTGATTAGTTAGGTGCATTCAGTATTCTTTAAACATCATACATTGTTCTTCAAACAATAACAGTAGCATAACAACTATGAATGTAGAATACCGAATGTAACAAGCCTAACTTACATTAATCATTATTTCTCAATATACTCATCACAAGTCATCTCTAAAGATGACCTTGATGGTATTCATGGCTCTCACAGCCCATTAACATCATAGGATGCCACTGACAAGACATCAAGATATTTTACTATTCATAAAGCTAACAACATGCTTTTAATGAGTATAGCATCATTATCCATACCAGGATATGATCACCTTCATATCAGAACCTGCATGGTTAATTCAACTGATAAAGGTAATTCAAATCAAGATTACACTTTCCACTCTTGTCATAAGAGCTAAGTTCTTTGATTCTTATCAATTAGAGTTTAAAACTCATAAGGCATGACATTACCCTTGAATTAGGGTTTACTATTCACATTGAAGTGAATTGAACTCATAACATCATCATGTATATGGAACATCATCATTGATGCTCTTAGACTCGCTTAAGATTCATCGTATATCATAATTAGGGTTTCCATGATCTCACACAGGTGGATCATACCCTAATTATGCACATTCATGCGTATTGAAGGTTCTTTAATTGAGTTTCCATTTAAAAAGGGTACTTTCTCTCTCTAGAAGTATTTTCTTTCTCTAGAAGTATTTTCTCTCTCCTCATACTAGTAGATGGTGATAACACCACTCTAGATCAAGTTGTATTAAGTCATCATGGGCTATCATAGCCAAAAACATCACCATAATGTGATTAGGGTTTGATTTGATCAAGGTATTACTCAATTGACCCTTCAAGGGTATTTTGGTAATTCACCCCATTGATCATCATCATGGGTCAAAACATTAGTCAATTAATCTCTTAATGTCCTAGGTTATCATTATGGTTTAGATTAGGGCATCATAGAACCATATACACCTTTAAGTGGTTAGTTGAAATCAACCTTTGAAAATCCTCAAATGGTCTCAACCTCCAACCTCCAAACGGTTTGAAACCATTTTGGATGGGTTGACCATTTACTATTGTTGACTTCAAGACCAAGAAGAAGAGTAGAGCATTTAACCATGTTGACTTCAAGGCCGATAGGGCAAGTTGGGTTGAGATCGTTTGATGGCTCTCGGTCTTGAGACCGTTTGATGGCTCTCGGTCTTGAGACCGTTTGATGTCTCTCGGTCTTGAGACCCTTTGATGGCTCTCGGTCTTGTGACCACGAGCCCTCTCACTGTCTTAAGACTATGAGGCCTCTCACGGTCTTGAGACCGCGAGGCTCACATGGTCTCCAACCGCTTGGACCATCAACAAGGTTCAAGGTTACAACCGATTATGTCAACCAATGTTGAAGCCCTCAAAAGGTCAAAGCCATGGTGACCACTTATGGATTGAAGCAATTAGGGTTATGATTAACCAATTGGTCACTCAATTGACCCTCAATCATTGACCAATTAGGGTTGAAGTCGATTCAATTAGGGTCTAGCAATGTTCAACCATCAACACTCATCAATGTGCATCAATACAAGGTTGAACCCTTCAATTGAGCTCCAATTGGGCCCAAAAATGGTCCAAACGGTCTTGAGATCGTGTGGATGAACTCCACACGGTCTTGAGACCGTTTGCCCAATATTTCATCAAAATCTAATGTAATTTGATAGGGGTCGAACCAAGATTGAGTCACATAATCAGAATTTTGATTAATTGATAACTTATTGCAATTGGGTCCTTAATTGATCAAATTAGCTTAACCCTAGACCTTAAAACGGTCTTGGGTTGTCACCACACGGTCTTGAGACCGTTTGGATGAGTTCCAAACGGTCTTGAGACCGTTTGCCCATCCAACCTTTGGATTCTAGTGAAAAATTCTTAAAGGTTGGACCAATTGAATTGATGATCATATCAATACTTAATTGCAATGTAATTTGGTATAATTGTACCTTCAATTGGTCAACTATTCTTGACCCCAGACCTTCAAACGGTCTTGGGTGATTGTCCGCATGGTCTTGAAACCATTTGGTTGATCCCCAAACGGTCTTGAGACCGTTTAGGTCAATCAACCCCCAAAAACCCTAAATTAATCATTGATATTTCAGTACTGATTTTAATTAGGGTTTGCCCTAGTAATCACCCCTCAACTCTTAGCTCGATTGGAATTAGTCCATCAAATTTGGTGAGTTGTTAATTAACATTATTTTGAAGAGTAATCTCATATGGTCAATGCATGTTCAACGACTTTACACGGCCTTAAGACCGTTTGCCCAAAAAGGCTATTTCAGACCGTTTGAAAATCAGGGATAAATTCAATTAAAGTTGTTGATTAAAATGGCCATATCTCCCGATTCCTTTGGTGTTAACCTCTCAATTTTTGAGGGTGATTAGTATAAATATTTATGAAGAGGTTTCTTATACGGTCCACGCTCGGTCAACGGGGTTAAACGGTCTTGAAGACCGTTTTCCCTCTTGCGGTCTAGAGACCATTTGCTCACCTCGCGGTCTTAAGACCGAGAGAGCAAGTTGGGGAGACCGTTTAACAAAGTGAAAAGCAGTGGATTTTTCTTGGAAATAACGCCTTCATCTCCTAGCTTAATTACAGCACGGATTTCCCATGGATTTGCTTGCAAAGTAGCAAAGGAAAGTAGGGAAAAAGAAGAACTATCATCTACATGCATAAATGAGATGTATATAATAAAGCATGAATTTAGAGTTATAAAACCCGCCTAAAGCTTGCTCCTTGAGCTCAAAGCTTTCAAGCTCCAAGCTCTAATGGCTTCCTTGAGCTCTAAAAGGTTGGACAAGCTGAAAACTCCAGGGAAAATCAAGAAAAGATGGCTAGAAAGATGGGGTTTCGTGAGCTAGTCACCAAATTGACCTTGAATTCGAGTTCTAACCATGGAATTAGGCAAAAGAAGGGATTCAAACTTACGTTACACCCTTGGTCGTTCCTCTTGAGCTCCAAGACAGTCTTTAGTCGGTCAAGAAAGGGGAAACAGTGAAATGCACGAAGGAAATGTTCCTTTGCTTGAGAGGTAAAGTGTATATATACTTGGGGTGGGGTTTCCAACTTAAGCTTATAAGTTTTTCATAATATCAACCAAGTCCCTCCATCTTTAATTGCTCGTCCCTTCCTCTTAATTCTAAGGAAAAACCTTCTCTCAAGGTCAAGAAAATAAGGGCAAGGAAGATTAACCTAATACTAAGGTACATATATAAAGAGCTATTGTACATACACCCTGATTATTCAATCACAAGGTATATTTCATAACTTGATTATTCAATTGAGGTGACTCCCTCATCATTTCTTCTCTAAATGATGTCAAGAGTCTTAAAAGATACATTAGATGATATATTTTACACATAGCATCCCTTAATTTGGGTAAATTGTATTTTACCCCAAATTAGGGTTTCAAGCATCGGGATTGCTTCCACAGCTGCACCTTGGTGCCCAAGCTTGGAAAATCCCTCTAACTTCAACATAATCATTATCATGATGTCTCAATATCAGAGAATCATCTTAAAATGTGCAATTTGTAAGTTAACTCTTCTAAATGGATAAATTGCACATAGGTCCCTATATTTCAACACATTGCTACAACTTTATATAAAAAGGAGCAAAAACTGAAATATATGTTTCTGAGAAACTTAATTACATGCCCAAAGTTAATCACAAGGATTTAATTACATAATTAGGCAAAACACCTACGGTTAGCTTATAACCCAGGTCAGGGATGTTACAAAAATAGTACGTTAAAAATTACCAAACATTTTAAATTCTTTGTTGCCAATGATGATATGGGACCCATCAAACAGATCATTTTTTGTTGCATCGGAAAAAGAATTTTTGATACAACTTATTTGTTCTTTGTAGACGATGGGGTTATAGGCATAGAAGGTCCGCCAAAACCATCAATGTTAGTATCCATAGAACATGAATACTCTTATGTTTTTTGTTTAAATTGAGGTACAAACATGATCAAGAGTAAATCTGAAAATTATGCCAAATCACGTTATGGTTGAGGCTTGCAGGGTGAATTGTTCTTAAGAGTAATTCTATGACTCTCAAGAAGAATGTTGGTCCAGTACACAAAGACGACAGCTACTCTCTCAAGATGCAATAGCGCTACGCAAATCACGGCCACGACTGAATGAAGTTGATCGTTCTTCATGCAATTAGTGAATAAACTAACAACAGAAGAATATAAAAGAAATTGGAGCATTTTTCTCCATAGAAGAAAATGTATGTGACAATGTTGATAAATAGAAACATAATGTGGATAGTAAACAAGCGAAAAGATGTGTTATGGTTGGATATGGATTTTAAAAGATACACCACATATCCAAATGTGTCAAGTAGTCCAAGTAGTGAAACCAGGTCAAGGTTGTGTCCACGAGGCCGAACTTGTACCCCCTATGTGCGGACTGTGATGTGTGTTGACTCACCCAGGTCAAGGACTACCTGCAAATAAAGTTGATAACTCTTCCATCAAATCAGCGAGAAGACTAATGACAGAAGAAAACAGAACAAATTGAAGTATTTTTCCCGTGGAAGAAAGTAATTAGTCATGAATGTTAAAATTAACATAATGCGGATCTGAATTTGCACCTACGTATGGGATGCGATGTGTGTCTGTTTGAAGGGTTTCTAGACCAGACATGCCCAAATCTAACTGGAATTCCCAGTCATCAGCGTGAGAAGCTCACATTCCCTTGTGATTTTCAAATATCCTACGCATAAAAATTCATATATACAGAGGAGAGTTAGGGCTTTTCTAGCCGGGACTAAATTTCTTCCTCGGGCTTTGAAAATCACAAAGTAGAACAGAGTTGCATTTGATTCCTGGGCTTCACATCCTACTGATGGGGACCATTATCGCCAACAACGCAAGTAGAAGCATTAGGAAGTACACATATGAAGTAAGGAAGTACCATGCCACATCGTTAAGGCAGAAAAAGAAATTTCTACACAGAACTGCTGCCCCACCCAGATACTTACCCGGACCTCAGGAATACCTGGTGCGCTCCACCACCATTTAAAGTTATATCTGCAACGCCCCACTACCATTTAAAGTCATACCTGAAGTCACTTTATTCTGCATGTCTCTACACGCAAAAGTCATGCAAGAGATGATTAATACTCAACCAAAAACTAATCTACCACATGTATTTTCCCTCAAACTTCGATTTTCCTCTAAGTATCGTACGTATCATTTGTTCATATTGAACCAGTCTGCCCAGCACATAATTAGTATTGTACTTTTAGTTCTTACTGAAATTAAAATCATAGTTGGATTTGCACTTAGTAATTCAATGTTCTAGTCATGCTTTTAGTTTTGGGTATTGTACTTAGAAATAGACCATGTAGGTGATTGATGTCTTGTTGAGTAGACGTAATTATGTTTGTTAATGATATGAGAATAATAATTAGGTATTGTACTTATTGTTGAATTGTATAATTAATTAATAGTTTGTTGGGTACTGTACTTTTGCTTCTTACAGAAATGAAAATCATAATGGGGTAGTGTACTTATTGAAATGATTTGGTAGGTACTGTACTACAACTTTGATAAACTTAAATCAAGAGTAAGTGAGTGAGTATTGTACTTGGCGGAAATAAACAGAGAGGATGAGTGAGTATTGTACTTAGCGGAAATGTACTAGTCACTGAGTACTATACTTGGCAGGTACTGTACTTTTGCTTATTGCAGAAATGAAAATCATAGTGGGGTAATGTACTTACTGAAATGATTTGGAACTTAAATCAAGAATAAGAGAGTGAGTATTGTACTTGACGAAAATAAATAGAGAAGAGATGTTTGAGGGGATTTGCTGCTATATATGAGATTCAAAAATTTAAATTTGAATATTTTTTATAACTTGTAATGGGATTAAATATATGTGGGTGAGTAGATATATTATCTGCACTTTGAATGTGTTTCGTATGGATTTTATATGACTTTTACATGAGTAGTAATATAAAAACGCCTGCAAATGCTGTTGGTATATTTTTCCGAGATCCGAGTGAACTGCGGATTGGGGGAGAGGGCTACCTGTTGGGGGAGCGGACATAGGTAGCATGACTCTAGAAAAATGAAAGATACATCACCGTGCCCCCAAACAATACGACGCAACACTTCCCACTTTCCCAATCTCGAGCGAGATTTTAAGTTTTGCAATTATGTTGGAATGCCATGAATTAAATGTAGCTACCCCAACTAGCCATGGCATTGCATTGGTCAGTACAAAAAGTAGGCCGAGAGCTTGGCATTAAAGTGGCACCTGCCAGCCATGACAGCTGGTATTGGATAGTCCATAGGAGAACCTTCCCCACTAAAAAAAGTAGACATTATTATAGTACTCATACCCACTCAATAGGTAATGGGGACCCATTAAAACCAGTTATAATAGAACTCCGTGTTTACAGCACTTCATAAATTACAAAACAACCCACAATAATTATATTACTATAGAAGTTTGCAACAAGACCCTTATGTACATATGATTTTTATAAAAATAATACCACATAGGGTAAATTTACTACAAAGAGCCAACTACATTTATTACTAAATAGAATTATTCATTTTTTAAAAAGCATGTTATTTTTGCAACAAGTTGCACCAAACTCCTTAATTACCTCTCCTCGCATCCGCGACCTAGCGCTCTGGCGACTAGGGTTCCGGCGTGTGGGAGTCCACCTATCCCGACAGGGTTACCTTCTCTTGCAGGTCCAAGGACAGGGCGAGCTTTCTGGTACTCTCCCCAGGATGGCGGGGGATCTAACAGAGAGATATGCGCGACTACAGCTCAGGACGGAGGAAGAAGAACCAATCGAAATCAGGGAAGAACAGAACGAGGAGGAGGTCGAGCACCTGGGGCTGGCGCTGGTGGCGCGCATCCTCTCCGACAGAGCACCGAACTTCTGGGCGATGAAGCGCACATTGACGCAGGCGTGGGGGCTCTTGCAGAAGGTGGTGTTCAAACAATTGGAGGGAGACGTCTTCATCATCCAATTCTTTGATTGGAGAGACAAGCAGAAAGTGGTAGATGGGGTGTCGTGGAACTTTGACAACAAGCTACTGATCTTCAAAGAAATCGAGAAGGAAGAACAACCAGGATTGATTACTATCAAGCACATGCCTTTTTGGGTTCGAATCTACAGACTTCCCTTGGGATTCCGGTCAACCCAGGCAATCAGAAAGATAGCAGGCAGGCTGGGCGACGTTCTTGATCTGGACGTCGACGAACTCGGATGGAAAAAATCGGCGAGAGTCCGAGTGAATCTAGACATCACAAAACCCCTAAGGAGAGTCCTACGAATCACAGGCAATCAGAATAAAATTCTCAACCTAGATGCGAAATACGAGAGGCTGATGCACTTTTGCCACACCTGCGGGCGGCTAGGGCGCACAGAGCGGGACTACGACAAAAGAACTGAAGGGGAAGAAGGAGACCGGCAATGGGGTCCGTGGTTGAAGGCATCGCCGCGGAAACCGAGGCTGACGCTGCACGAAGAACTTCATGGCCACACACGAACAACGAAGCAGATAGTCTTCAAACACAAGTCGGCGCAGGAGGGGCCGTCGAGATCGGGGTCAACCAACGGTAGTAGGGTTCTGAGCAGACAGGAGGAAACAGACGGAGAAGTTGTGGCACCGATTAGAGACGGGCAGAAGGTTGTGATCAATGAACGGGAGCATCCACGTCAAAATCAAGAGATCAGTGCGGAATCCGAATACAACCTAAACGATCTGTTTCCAGAACGGGAGGAGATACAGAAGAAAAGTGGACGCATAAGCAAGGGCACGACTGGTGAGGAGGAAGCAACAGGGCAGAAGGAAAACAGATGCAAATCCTACGGAAGGACCGAGTTAATGGAAATGTGGAGCAGAACTCAGCCTACCATGGCTGTGGAGGTGGACCAAGGAATCACAAGCAAGGAAAAAATCAACGGGACAGCCGGTGGTGAGGAGGTTATAGTTGTGGTACCTTAGGCCATACACACACAACAGAGAGCAAGCAACGAGAACGTTCAGAGCCATGCTCGGACGAGATCACAAAAAAAGATCGAGAACAGAAAGAAGACAGGGAAGAAATGAAAGGGTGAGACAAAGAAAATACGGGAGCCACCGTGGGTGTACAAGATGAGCAGGGCACAACGTCTCGGGATACCAGAGCATGAAGTCGTCTGGGACACGATGACGGGGAAGAGAAGAAGGCAATCTGAATACTGTGATATGGAGTTAGACATGGTCAGCCCTACGGAAGATGCGACCAAGAAAGCAAAAAACAGTGAAGTGGCAGTGCACAATGATGGGACAACAAATGTTCAAGTAGCGAAGACTGGCGGAGACCAGCTCCGTGAACAGCCATGAAAATCATGAGTTGGAATTGTCAGGAATTGGGCAACCCTGACACGGTTAACGCCCTCTGATCGTGGTGTTGGAGGGAGAGCCCGAACCTTGTCTTCTTAATGGAGACGCTCATAACAGGTGTAGATCTGGAATCGGTTAAAAGGAAATGTGGCTTCACACAAGGTATATGTATTGATAGAGTGGGCAGGGCAGGTGGAGTTGGCTTGTGATGGAAGGATGTTGATCTTAACATCATATCTTATTCGCAACATCATTGCAGTTGTGAAGTTGAAGATGGAACTTAAACTGGGAAATGGAGAGCTGTGGGTATTTATGGGTGGGCGGACCAGCAGCAGAAGCACAATACTTGGGACTTGATACGTGAATTAAAAAATGCATCCGATCTACCTACGGTGTTCTTTGGAGACTTCAATGAAATTGTTTCTAACACAGAAAAATGGGAGGTCCACCAAAGCCCCTCCGCTACATGTAGGATTTTTGGGACGTGATAGATGATTGTGATCTGATAGATCTGGGATATAATGGCAGTATCTTCACATGGTAGAGGGGAACAACACCTGAAACTCTTGTTTGTGAAAGGCTAGATAGGGCATTAGTGTGTTCTAATTGGGCAGCAAAATATCCACATGCGAGAGTTATCCACCTCCCTTTCGTAGAATCAAATCATTCCCCGATTATCATTCATACGGAGTACAGGCGAAGGCGACAAAGAAGGCAACATGATAATTTTTTCTTCGATCCCATGTGGATGGAGGATGAGACGTGTGAACAAATCATCAAAGAAGCATGGGAAGGCAGAGCTTCTATGGAGTTACAAGGGAAGATGGAAAGATGTGGCCTTAAATTAAAGTCCTGGGCAAACGAGAAATTTGGGAAGATGAAGAGTAGAATCAAGGAGCTAGAAGCACAGCTTGGAGAGGCACAACTTCTTCCGCCGGACAGACCCAACCTTTACAGATGTTCACGCATGGCAGCCGAGCTTCAGGAGTGGCACAGACGTGATGAAAAATATTGGCATGCTAGGGCGAGAGTGAATGAAATGAAAGTTGGGGACCGAAACACGGCGTACTTTGATCACAAAGCATCTCAAAGGAAGAAAAGAAACAAGATCAAGGGGATCAATGACAATGAGGGTCAATGGAAAATGAAGGAAGAAGAAATTGAGCGAGTCATCACTACTTTTTTCCAGCGGCTGTTCAAAACATCAAATCCGACAGGCTGGGAGGAGGCAGCGGCAGGGATAGAGAGGAAAATTGGAGGTGTGGAGAATGAAGATCTGGAAAGGGATATCAGCACTGAAGAAATCCAAGCAGCACTGAAAGGTATGCATCCGAATAAAGCACCCGGGCCAGACGGTATGAAAGCTATGTTTTTCCAAAAATATTGGCACATTGTGGGTGACGAGGTGGCAAACTACATCAAGGGATGGTGGAAATCTGATAGCAGTATAGCTGATGTGAACTCTACGTTGGCAGTCCTCATACCAAAAGTGAAAACACCAAAGGAGATCGGGGAGTTCAGGCCTATAAGTCTGTGCAATGTTGTTTATAAAATTGCAGCAAAAGTCCTTGCCAACCGCATGCGTCCGTTGATGGATAAAATCATTTCAGAATAGCAAAGTGCTTTTATTCTGGGAAGGCTTATTACCAACAATGTGCTAGTTGCCTACGAGTTATTTCATACTATGAAAGGCGAGAAGAGAAAAAAGAAGGGCCATATAGCGCTGAAGCTTGACATGTCAAAAGCTTATGACAGAGTAGAATGGGGGTTTGTGGATTTTGTGCAGTCGAGGTTGGGATTCGGAGAGCTTTGGAGGAGGAAAATTATGAACTGCATGTCGTCAGTATCTCATTCCTTTGCTATCAATGGGGACCGTACCAGGAAGACTCAACCATCCAAAGGACGGCGACAGGGTGAACCTCTCTCCCCTTACCTTTTTATTTTATGTGCTGAAGCTTTTTCTTCCTTACTTAACATGGCAACACAACAGAAGAGTATTCATAGATTGTGAGCCATCCGACATGGGCCTCGCATTTCTCACATTTTCTTTGCAGATGACTCCATTCTTTTTGCGAGGGCAACCAAAGAAGAATGCCTGATATTAGCTGAAATCATCAGCCAGTACGAACGGGCATTCGGATAGAAAATTAACCTATCAAAAACTGAGGTAGCCTTCAGCAAAGGAGTATCCAGAGAGAGGAAAGACGAGATATGCCAAGTACTTCAAGTCAAAGAGGTGGAGAAACATGGTAAATACCTAGGCCTATCAGCAGCGGTAGGGAGGTCCAAGAAGCAAGCCTTCTCGTACATCAAGGAATGGGTATGGAATAAACTTCAAGGCTGGAAGGAAAAGTTGTTATCTAAAGCGGGAAAGGAGGTTCTAATTAAGACAGTGGCTCAAGCGATTCCAACGTACCTGATGAGTATATTCCAGTTACCAGCATATATTCTTGACTCCATCAACAGTTCCATTGCCAGATTATGGTGGGGAGCCAAAGATAGTGAAAGGAAAATAGACTGGGTCAGCTGGGAAAAGCTCTGACACTGAAAAACCAAGGAGGCATGGGTTTTCGTGAAATTGGTGTCTCCAATCAAACTCTCCTTGCCAAACAAATTTGTAGGTTGTTTTATAGGAGTGAAACGTTGGTGTACAAAGTTCTCAAGGCTAAGTACTTCCCATCCAGTAGTGTCCTCAAAGCCCGACGGGGTCACAACCCAAGCTTCACGTGGAGGAGTATATGGAATTCAAAGAGCATAATTCTAGAAGGCATGCAATGGAGAGTGGGTGACGGCAAAGACATAAATATATGGTCCGGAAACTCGATTCCCAATCTAGATGGCAGTATAGAATCTAGGCTGGGAATATCTTCACTGACAGTACATCAAGTGCACCAATTAATTGACCATGAAACTCTACAATGGAACCGTGGGCTGATTTGTGAGTTGCTAGCACAAAACGTGGCTGACATGGTGTGTGTGATTCCTCTAGGAGTCTCGACGAGAACAGATGGAATCTTCTGGAAACCAAGCAGAAGCGAGGAGTATACTATGAGGTCTGCCTATTGGATGGCTACACAACAACCAAGCAGCAATGAGCGACCGACCAATCAAGTGGAAAGTGAAGTATGGCGGGCGATATGGAAGACGGGCTTAGCTCCCAAAGCGGCACACTTTCTTTGGCGCTGCGCCGTAGGCTCGTTGGCCATCGTGGGGAGGTTGTTTGACAGGTACTGCCATCAAGATGGGATTTGTAATATTTGCGAGAAAGAAAAAGAGGACATCAGTCACATGCTCTTCAAGTGTGACCAGGCGTGGGAACTATGGAAAGATTATCCAATGGAAACACAGTGGCGCGTCGGCCAGCTGGGCACCAAAACCGGTGCGTGCAGCTCTCCTGGCAGCAGTTTGGCCAATACGTGGGAAGGAAAATGATGATATGATTGCTGCTCTTTGGGCAATCTGGAGCAATAGAAATGATGTAACATTTGGGAACAAGGTCTGTAGTCCAATGATTATCAAGAATTCTCTTCTACCGCTGGTCCGATATCAACCGGAGCCGACGAGTAGGCAGGTTGGCCTCACGTATGCAGCCGCAGGCGTGGGCTGGAGCAGGCCGCCGGCGGGGACGGTGAAGGTGAACTGTGATGCTGCAGTGAACGCAAAGGGTATGGACGGACTCGGGATGGTGTGGAGGACAGCGGATAGCGAAGCAACAAGAACCGTTGGGAAGAAGTAGTCGTCACTCAAGGACCCGAGATGTGTTGAAGCACTAGCCATTAGAGAAGGACTCATCCTCTCCAAAGAAATGAACCTCACCCATGTGATCCTGGAATTAGACGCTGAAGTAGTGATCAAGCTTATTCAGGCCGGGACTAGAAGAGCAGATCTCCTAGGAACCATACTTGAGGATATAGCTCATCTTAGTTTTTCTTTAAATAGCATTTCTTTTGTTTTCTGTCATAGAATGACTAATGGGGTAGCACATCAAGTAGCCTGTTTAGCCTCCAGTAGCAGTTTTTCTTCCAGTAGCTTTAGTTCTTTCCCTTCTATTGTAAAGAACTGCATTAGAGCAGATTTTCACATCTAATATATAAGATCGTTTAACTTCAAAAAAAAACGTTGCACCAAACTCCTCTGTTTTCTTCTTATCTTAAAAACAAATCTTTAAGACAAAAAACTAAATATTTCCAAAAGGTAGGTCCTCGATTGCATCCACTCGCCACTCCCACCAGGATCTAGCCTTGTGGTTCCCAAGCAACACAAGAAGCAAGTCCTCGTCCATGCTCACCAATCAGAACTCCCATCTTCTTATTGATTATGTGAACAACAATCAATGGGTGTGATTCTTGACACGAATATAACATGCATGTGATATACAAGTATATGGTTCGTGTAATAAAGGCCAATGAGGCACGAGTGTCAAATTTATGAAATTGTTCACCAAAAACTACTGCTAACTGAGACTCAATCAACGAGTTCTAAACAAGAATGATTGGTTGTTATTAACTATGAGACTGTAGAAAATAAACTTAAGTGGTTGTGATAAAGATATAATGAATTCCTTAGGAGTTGTTGTTTCACCATGACACACACTGCATTTAAGATTTTTTTATCTAATTATTCACCCTTGTTCTAAACTAAAGACCTCCAGCCAACATTACCAAATCTGCATCATAATGCACTGCTTAGGCTAAGACAAACCCTACTCTCATTATGTTTATTAACTCAGTTTGAGAAAAGAATTATTTTCATGGGTTATACATTCATATATGTAAGCCTTCTCCTAAAGTGCAGTATAAGCTATGTAAATTTATAATTTTTCTAACTCCTAATCCCTCTTCTAAAGAAATCCGTAGTGCATTACTTTGATTATGGTGATCAATTATAAGCAAACCAATTACAATATCATAGATTCACGTTAAAAAAAATAAAAATATGTTATAATCTTATTGAGATACATACAGTGTCATCTCGGGCCACTTCTGGGTCTTAGAAAACAAACAAAATTTTCTCCACATGATTGTAATCAAATCACAACAAGAAGAAAGAAAGAAATAGAATCTAAATATTAGAAAGCTAATGTAAAAACTCCTTGAGAATTCGTCACGACAATCCCCTCAAATGAACTCTCTGATATACAACTTTCCAAATGCAAATGCATGCTCTAGAGGTGCCTAAATATTCAGGTTGGTGGCTATCTCATTCGTATATCTTGACTCTTCTTCTAAAATGTATGTGATACATGGGTTGTGTCCTCCCACCTTAGGTCATAAGTCAAGTGTAACCCTTACTAAATCCATGGTTGCTAGACCCGACTTAATTACATGTTTGTAATGATAACTGTGTCAATACCACCGATCGGTTGTCGGTGGCACAAATATCATTGGCCTTTTGTGTTTCATAATTTTTTGTTAGTACTAATAATAGATAGATTGGTAGCACCTACTTGATTCTCTTTGGAGTTTGGATGTCAAAGTAAATACCACTGACTGTGGTTTTGGTGGCACTGAGATAATTAATTTCCATCTCTAATGCTTTTTGGAGCATTGATTGCTACCACTGAGCATGAATATCGATGGCAATGAAACAACTTTTGGTAGCATTGAGTTGTCTCTCAGTGGCATTGATGTTGCTCTCCATCTACTCTAGCTAGACGTGATGTGAATGTTGGTGGCACCGAGTTGTCAAATAAATACCCAAATTGTATGAAATAGGAAGAATATTAGCATAAGTGTGAGAAAATGATTACTAATTCATATATTTTGATATAAATTTGATATACTTGATGCTTAAGTGATTCACATGTTAATAAATGGAAAATAGAGCAAATTCACATGTAAAAGTGAAAAAAATCTAGGAAAATAGCATATAAATGCGACTTAAAATCACTACATCAAAATCCCCTTAAATTGAATGTTGCTCATCCTCGAGAAATGCTACTCTCAGATTTCTTTTTAGGATTCAACAAGAACACAATACTTATGAGTTAATTTTCTTAATCACCCCACCTCTCGATCCTAAACAAGACCTCGCCAACCATTATATCAATAACTACTCTAAATCGATCAATAATTCTCATAAAAGATGTCTAAAACAAGATCAATGAAAACACTATAAATATGGAGTAGTTAATATCATGGTAAGCATGACACACACTTGATGTACCATGTGATTTGATCTATATGCATAAACTATGTTGGAAGAAATTCCCAATGTAAACATGGATGATGTAATAATTACATAAGTGGCTTACCATGCAGAGCAATGGGTGACTAAGATGGGTGTTTATGAAATAGGAATCATGAGAACAATCCAAATTGTTTATGCTAACAATAAAACTTGATGCAGAAACAAAATGGATGGAAACTAAATGAATGCCTTCTAATGAATACTATAAGGTTGGAATGATTCATATAAAAGATGCATTATACTTATGATGAGTATGAAAGCAAAAGGTATGTATATGAAGACATTTCCACTATTTGCCCTTATTCATTACATAGAGAGGGATTTTTAGAAATCCTTTTCCTCTTTGTCTCCATTCTTTATTTCTTTGTAAATATTTTTTTCTATCTACCCCATTTTTAGCAAGATTAATCATTCATGATTGGTCTTTTTCACAATATATATATATATATATATATATATATATATATATATATATATATATTGTGTGTGTCTCTCTATGTGTGTGTAAATATATATATGTTTGTGTTTGTGTTTCATTCTTTGGAGAAGGATTAAGGATTTACATTCTTCTCCCAATATTAATGGAAAAAGCTAAAGTGGATGCAAGTTACAATTATGCAAAAATGGAATGGTGAATGCAATCTATATGAAATTTTGTTATACAACTACAAAAGCTCAAATACTATGGTTCACATATTTTCATTTTACTTTCTACTACAGCTGAAAATGAACCATTCTAAATTCTACCGAATTCAATTCATAATAAAATAAGTTAGATTATACTTTTTTGAGTTAGAAGGAGACTTAGTCTCCCCCTCCCTCAATTAGGTCCCAGAGCTCGGATGACCCAAGGGTTATAAATACAATGCACAATAGGAGTTTTTGAACCTGGGTCCTCTAGGGTGGACAGGCCGGACTGAACCATCTGTGATACACTAGTCGAGTAAGTTAGATTATACTTGATCATCCAATAGTGGTGAATGAACATGAATGGAAAGTGTATGAGATCACATGACTAACAAGTATTGTCAACCATTATATGTCCCTCTCCTATTAACTTGTGTAATTGGGTAGTCTTAGAGTTTATTTCTAGATTTCACAGTTGAGATCATGTTACTATTTGGTTGAATTAGACTCAAACATCCTCTTCATAACACAAGACTTTATGTTGAGTTATGATTTTCATTCATTTGATATGTCTTCAAGATGACTAACCCAAGAAATTTCTCCAGTTAGTGATGTCTTAGACTTACCACAATATCTTAGAAGATATGACATTAAAATAGATTTACATACTTGGGAATTTTTACTTCCATTTTAGAAGGATTAGGAATACTCCTTTCACCAGAAGGATGCAATCATGATTGAGTAAACTTCCCAAACACACTGGATGTGAATCCTATTAACATGATAAAAATCAAAGAATTCAAATGTGAAAAGTAATGAAGATAGAAAAAAAATTATATAAGAGAAACTCACTCCATCACCCCCCATGGTTGTATTTGAAAGTGTCCTCATAGTCAAGAATCAAACAAAGATGTGGAATGGGGGTACTTGATGATCAAAGTGGTGGTGGAGGGAATGTTCCCTATTGGATCTATAAATTTCGTGGGTAGTAAGTTCCTATGAATTGTGGAGGCTGGACAGGCATGTCTAGTGGTTGTGGGAAGTGAGCAGTGTTTTTTCGACTCTAATAATAATCATAGAGTGGCTAATGATGATATTTGATATGGTGTAAATGCATGTGGAAGCTTCCCTGTTTGACTAGGGGAGCGTGCTCATTGTCGTAGATCTCCTGCTAGTGGAGGAGTAGATGCTCCTAAATACCCTAGACATAGGTTAAGGTGGCTGACTACTATTTTTGATCTTGGGGAATGGACTACAACATCCCATATATTCCCTCCATGGAGAAGAAATCTCCCAGTGGTGGTGGTGCTAGAGCCAAGGAGCTCAATATTTCATGTCAGTGATCGATGTGGTGCATACGTCAACTTGGAACAAAAGGAGTGGATGCATCCTCTTGTTCCTCCTCATCTTATCCTTCTTATTCTTCTTCCTCAGACTTGGTGTCTTCTTCCTCTTCAACTAGAATGGCTTCCTCTCTGTTTGTTGGCCAACAAAGGTGGCACACATCTCTCAAACAAAATATTGGGGTTAAGGAGAGCCATGTCCCCTATTTGGTCATATAGAGTGAAACATGTGTACATCCTCCCTTGATACATGGAGATGAGGTTGGACCACTTCAATTGTTTGAAATCAAACCTTGAAAACATCAAGAAATTGTTGATATTTGATAGATCAAGTTAAAGATGCATGGTGAGTGGTGTGGGAAAGCCCACAAAATTATTGGGAATGTGTCTCTGAGTTGGCTTTTTTACAAACACCATCTGAAGGAGGAACAATGAACCAAGATTGACATGCTCCTTTCTCATGGTCAAGAGAGACCACATGACATATCGGTCTCTTCTAGACCTTTCCTTGACCCTATGACCCTGTGTTGACCTTACAAAGATGGTGTTTAGTAGTTAGTAGTGAAGTATGTGGGAAACATTTTGCTCGATCTTCATCACTGAAGACAAATTCCAATTGATGATGAAGCCTTGTGGAAGTGCAATCATATGTATCCATGGCATAATTGTAGTCACAGTCTCCAAGGGTGAAACGAACATTACATGTGGTCCATTATATATACAACATCAAAGTCTTCCAATGTAAGTGGTGGTTAGTATTGAAAAGTTTAAAATTCACGCAGCCGACCTCCCATCCTTCTCCATGCTCAAGGATGCAACACACCTCTAGCATAAGGAGGAATATGTGGATAAGGTCTAGATAGGTTTTCTACTCACCTAATAAGTGTTGATCGCCCACCATGACTTGTCCTTAATAGATTTATTAGACGCTCTCAATGAACCAAACTTCAGTGAGGAAGGATTGGTCCCCATATCGAGTGGTTATGATCTCCTTCTTTTATGAAACCACATTGATCTTCTTTTAAGCTTCAACTAGAAACACCACCCTCATTCTATTTGGAACTAATTGAAGAGGAATGAGGATGGAAGACAAAGCTTGATGCTTGGTTGGAATTTCTAGGAAGAAGAGAAGATGAAGACAACATAAGTGGTTGAAGAAGATTTTGAGCTCTGGATTGTTGTTGTCTCTACTCTTTTGATGTTTGATAAGTCAATGCCTCCCCTTCTGTAGATTAAGAGGTGACGTCTCGTAATCATTTTTATCCCAATCACACTAGGAAGAGAGTGGTAGAGGGATGGAAGCACTTGTCTCTAGGTGGCCCAAATAACATTAAAAAGTGACATATTCACTAAAAAATATTGTTCTCATTTCATTAATTTGAAAATTATTGTTTATAAAAGGGTCTACAAGAAAATATGTTATGAAAGGAACTTAAACTAAATCTAAAAGCTGGCTACTAGATCCCAGGAGCTTTACCATATCTCATGAAGTTTTCATTTTTAAGCTTTATTAGAGTTTCCTGAGTCATTTCATAGTATCGGTAGAAGATCCAGCCAATTAGTCATCATAAACCTAAATTCTAGAAAATAGGACACAATCAATGTAAACCATTTATTTTAAAATCAAAACAAAACTTGTAGTAATAAGATATTGGAAAAGTGTAATATAAACCACATGAAACAAAACAAACATCAAGAAAATTGTGGTTGTTCAATGCTGATCATATTTTATTTACAAATTCATTTATACTCGAATGGACATCACCACTGCAGACAATAGTTGGGCCAACATCCTATAAGATGGATCCAAGTGTGTCGTAACTATTTGAGGTGTACCAAGGTGCTCTCCAACATGTGTCCTGACCCAAACGTACATGAAGGTGCTCTACAGATTGCACCCTTACCCAAAGGTAGGTGCAATAAGGTAAGTCAGGACTTGTACTCTCACCCCAGGATACATACATGTGTATCAAGGTTAAAGAAAGCTTGTGCCCTTACCTCAAGTTACATGTTGGTGAAACAGGATAAGCTAAGGTTCTTATAATGGATCAATACTTTGTGTATTGAGATTTTTCAAACTAAACATACAAAATTTTGAAACCTATTCATAAGAATGTAGTAGCTCAAAGAAGCAGAGTAGGCCTCACATATTGTTGATACTAATAATACACAAACTAACTTTATCATAATCAAGGCCAATATGAGTATAAAACATACCTTTAAGACTAGAGTAAGATATTGACTATGTCAAGTAAAAATTAAAAAAATTATGGCATGCAAACAAGGACATATACATAAAAAATAGGAATTTCAATCTATTTGTGTCAAATGTATCAAAATAGGGTTTGTAAGTCTTATTAGTGAATTCGAGATGTAATATATATTTGTCATCAAATTTTCATGTTTTTTATATTATCTAAACTAGTATAAAGATCTGAACTTAGCTCATAATATGACTTATCCCTATATCATAATCATTACGGTCAATTGGTCAACATTAAAAGATTTATAAATATTATCTTTTTAGGTATTATCATTAATAGAGTCCATTTTTGCTAGATTTTGATTAGATACATATAATTGGATTTCGTTTATTTTCATGAGTACAAGTATTAAGAGTGATAATAGAGAGTATTTTATATCAATGTTATTGGATCTAGGTTGCAAGTATCAAAAGTTACTAAAGGAGTAGAACTGTGACATAGATTCATAATCATAATTGGTATGTTGTTCAAGTTACAATATTTTTTAAAATGTAACACGTATGTTTGAATGATTCCATTGGGTCATTCATAATAGAATGTCAATCAACCAATGATATTTCTCAAAAATCACTTTCATATGTCAAATTTCAAGATAACAATAAATATGAAACTGATTCAATAGATCTCATGATATCAAAGTCAAATTTAGATAAAAGTTCAATATTAATTTAATAATCACCAGTAAAGTTCAATATAAGGAAACTTTCAGAATAGGAATTTGATTTTAATTTTAAAAGTAGATTAATTTGTGTGGATCACTCTTATTATCAAAATAGATTATCAATTTAACAAATTTTTATATTGTATGTAGAAGGTATGGTCAATATTTGAGAGAGAAAGTGATACACGAATACCTATGTAGAGAAACCAGTCCGCAAAAATGGATCTTAATACTACATCAACAATGTTGGCTACCAGGTCTAGATAGGGAAAACACACAAGGGTCTGAGAGAAAGATTTAAAGGTATGGTTGGATTTATGGGGAAAGACAAAGTCAACAAGGGTCTATTTATAGGGTTATATATATGATTTACGGTAAGACAAAACCTACATGGATGTGGGATAGAAGAATTCTCTAAAATCCTCATGAAATATGTTGATTTGGTTTGAAAATGAGAGGCAAATGATGTAGAATTTTGAGAGGAGATGAATGGATAAAAAATGGAGCAAAACCATTAAGAAAAGGGAGAGAAAAGGAGGCAGATTTGGTTAGGCTTTGTAGCTGCTCGGGCTATTGATGCCCTACCCAAGGTAGGGGATGGCCTGCTTCCTAGGTGGCCAGGACGATGCACTACCTGAGCCCAAAAAAACATGATTTTGACCCCAAACCACAAAAAGGAGTGGAGAAAAAGGATAAAAAGGTGAACTTTATGTAAGTTTCCAAGAATATTTAGAGGGATCTAGGATGCTCTATTTGGGATGAAATTTAGACACAAGGTTTAGAATGTAGTCTAAAATATTTGCAATATGTTTGGGACCCAAATGATAAATATAGATACATGAATGATATGAAAGATTAGAAAGTATAATATAAGTAGAAATTCATGTAATTTACGGTATACAAACCTAACATCATGTTAATAGGTCTACTCATCCTAATATCCATCATTTCAATTTGAGATTGTATGAATTGTTGGACAATTTGACATCATTCCCTAAATGATTACATTGCTTTGCTAAATCTTCCGGGCAAGAGATTCCCCTTTACACTATGCAAATAGTGTGCCTGTCTCCATAGATATGTGATGACAACAATTCAGATATGTGGTGTTTAATCTAGTCTGGCCACTAGAACCAGATGAAACTCTCTTTAGTTTCCTTGAATAAGGTATCATCTAGTATATATATTGAAGGCCTCAGGAACAAGGATGCTCGGGACAAGAACCATTCACTGATGTTGAAGAGTGTACGGTTATTCCTCAATAATCGGCCAATGATTTTGGTTAAAGTGATAAAAGAGAAGTATGTATGAAGAAACTCCTTCTGTATGAAGCCATGCTCATCTTCTTGGAGTTTCATTAGAAAACATGTTTTTTCACTTTGATGTTTGAGCAACAAAATTAACCACAATGGCCTAGACACTAATGTGTGGACATACGCTTGGACACTTGTAAGTCTATGAAGTATTAACCATGACTTTGAGTCCCCTATAGACCTTGTTGCACTAAACATGAACTTCATGACACTTGGAGTAGGAGGATGAGATTGGAACTTCATCCATGTCTATCTTTTTGAGGAAACCTAGAAGTCTATTGCTTCTATCTTTTTGAGAAAACATAGAAGACTATTGCTTCTAAACCTCTATCTGATGACTCAGTTGTCCCCAACCTATGGAGTTGGCCTCTTGAATTTAATGATCACTTGATAACTCGCTCAACACGCCATTAGACCAAAAGGATAAAAGAGGGATACTACGTTAGACCTTGGAAACATATTTGGAAATATAAGTTGCATACATGTATTTGTGTTTTCATGTGGCTAGTGCACCATTGAGCCATTCTCACAAATGTGGAGAAAAGTAGGTGTCACATTGAGTTCAATGTTGAATGCTCCCTCTACCACAACCTTGATGAAAGCATTCTTCATGCTTTGTGTGATTTTTAGTTCCCTAGTTTGGGCTGAGATCAACCCAACTCCCAACCTCATACTACTCAACAAGACATAATGGATTCACCAATCAAGAGAAAATTCTTGATTGATGAGGCATACTTCTTGAAGAGGTGTATTGTATGTTGCCAAATTTTGAACTATAGAAACGAGTAGATCCTCCAAGGAAATCTAAAACTAATTTCCATTAATATCAATTTCATAGAAAGCACATTTCCACCATCCTCAACCTCCATGGTGTTGTAGGCAACACAACTAGTAAGACTGCTTGCACTGAGATCCCTACTATCACCTCAGGATGTGTCATCTTTACATATGCATCACGCTTGCCCACAACAGGTGATGTTGGTATTAGGATCCCTGTGTAGGAATAGATTGGGAATTTATAATGGGACTTAGATTCCCTACCATAGCTACTTTAGTCATGGATGACAAGATCCAAGCCATCCTAAATTCCCTTAAGATCTACAATTTGAAACAATTGGGGTGGGTGTTCATTCTTTCTGGTTCATGACAGGCCATATCCACTCTAAACAACCAAAGTCCTGAGATAGTGAAGTTCCTTCCTCAAGCTAGACTAGATATAAGGAAAAAAATGTCATCTCTCTATGTTAGTATAGCATACAACACATCAATAGCCAAGTTGTTGATCCTATACCTAAACATTTCCTTTTTTCAAATATAGCTATTCATTTTTCATTTAATAGTTCTTATTGGCTTAATAAAACCATGACATTGTGTTAAGTACAACGCTACCTGTACTAGAGAGCATGATTAGTAGTAGTTAATCTCTAATTTCTCCCAAAAAAAGGTATACAAAGGTATCAAATTCTTCACTAAAGTGTCATCAATTTTTTCATATCATACCATCTCCAAAATGAATGTGTGTTACCTTTTATGATAAGGTGTGATTATTGAGTACAAGAAAGATAAAAAGTAGGTTGAGTTATTGATGGTGAAAACCCACTGTTTCGCATCCTTCCCCCTTTAAAGGGAATTTTGTCCCCAAAATTTAAAAATATTCTCAAAGACTGGGACTATCAACTCTAGTTATATCCTCTCTCGTACTCAATATTATAATTATGTTGTGTCAAAAAGTCACATATATATGTAATAAAAATATATCGGCCAGGAAGATTATAGTTCATTAATGTTCTAGTATGAAGATCAATCTCAATTCATGTCAAATTTGATTAAGGATTAGGACCAAGAGTCAAGATCAAACGTCATGGATGAAATTGGGACAAGATCAAATAAAATTGTGATTTGAGGGTCACAAATAAAATCTCAAATATTTGTTTCCAACCATTAGAAGTAGGATAATATTTCCTATCTTAGGCCCTACGTGTGATCATTTATCCCAAAACAATAGTCTACAACGATTTTGAGATGTTGATGTCCATTCATAATCACGGATATTTGAGACTGATGAATGATGAGAACTAGATTCTTTTAGCAAGTTAACCTATGATAAAAGATATCATCCTCAAAATTATCATTGAGTCAATAGATCAAGATCTAATTTGTTGGGTCAAATGTCAAAACATTGGATGATCAGTTTGTAGGTCAAGCAGGAATGATTCATCATTTCATGAGCAAGTCGAGACTTTAAGATTTGAATGTGCTGAGACAAAATTAAGATTGATCAAATATTCGAGTATGTATTTCTTATCTATAAGATTTTAATAGGTTAATGATGTGTAAGAGTTACATAAAATAGGAGTACCTTCAATTAAGAGTTAGATTCTTTAGAACATCTTCATTGTTGGGTGTGGTCACACTTGCCTACTCTTTGTAAAAGTTGTATTTAGCAACCCATGAAGGAGGTGGGTATGAGCTTTCCTTCCTGACATGTCCTTCCTTCTTGCAAAATTGGAAATTCGTTTCACAAATGTGCATGTTTCCTCCATGACTACTACAATAATTATTGCACTTAAGGCCTCGTGGATTCTAACCATTCATTGGATTTTGCACTTGAGAAGGTCATCTATTGCAATATTGACCTAAATTTTGTTCCTATTTCCATGGTGATGGGGTTTTGGTGAAGGGATAAAGGAACTATGAGTGATCTGAATTCCTCCCAGGACACATCATGTGTTGTTTCAGTTTCCAGGTTGCAAAAGGTTTCCATGAGGATCCTTCTTTGGTCTTAACTTTCTAGGCTTAAGGGTTTTTCTAGATGGTTCCTCAATATTTTCATCCTCAATAGGTTTACTATCACAATTTTCATTTTTACTATAGGATCAACTTCAACCTTGTTACTATCCCAAGTTTTATGTTCCTTATAATGCAAACTTGGATACAAGATATGGAAACTTAAAACTTATAATCAAATATTTTATGATCAAATTTGACTTTCAGTTTTATTATCTCATGGTGCTTGTAACTGAGAGAATAAGGTTCATGTAAGGCACATCACTAGGTACAGAAAAGATAGGAAATTACCCTACTTAACTCTAAAAGGGTAGTTATGGTAAACCTCAAAATGATGGATAACTCTCTCAAATTTTAAATGAGAACTTGTACATCCAGTTGTGGATTATTGAATCCAGGTAGTGAAGGGAACCTCAGCCACAATTGTGACACAAATAGGAGGTGATTACCACATAGAACCACAAGACTAAACACCTCCATTTTCACCATTGTGGAATTTAGCTTTTCCTAATTTCAACAGATTTGAGAAACTATTTATTTAATGCATATGTGAGTGTGTTGTCTTTGGTACCATTTATCATAGAACAATTCTTATCCTAATCGAAAATCCACTACCTATACAATGGCAGAGGGGTTGAAGCATCGTTCTTGGTGGCCTGAAAGAAACAACACACTACCATATAGAATAAGAAATAATGATCTCATTTCATTAATTTGGACAATATATATACCATGAATTTCTTATTTTTGAGGCTTGAAAATGTTTCCCTAGTCATTTCATATTAGTGGATGTGGATCTGGGCAACTAGTCATCATATTTAAGAAAATTCCACACAATCAATGCAAATGAAACTTGTACAAATAAGAATATAATGCTTGGAAAAGGTAATATAAACCACAATAAACAAAACAAACATCAAGGAATGATCTTTTATTTACAAATTCAATTATACTCGAGAGTACATCTCCATAGGGCCAATTCCAGGACCAATAACTTGCAGGACAGGTCCAAGTGAGCCATGACTATTTGAGGTGTACCAAATTATACTCGAAAAAATATGTTTGTACACTAACAACTGGCATGTTCACCAACACTTTCACCCTTAACCAAAGGTAGGTGCAACAAGGTAAGATGACGCTTTCACCCTTACTCCAATATGCAGGCAAGACATAAGGTAACCAAAGGCTTGAAACCTTACCCCAAGTTACATGGAGGTGTACAAAATGTTATATGAGGTTTATATAATGGATTCATAATTTATGTTACAATTTTTGCCAAACCAAATATTAGAAGTTCATAACCATATTCATAAGAGAATTGCAGCTCAAAGAATTGGAGTAGGCTAATATTATGACACATACTTATAATACAAAACCAAAAAAAATATCATAATCAAGGCCAATATGAGACTTAATAATACCTTCAAGATTACAGTAAGATCATGAGAATGTCACGTCAAAATTAATAAATACTAGCATTAAAAGAAAAAAAGACATGCATTAAAACTAGGAATTTCAATATATTTGTGCACAAGGAGAAAAATAAGGTTTATAAGTCCCATGAGTGAACTTCAGGTGTGGTATACATTCATCATCAAGATTTCATGCATTTAAGATTATCAAGATCCAAACTTAGTTCATAATGGGACTAATCCATAAATCATAATCATTTTGGTTTGCACTACAAGATTCCCAAAGTTTATATTTCTAAGGTTTTATCATAATAGAGTTCAATATCACTAGATTTCTATTAAATAGTAATAATTAAATTTCATTGATTTTCATTAGTAGATATAGATATCACCATTATTGGATATGGGTTGCAAGTATAAAAAGTTAGTAAAGGGGTAAACATAGTGACTTAGACACATGATAATTGACAAGTAATAAGATTTCTCAATATGTAAATAATATCAAACACTAAGTTTATATATATGGTTAAATGATTGCTTTCATCATTCATATTAGCACATCAAACAATTCTCAATATTTCTCTAAAATCTAGTTCATATGTCAAATTTTGAGACAACAACAAAATTGATACTGATTCTAGAGATCTTATGCTATAAAAGTCAATTTTGGATAAAGGTTCAATCATTGATAATCACCATTAATTTTCATTATGAGGTGACTTTTAGAATAACAATTAGATTTAGATTTTGGAAGTAGTTTCATTACATTCCCCTTGCTCTCATGATCAAAATGAAATACAAATTCAACATTTTTTATATTGTATGTTGATGTTATGTAAAACTATGATTTTAGAAAGGGAAAATAGGAGAAGAATATCTAATGAGAAGATGTGAAAATGGAGCTTACTACTACAATAGTATTGTTGGCTGCAAGCTCAAGATGGGGAAATCCACACAAGGGTGTGAGAGTAGGATTTGAAGGTATAGTTGGCTTCATTGGGGCATGATGAAGTTAATAAGGATCTATTCATAGGGTTAGAACTAAGGTTTAGGGTGAGATTAGAGCTAAAACCTCCATGGTGGAGGGAGACAAGAACTCTCTAGAATCCTCATGAAATATGTTGTTCTGGTATGCAATCTAGAGGCAAATGATTTGGAGTTACAAGAGAATATGAATGGATAAAAAATAGTGCAAAAGCATTAATATAGGGGGAGAAAAGGAGGTGGATCTAGTTAGGTTTTGCAGCTATTTAGGTTGTTACTACCTTACCCGAGTTAGGGGTGGCCCTGCCTGGGTAGGCTGGTGAATGTGCGGCCTGGGCCCAACAGTGGCTGATTTAGGTCCAAAACTAATAAAATGAGGGGGAAAAGGCTAAATAGATGATTTTAAATGTGATTCAATGGGTATATATAGATGAAGCTAGGAAGGTGTGTTTGGGATTAAGTTCATAAATGGGGTTTACAATGCAGTCTAGAATATTTAAAATATTTTTTGGATCTAAAGAATAAATATAGATATTAGAATAATATAAATACTAGCAAGTGTAGTACAAAAAGAAACTCATGTATTAAGGGTATACAAAGGTATCAAATTCTTCAATTAAATGTCACCAATGTACTCAATTTATATCATTGTCAAAATTCCTCCAAGTGTGGGTACCTATTTGATGTTAAAGTGGGGTTATGGAATACAAGAAAGATATAAAGTAGGTTTTTTTTATGGATGAAAATACATTTTATCATAGAATCCCTATATGTGTTTGGTCAGTGCAACTGACTTTGCATGAATGTTATTAATGTGTTTGCTTATCTACGTGATTATCAATCCTAGCCGTTGACACTGATGTGGGTGGGATATTGATGTACTTACTTATTAATCACTGAACATAGTTGGTACTGAACCTCAATTAGCACTTGAGGGTCAATTCCTCTGACCATTTCATTTGGATGATACCTGTCATCTATGTGGTTCCACAGATCTCTTCTTCTTGAGTTCTTACTACCAACACATATGTTGGTGGTATCGGGCTAACTTTTTGGCGACTCTAACTTACTTTTTATTGCTACAGACGACACTCGTCGGTGCCCTCGATCCAATTGTCAGTACTACCAAAGATTCAATAGCCACTCGGTGGTATCGTTGAAAATTTCCTATAGCTCTGTGATATTTTATTGAAAAGATTCAATAGTACCAAAGATGGTGTTTATGCTATCGACACGTTTTGCCTCTTGATGCCTCTAACTGGTAAGGTTTTGGTGCCTCTAACTCATTTAGAAATGAACAATAGAACACAATTCCCCATTAATAAACTTCTTTCAAAATGTGGAGATCATGGATTTTTACGGTTCTATCCTTCTATATCCTAGACTTTTCATAAGCTTTGAGCCTAATATCATTCATTTCATTTGTCTCTAGCTTGTATTTATCTCCTACAATAGATATGTTAAAATTTAACTTCTTTAAAGCCCATGTGTCCCTAAGCTCCATTTCAATGGGAAATAACATGTCCAGTCATAGATCGACCAATCTATAAGGTGTTGTGCCATTGAGTGTTTTAAAATATGTCTTATAAGTCCAAAATGCATAATTTTTTTGCATGCTCCAATTAGTTCTACTTCTATAGAGGGTCATTCCTTAGATCATAATGATTTCCCTATTTGACACCTCTACTTGACCTTGGGTTTGAGGGTGGTATCAAGTGCCTGCCCTATGATTATCTGAATATTTTATCAATAATACTCCAAACTTCTTATTTGTAAAATAGGAGCCACCATCACTAACAATCATTTTAGTCACTCAAAAAATGTAGAAAATGTTGTCTATCACAAAATGATACACCATATGAGCATCATTGGTGTGGGTAGGAAATCCTTCCACCCACTTCGACACGTAATAGACAAATATTAAGATTAGAATTAGATGGCCCAGTGAGTTTTGCTCCCCAATGTTCAAATACCTCAACTTCCTAAAACATACTTAATGGAATTTCATATCTCCTAGAAATGTTGTTTTTACACTGACACACATTGCACCTCCTAACAAAATTGTATGCATCCTTAAACAAAGTCGGCTAATAAAACCCGCTGTCTAAAAATTGTATGTGTCCATTCTCGAGCTAGTACAATGTATTTCAATGGGCATGGAGTGGCAATGAACAAGTATTCTCTCTGAATCACACTCTCAAACACATTTCCTTAATATAATGTCTCGAAAGTACCAAAGAAAGATGGGAACATACCAAATATAATACCTAAAAAATGAAAGAATTATTTATTTTTCAAATATCTTGATAATTTGCCAGATGCTAGATAGTTCACCAAATTTGAATACCATAGATCCTTCTCTTCAAATAGAAAGCATTTCTCATAATTAAATCCCTTCATAATAGGTATCTCCAACTCATACTCATTCACCCTCTCTAAAAAGACAAGTGGTCTTCCACTACGTTCTTTGCCCTAGAGTAATCTCTAACTTCAATATCAAATTCTTGTAGAAACAAATTCCATCATATTAGTCTCGAATTTGAATCTATCTTGTTGAATAGGTACCTATTGGCCAAATTATTAGTGCAAACTATCACCTTTTTGCCTATAAATATTGCATAAATTATTCAAAAGCAAAGACAATGACCAATAGTTCTTTTTTAGTGATGGTGTAGTTAAGCTGAGAATTAATTATTGTCCTCAATGCTCCTTATCTTATACCACAAAGCATTTCTCATTAGGAAATCCCTTCACAATAGGTATCTCCTACTCATAAGCATTCACCCTCTCTAAAAAGACAAGTGATCTTCCATTACATTCTCTTCCCTGGAGTTATCTCTAACTTCTATAACAAATTCTTGTAGAATCCATCACATTTGTGTCGGATTTGCATCTTTATTCTTAAAGAGGCATATAATGGGCACATGATTAGTCAAAACTATCACCTTTTCATCTACTAAATATTGCCTAAATTATTTAAAAGCAAAGACAATGACCAATAGTTCTTTTTTAGTGATGGTGTAATTAAGTAATCGAAAGCAAACAATCACTATGTTTTCTAAAGCGGATCCAACCACATAATTTGACTTGTCATACATCAGCTCAAGAGGATGACTCTTGTTTGGATCCACAACCATGAGTGTGGAGATCAGATTCTCCTTTAAAACCTCAAATTCTTCCAAACAATGCTCATCAAAATTGAGATCAACATCCTTTTCTATCAATTTGGAAATAGGTTTTGTTGTTTTAGATAATTCTTTCTAAAAAACATATGTGACCCAAAAAAAATCTAACTCCCTTCATTGAAGATGGTGGAGGAAGTTTGGAAATCACCACAATCTTTCTGTGATCGACTTCCATCCCCTTATTGGACACCTTATGTCCAAGAACAATCCCTTCGCTCACCATCATGTGACACTTATCCTAATTTAAAACCAGAGGAGTGTCCTCACATCTTTGTAAAACCTTATTGAGGATGGAAAGAGAGTCATAACAACTCTTCATGTACCAAAAATCATCCACAAGTATTCCAAGACAACGTTCAACCATAAAAAAAATGGCAAGCATGCATCAATGAAAAGTCGTGGGTGCATTACAAAGATAGAAAGGCATGTGACAGAAAGAAAAGGAACCATAGGGGAAAGTGAAGGGTGACTTCTCTTAATCCTTTTTTTCTATAGAAATATGGTTATATCTTGAATAACCATCTAGAAAGAAAGCGTGTGAGCAGTCGGTGACTGTCTCAAGATTATGGTCAATAAAGGGAATTGAAACTATTCTGATAATGTGGTGGCATTAAATGGTAACTTTACACTCAGTAACTAAACTAGTAGAAATGTAGGCTAGTAGTAGCCCAACTGATCGTAGCTCGGGGCCCCTCACTAAGGGACTCGGGTTCCACAACCGCTGGAAGCGTTGCTTGAAAATGAATTTTCTACAACGTCAGTCAGCCTCTGATGTGACTTATTGAGATATTGGTGTGTCGGCACACGGGTCTCCCTAGTTTACCACCCCTTCTATCTGGGCCTTCGCCTTGGGTGGTGGGTTACCCCGGCAAAACAAAAACTAAACTAGTAGAAACTAGTTCACTGGTCGAGTTAGTAATGTCAATTATTCCACCTTTTTAGGAACTATTCGATTCAGACTAATTAATTTAATATCAGATATAGCATCGATTACTCCTATCGACCAGAACTTTTACTACCTCAATCTTCACCTTCTTTATCATGATGGGATTTAGATGCCTTTGAGTTTGTGCCACACACTTTTCTCTATCTTTAATTTTGATCTTCTATGGGCATAATCTAGAGGAAATTCCTTTGATATCAATAATACGCCACTCGAATGCAACCCGATGCTTCTTTAGGATGATAATTAAATGTTCTATTAAACTCAGGCCCACTGCCCTAGGCTCTAGAAGAGTTTTAGAATAATGACTGACCCCACAGACCACCTCTAGCCTTAGCTGCACGCTTTGTCCTCACTCACACGCAAGTCGGGGTCAACGTTTTGACTGGTCACCCATCCTAGTACTACTCCAAATTGAGCATGCTTAACTATGGACTTCTTTAGTGATGGGCTCCTAGAAAAGGAGGCGCACCGTGGTGATATGGGTAGTCCAATCATTCCTAATAAGGTCATTTTATTTGAGGCCTCAAATCCTGAGATGTTACAATCTCCCCCACTTAGACTCTTGATGTCCTCGTCAAGGCTCATCTGTATGGCCTCATAATATTTCCCCTTTTCAGGGTCAACCCAGAATGGTCCATGGACACCCAACTCCTGATCACGGAATACCAGCACAAGGGTGGCTACATCAACCATGGACAACCCTTTCCTACATGCCTGGACTGCACGACTCAAGACTGGCATGTCACATGCCCATGTGGGCCACACCTACTTGAGGGGTTATGGCTTTGATACCATTTGTAACACTAGGGCCCACTGCCCAAGGCTCTAGAAAGATTTTAGGAATGGCAAATGGCCCCACAGACCACCACTAGCCTTAACTGTGCGCTTTTTCCTCACTCACATGCAAGTCGGGGTCAACTTTTAGTAATACTCCAAACTGAGCATGCTTAACTATGGAGCTCTTCAGTGATGGGCTCCCAGAAAAGGAGGTGCACCTTGGTGATATGGGTAGTCCAATCATTCCTTATAAGATAATTTTATATGAGGCCTCAAATCATGGGATGTTACATGTTTCCCCTGTTTAAAGTCATTGATGCAAAAATTATCAATTATAGCTTGTTCGCTACATCCAATAATATATACTTGAATTTCCATCTTGGGAGGGTGTTTTAGAGATGGCACTCATGGAAGTGGTGGCAAACCTAGATCCTCAAAATGTTTTATATAAATGCACAAAAATTCCTTTTAAAACAAGGCACGCTCATCCATGATATGGTATCATGTGTAGTCATCCAACAGATTCATGAGTCAAACTTCTAAAGGTAACTGAGTAAAAGCATGGTTGATAGTAGAAGAGACAACATATGTGGCTTTTTTTGGGTGAACATCATCCTCCAATTTCTTGTTGTACTTAACATCCTTTGCCAAGGAGATTTTCTTTGTGTGTTCTATAATGTCCACCTTCAGGGTTCCCATGACATGTTCCACATCCAGAGTTTCCCCAAAATAAGGAACACCACACTATCTCTATGTTGTACCACATTTCTTTCTTATGAGTTTCCTATTTTTGGTCGGGTAACTTTATCTCAAATTATTAATCCTAGATTCCCAATGTTAATATGCATTTTCTCATCTTTAAGATCACATCAACTTTTTCTTGAAACAACCAACTTAGAAGTAATTCATTGCCTTATTTCTTATAAACATGAATTTATCTACCTTCACTAGGAGCATCATCGCATATGCCTAGGGACCTCACAATTGAATTATCTTCAATTTGAATTATCATGTTACTTCTCCTTGACATTGAGCCCAATAATTTTAAATGTTGCCAATGGCATGTGATTAAATATTTCTCCTAAATCACATTGTGCTTCACCAAATTTGATACTATTGGATTTTACATGGTCAGATTAGGCAGCGGAAACAAAACATTTACTTGACCATAAACCCATAACAAGAAGATTGCATCAACATCTATGCAATGGGAAGGATAGTTTTAGCGAGATATACCTAGTCCAGGGGCTTGCTCAGTGACAATACCTCACAGCTAGTGCAATCTTCAACCACCTATCTTTGACGGTGTTTGTACAGCTCCTAGTCTTGACTCGGACTACGGTTGATTGTCGTCCTCCTGAGTAATAAAACTCCCTGCCTCTATAGATAGTCCATACAAAACACTATGAACTCTAGTCATCCTGAAGGACGGACTAGAAGGAGTCACCCCTTTCTGTCAGTGTACTAGTCACCGACACACTCTCCTACAATCAGTTGTTTTTTTGTAGTTGTCTTTCCCTCATTGTTCCTCTCTAGACATGTAGAACTTTCTTGGGCTCTCATGGTTATCACAACCAGAGAGGATAACAACTTTGCACAACAACTGATGTTCTGAGTTGTGTCTCTGGGGAAGCCGCTTGTACCCTTCTATTTGTAGTAGAGGGTAGGGTCAGGGTTCATAGTCTGTGTGGGAGTAGAAGGGTCCAAAATTTCCATGAACAATTTGCACTTCGACAGGTGAACCAATTGTTTCACAAATGAAACGGTCATTTAGCAAGGTGAGCCGATCGGTTTAATAGTGAATCGGTTGGTTGGGAGTGTGAACGGGTCGGTTCACTTAGTGAACTGGTCATTTCACTTCCCAGACTTGCCTCCAATTGACTTGCCATATTCATTTGTAATTAATACAAATATTAATTCTTATCCTAATCGAATTGAACAAGTAAAACAAAAAATCTTTTCTCACAAATTGGGAAAACCCAACACTACTCGTTTAGACAAATGAACCAATCAGTTCACCAGAGTGAATCAGTCATTTCACTGACCATGAGCTGATCAATTCACCTAGTGAACCGGTCGGTTGGTGGTCCAGGTTTTGCATAACATAGTCAATTCGGTTCTCAATCAATCCGACACTCAAATTTGTTGGTTCAACACTTGAACTTGATGATTCTAAGTCAAGTCTATTGATTGTATGTTTGATTGAGCACCTAAACACATTAGTAATCAATCCAAATATCATTCATGGATAAACTCCACTTCCAAGTTAATCCTTTATGTGTGACCCTATAGGTCCCATTTCACATTGGTAGTGAATGTCCATAGCTAGTTTATGACAACACAAGCAAAGAGTGGCACCAAATCATACATTATTGCTACCCAAGTGAACAAGAAAGTTGGAGAACAACTTTTAATACTATAGTCTGTGATTGGTACTTTAGTGAATGTATAATTCCATTATCTCTGATATCTTGAATGAACTCAAGGAATGGAGTGGTCATCCTTTCAATGGTCATTCATGTTTCTTGAACTAGAGCAGATTGTATGAGATATCTATGACATCAATATCATATATTGATTCACATGGGCATGTGCATGCCTTTCTCAGTTTTACTTATCAAGTGGCCTAGACATCATACTCCCTTAAGAGGGACAAATCCCATATATATCACTCACAGACTATCTCATGCGTCAAATCCACCCAATCATCACCGCTATAACATCCCATGTTTCCAGACTGCATTTGATGATGTCAAAGTGTACCCAATCACATTCGACGGGTGCAGTAATTTCAGGTTTGAGAATCACAATCACCACCATCACTATAAGAGATGACTCTGAATAACATGTCATGGTTCCATGTGTCACTCTCATGGTGGGTCTGTCTGATACACTGATCTCCAACATTTCTCTTTGTGCTTGGTTTGATATCATATATGCTTGGTTTGATATCATATATCATGACTAATGAGACACTATAATCAACCAATACACACTCTAGTCTTGAAGTGTCATTATTGTCTATCAACCTTCCACAATGACATCTGACTAGGGATATAAACAAGAATTTACATACTCTTTGCATCTATATGTTTGTAATGACCCGGCCCACTGCCCAAGGCTCTAGCAGAGTTTCAGGAATGACGACTGGCCCCACATACCACCACTAGCCTTAACTGCACGTTTTTGTCTACTCACGCGCAAGCCAGGATCAACTTCCTGACTGGTCACCCATCCTAGTACTACTCCAAGCTGAGCACGCTTAACTATGGAGTTCTTTAGAGATGGGCTCCCAGAAAAGGAGGTGCACCTTGGTGATATGGGTAGTTCAATCATTCCTTATAAGATCTTTTTATCCAAGGCCTCAAATCCTCGGATGTTACAATCTCCCCCACTTAGACTCTTGACGTCCTCGTCAAGGCTCAACTATATGGCCTCATAATCTGACCCTGTTTCAGTGCAGACCCACAATGGCCCATGGACACCCAGCTCCCATCCACGACTACCATCGCAAGGGTGGCTCCATCTCGTCTCTATGGATAGCCCTTTCCAACTTGCCTGGACCGCACGGCTCAAGACTGGCATGCCACATGCCCATGTGGGGCCCACCTACTGGAGGGGTTATGGCTCTGATACCATTTGTAATGACCCGGCCCACTGCCCAAGGCTCTAGCAGAGTTTCAGGAATGACGACTGGCCCCACAGACCACCACTAGCCTTAACTGCACGCTTTTGTCTACTCACGCGCAAGCCAGGATCAACTTCCTGACTGGTCACCCATCCTAGTACTACTCCAAGCTGAGCACGCTTAACTATGGAGTTCTTTAGAGATGGGCTCCCAGAAAAGGAGGTGCACCTTGGTGATATGGGTAGTTCAATCATTCCTTATAAGATCTTTTTATCCAAGGCCTCAAATCCTCGGATGTTACAATCTAATTGTTCAAGTCCTTAACCTGAAGACATACGTCATTGAGTATTGTCATTCTTTAGACATTTTGTGCTCCATCGTTTATCTCATAATTGATTGAGCTAGAATAAATTGGAAGTTTGCCTTTGATATTTATCAAATCAATCATGATGTATTCCAATCCAATCATCATATGATTGGCTCTCAGGGCATACATACCAACAAATACTACTATGAAAGATGGTATACTAAAACACATGGATTATGTCTTCTGTATGGAAGTTTCCTTTCTATCAAAGCATTAAATTCCTGATGCAGAACCACAACATATGAATCAATTGTCCTCCATTTTTTATGACATCTTCCAAGAATGTTCCATAGAAAGGGGTTATGTTCAGTGACATCCAATAGAGGTAGGTTGATGTGAAGTTTCCTGATAATCAATAAACATTTTGAACTGCTTATCAACTTTTGTGGACTTCAATCCGTTGGAAAATGACACGAGAGTCACATTCTTTAACTAGAGAGGCAGAGTGTAGGGTTCTCTTGGAGTTTTGTTTTACCCTATGTCCTCCTCCTCTACAACTTCTTCCTATAGTGTCTAGCCTACTATCTGCTCAATAAGTAATTTTTATGTCAAAACCATAGTTCAAGATGATGATCTACTTGGCTCTGTAATCATCGTATGATCTTTCTTCAACAATGTACCAGTATGAACAATCATAGACCTGACCTGTCGTTATTATATGGAATTTTAGTGTTTCCTAGAAATACCTACTGAGTAGGCTACCTCATTGCTTCCGCATCTACTGGTAAATCTAAATTCTGATTTACCAAACCACAAATTTAAGCTTCTTGGTTTTGTTGGTCCATCATTGACTGGTATAGGTAAACCTCAGTTGTTGGTATATATGTTTCATTACTCCTTATGAGTTTTCTGAACATTTCTTCCAACTTGTCCATCCTTCTAGTGCCCTGTTCCTACTAATCTTAATGTGAAGTTTTGGCGTATTGATCTACTACTATTTGGATTATTGTACTGATGTTGGGTCCTACTAAAAATGGTTAGGATCCTTCCATGTGAATTTAGGAATCCTCTTCTATACATGTTGAATATTGATTTTATTTCTATGCAGTCTGAGGTACATACACTCCTTGTCTCGCCTTTAGAAGAGATGTTGGATTTCTGATGTAGATTCTTTGTTAGTTGTTCCATATGAGATTGAATTCATATGATTTAATGGCACTTCCAACTAATGTCAGTGCTTCACGATTCTCTCCCCAAGATTGATGCTTTGCCATGTTCTTCAAGATTTTATGGCATCTTGTTTCCTTTATTATTTACAAAAAATCATTCCCATGTACTATCACGAGTAGTCATGGTCCACCCTCTCGAGTGTTCGACCTCCACCATGGGTGTGGGAGAAGGGGTAGAAATTTTTCTCTCTTAATCCCAAGAGTAGTCATGTTACATTTATTCAAGCCATTGTAAAAATGTTTTTTCCTTTCCAAACAAGTCGGTCTTGTGATTGAAGACTTTCCTTTGAATATTCTGGAATCTATGCCACACCTCAAAGTATGATACTTTAGCCAATTATTAGTAGTTACAGATTTTTCATACCAGCTCTTTGGTCTTTTATAATGGTAAATACCTCTCAAAACACGCATAAATCATTTCATCTCATGTCTAAATTTACTCTGGAGGTAAACTAAGGAACCAAGCCATAGATGTTTCTAATAGAGGGTATAAAAACATCTTCATGTATATCACTTTTTTTGGAACCATGTTGATCTTGAACATGTTGCAACTTTCTATAAAGTTGTTTCTATGTGACATTGGGTTCTCACAACTATGCCCATGGAACACTTGAGATTTTATTAATGTCACTACTCATGGATTCATTTTATAAATTCCCATGTTTACTCTGTAGCTCTTAATTGGTCCAAACATAGATTTCACTCATGATCCTTGGTTTTCTCCCAGACTGTCTGCTCGTTATCTAAATCCTACAAGTCATCCACATGATCATCACTATTTTGTGACACTTCTACAACCTATTCTTGATCTACATGTAGTGGAGGAATTTGAGTTAGATTCTTATATTAAACTCCAAACTCACATGCCTTACATAACATCTCCTCTCTGTCTTCACATAGCAGAGTTGAACCTCCAAAATCCTTACTCTGAGTATGGGCCATATACTAGCATGTGAAGATGCAATGAACACTATAAAACACAACTTACTGTTAATCAAACAAAAGAAGATTTATCAATTGTATATTCTGCCCTAAGAAAGGTTATAAAAAGGATTAAATTAAAAAATGGCCAAAAGTGGCACTCATAGTTCTGATTTTTTTTTATTCCCCAACAACAATGCCCAAAACTTGACACATAAAATATGTGTGCAATATATAAGTGCAAGTGTCATGTAATAAAGGTCAATGAGGTCTGAGTGTCGAACTCAGGGAATCATTTACCAAAAACTACTAGTAGCTAATACTTAACAAGCTAGGCCTAAGTAAAGGTTTATTGGTTATTATTAACTACGAATATAGATTGAAAAATCTAAATTCAGGTGGTTTTGAGAAAAACTTAGTAATTTCCTTGAGAATTGTAGCTTCACCATGAAACATATTGCATTTAAGATCCTTTTTATCTATAATTATTCACCCTTTTTCTAAACTAAAGACATGGTTCTAACATTACCCACTCTCGCAATGTAATGCATTGTCTAGTCTATGAAAGAACCCCACTCCTGTAGCAGTTTAGAAACTTCAGACAAATTAATAGTTAATTTCTCTAGGCGAATCTTTCATATCCATAAGCCTTATTCCAATGCACGATATAAGATATGTAAATATATTATTTTTAATGCTCTTATTCAATCTCACATAGAAATTAGTATTCTATTAATGTGATTATTGTGATTAGAGATAAGAAAATCATTAACAATAACATAGATTCACATTCAGAATAGTGGAAATAATTATAAAATTATTGAATATAAAACAATGTCGTATAGAGCTACACCCAATCCTAAGGAGCAAAGGGGTTTATCCCTACATGATTTTCATCAAATCAAAGTAATAATAAAGATAGAAAGAAAGAAAGAGAATCTAAATATGATAAAAATAATATATAAACTCCTAGAGACGTCATCTCAACTATCCCTCCTTTGATAAAAAGTCTGATTTGTAGCTTTGGGCTAAAAATCTAACCGCGAGAGGTGTTCATATCATCCACTTGGTGTCTATATCCTTCATCTCCTATCCTCTTGTCTCTACTTCCAAAATTTAAGTGATGCATGGGATAATGGACTGACCCTCACTTAATTCATAATTGTCTCATCTAACATAATTTCATTTTGCACTGACCGCACTATGTTGGTAACATGAACGGTGATGGTGGCACCAAGATGGTTGGTCTCTCTCCTTGTCATGTGTGGGTACTACTGATAGATGCATCAGTATCATCGAGTTAATTCTCATTGGATTCTAGATGCTTAAGTTAGTACCACTAACTATGGTGTCATGGCACTGAGATAATTAATTTCCATCCATGATGCTATATGGACTACCGGATGGCACCACTAAGCATGAATCTCAGTGGCATCGAAACAACTTTTCATAGCATGAAATGTCTCTTGGTGACACTGATGTTTCTCTCCATCTACTATAGCTGGGTTGAGGTGTCGATTCCATCAATATGAATGCATGTAGAACCAATTTGTTAAATAAATGCTCAAATTGCATGAAATTAGAGGCATATCAACATAATTCTCAATAAATGATTTAAAATCACTTATTTTGATATTAATATAAGATATTTGATGCATAAGTGATTCACAAAATAATAAATGGAAAATAGATACAAATATATATACAAGTGAACATTTGTGTTTTAAAACCATGGTGATAGTTCGTAAAAAGAGACTCAAAATCACACATCAATTCCCATCGTACTAGTGAAGTTTTGACTATCCTTGAAAATGATGGTATGTTCATTGATGGAGGCTAACTCAATGACCACTTACATGCACATGGCAGTTGTGAACATCTCGCACCTATGGAAGTTGTAGGTACCATCCATATCCATGTTGTCAACATGAATAAGATATGGGGAAAACTCATGGTAAGGGACTAGGATGGGCTTGAGTGTCTCTTGGAGCTTGATGTTGTCATAGACCACATTGCTACTTTCATAGAAATAGTTGGTGCTACCCTTGAAGAGGGTCTAGAAGAGGATGACTCATTTATTTCCCATTCCAACGATATCAACATGGTGCTTGGATAGGAACCACAATGCTTCACGCTTAGTGGCGTAGCCCGACGTCATGTCCCTAGAGAAGATTAGTGATACAAAAATGCCCATGTAAACCGACCCAACTATAACATAATAGAAATCATAAATCCTAATAGAAGGGTTCCCCATGCAGAGTCAAAGGGAGGGATTTAGGCAAGCAATAGTAGTAGCAAGAAAGCCCATCATATTATCCATAACTTTAACAAAGAGAACACATACATTAGCCAGTGGGAGATGGCCAGATAATGAAAGAAGTCTAAGGTTGGGGAGAAGGAGAGTTACTGTTTTAGGAGAATTGTGAAACTTTAATATCTTTGATCTTGTTTAGAAGGGGTGTTATCTAGTGACCTTCAAGAACAATGTAAGTGGAGAGTCAAAGTCCTCAACATGAGAAAGGGGGAGGGTTGCTAGGTTTATAATGAGTGGGTCTAATGGATATGAGTAACGATCTTGGGTAAAGTAAGCCACATATTCCACATCCCCATTTAAAATCTAATTAATTTATTATACCCATTTTACTCAGTATTTATTAATTCTTTACTCTTTGGGTTGTGAAGGTATGGGTATAACTGAAAATTCTTCCTTCACTAGATATGCATTTGTACTTCTCCTTTTTATGGGAAAATTATCTTCCTCTATTCTGTGTAACTTAGAGATGTCCATTCATATATAGTTCTCCTTTCTAGAGAGAATATAAGTCAATATCCCCACTTTCTCTTTACTATCTTTAAAATCCTCATTGGTGGATTCAAAGATGGAAAGAGGAAGAAACATCAACAACTATAGATTGTATTCTCTAGTGGAACTGAAGGTTGGTCATAAATGTAAAAATCACAATATAGAGGATAAAGGTGGGGTTCTTTCTTATGAACAATTGGGGACAAGACAGCAAAAGGACTTACTCTGGAGTGGTGTGAGACCTTTTAGCTCTAGTATTTATTTTTTTCTTATTGCATTGAACAATGTGTTTTTTCCTATGAAGATAAGAGGATGGATGGCTCTCTCATTAAAAACATGGTCAAACACATTTGTAGGACTGTAATGAAGAGATACACTCATAATAAGTTTGGGGATCTAATGTCTCGATGAGACAAATCCAGCATGTGGTTTCTCCTAAATGTATGTTGTAAAGATAAATATGGTATTTTTTAGGCTAGATATGAAAGTCCGCCTTGAGACTTCCTAAAGTTGAATGTGGTCAAATTCCATTGGCAGGTTAGCTCCTTTTCCTACCATGGTAGGTTTATCATCAAGATCATTAAGAATCATGATTAAGCATGATCTATGACTTTTTTGGGTTAGGCATAGGGCTTGGTCAGGTTGGAATCATTCTTGAAGCCTTGGTGGCCAATTAGATATTCACGCAAGATTTTGATACATTTTTTTAACATTATAATGTGATATCCTTAGGCTAGTTGGGTTTGTTGAAGGACTGAGCTGATCCCTTTGTAGAATAAAGGTCTTTTTAATATCAAAGTTCTCTTTGCAAAGGTGTAGATGGCATTGTAAATTTTTGTATAGAGAGGTCAATAGAAATGATTTCTTACTTTATGTATGTATACGAGGCATGCATCCTTGATTAATGTATACTCAATATCTTGAGGATATTTCCTTCTCTTGTAAGATCTTTTACCAGTTGGATGTATGGGAACTATCATATATCAAGAGAGTCGAGCTGGAATCCAACACTTGCAAAGATTTCAGCAGGGTGTAAATTTATCAAGTGTTAGTTGTGCATTGAAAGACCAACATAATCTTGGTAGTATAGGGATGATACCATTGTGCAACTTGATATTTTTCTTTTCCCTAGTAGGGAACAAGATATGTGGAATTCCCTCTATTTAATTAACAAAAAACAAATATATAAGAATATGGATGAGGACCGTGATAGGTTGTCATATGAGAGTCAAGTTGATACTATCTAGATTGGGCGGGTGACTGATGAATCATTTGGGGTTGGATTGGAAGAAAGATAAATAAAAACATTATTAGTGTACCATGAAATCTACACTAGGTTTCTTAATACCACTAGAAATTGGACAAAGTTATTGTAAGGAGTGGGATCAAAGATGGATTCACTCCTTACTACTTATGAGAAAATGCATACTAAAAAACCCACTCATATAACCAGTACATAAAAATTTCACGTGTAAATTGAGGCATGCAAAATTCTCATTAAGTATGGTAAAAAGTAAAATATATTATTGAAGGGAAATTAATCTTGAATAATAAAAAATGAAACATTGTAATCATATGTTCCTCTAATGACTACTGAAAGGAAAGGAAAATCTTAGCTAGATAGATGGGCTACAATGGTCAATCTGGCAATCTTAGAACTTCTCAGTAACTAAACATTATTAGCTTCTTCAAACTCTTGTTCCACATGCTACTCTTCCCTTGGGTGGGTTGGGAATAAGACCTAGAATAGGTAATTAAAAGAGAGCATGAAATGATATAACTGAATGTTTATATTATAATGATATTTTGGTATCAATAAGCAAAAGGTAAAAAGAGTATAAAGCTCATAAGAAACAAGACTTCATTAGAAGTAAGTAGTTTAGAGGAAATTATATATTCAAGTGAATATCTATGTCAAGAGATGAGGTAGTTTAATCAATCAAATAAAAACAACCGATAAGACTACTTTATAATACATTCCACTTTAATAAAAAATACAATAAAAATAATACTTTAAAAAAATTATTAGACTTATGTTGTCTTTGTTATGGTTGATACCCATAAAATTCCAAGGCAAAAGTGTAGGGTGGAAGATCGCACCCTGGGGATAAATATACACCCCTACACATAAATGGGTATAAGAGAACACCCTAGTGGAAAGGAACACAAAATAAATATACAGTGTCATCGAGGTACCGTTATTCTAAAAAGTATTAGTATAAAATACAAGTATAATAGAGAGACAAGATGTGAGTTGAGTCAGTTTTAGTTCATTATAAATAAAAGGGACGATAATGTTCATTATGCATCAAGTTGAGATTCAATTACCCATCAATATTGATTCCACGAATTATCAATACTCAAAGTGAAAAATAGTCTCATAACATTGAATCTTCGAAATAATATAAGGGTATAAGAGAAAGATATTTATTTTCAAAGGATTTTCCTAATATAGGAAATTAGGGTTTTAGTCGATATAATTACCAAAAGGAATAGAATAGATGCATGTATTTTAACCTTCATCATATCTCAAGAAAATACAAATACTATCCAAAAATTAGGTTGTCAATACAATTATAGACATTATTTTCACAAATTAGGATTATATGTATATTAAATAAGAAAGTACAAAATTTGATTTTTAGAAACCATAGATTCAATGATTAAAATCAATCTATTTAGAATGATAATATTTTTCAAATTATAGATAAAAATTCATTATGATTGTCTAACACCACAATAATTATTAATGATTGTAATTCATGGGCATAAAATAAAATCCACAAACATGTTATATGTATAAGAGTGTTATCGAATAATAGATATTTTATTACATGTGTTCAATTTTCTTGGCCTATTAGGATTAAGTTTTCTTCCTTGTATTTTCCTCCTCTTCTATATATAGGAGGGAATTCTACTTTCTATTAATAAGAACCATCTCATTATCCTCCATATTCTTTTCCACAATACCAAATTAGTTTTGGTCGATACAACATACTAGTCATTGTATCTTACTTCTGTGATTACAAAACATGTTTTTCATAAAATTTCTAACCTACAATAAATAGTTTTTATTAAATCCAACCAATAAGAATTGTGTAAAATTGATTAATTAGAGTTAAAAATTTGTTATCTAGAATGTTAGGCCCATGGTGAGGTGGGTTGATGATGATGAAAGGAACTTGTGGATGGAAGATAAAGTAAAGAAAAAAAATTATTAATCCAAGGAAAATGTGACACAAAATTAAGTAGGATAAGGGGAGAAATGTAAGTCTTCCTTGTACAATATTTCATAAAAAAAATCAACAAAAAAGTTTCAAATAGCTTGATCCAAAGGAAAAATCATGACGCAAAACTATGTCTTGATCAGGTATTGCTCTAGGTGACTGTAGTCTCACGTCCATCAATACCAAAGTCAAAGAGACCTCTTGTCTAAGACACAACATGATAAAAAATGGGAGAATGTCCTTCCTCCATGATAGTCTATGGCATGAAGGAGGATAGTGTTGTAATTTTCAGTAGACTACTACTTGTGAGGATTTAACATGGGTAAAGGAAGGAAAAATGTCAGTGGAACATTAATAGGGCTTCAATTCCACCAGATATGAGGAGTGATGATAAGGGAGTGAAGTTATTATGTATGGTGAGGAAGCAGTTGAAGTCATGTAATACCCAGTCACACTTCCCAAGGCTCTAGTAGAGATTTAGGAATAAGACTGGCCCCACAGACCACCACTAGCTTTAACTATGTGCTTTGTCCTCACTCACACGCAAGCCAGGATCAACTTCCCAACTTGTCACCCATGCTAGTACTACTCCAAGATGAGCACGCATAACTATGGAGTTCTTAGTGATGGGCTCCCTAAAAAGGGGGCGCACCTTGGTGATATGGATAATCAAATCATTCCTTTTAAGATCATTTTATCTGAGGCCTCAAATCCTGGGATGTTACAATCTCTACCACTTAGAATCTTGACATCCTTGTCAAGGGTCAAACATACAACCTCATAATCTCTTCCCCATTTTAGTGCAGACCCAGAATGGCCCATGGACATCCAACTCCCATCCACGTCTACCAGGGCAAGGGCAGATCCATCTCATCTCAATGGATAGCCCTTTCTAACTTGCCTGAACCACATGGCTTAAAATTGTCATACCACATGCCCATGTGGTCCCCACCTACTAGAGGGGTTATGGCTCTGATACCATTCATAACACCCGAGCCCACTACCCAAGGCTCTAGTAGAGTTTAAGAATAAGGACCGGCCCCACAGACCCTCAGTAGCCTTAACTGTGTGATTTATACTCACTCACGTGCAAGCCAAGATCAACTTTCTTCCTGGTCACCCGTCCTAGTACTACTCCAAGATGAGCACGCTTAACTATGGAGTTCTTAGTGATGGGCTCTCTAAAAAGGAGGTGCGCCTTGATGATATGGGTAGTCCAATCATTCCTTTTAAGATCATTTTATCTGAGGCCTCAAATCCTAGGACGTTGCAAGTCACTACTTGTTAAAGATGCGAGATCACCCCCTTACTAAAATTTGAAGAATAAAACATCCATTCCAAACATACACATAAGGTATGTTGGAATAGGAGTAAAAGTTTAAAAGCTATATTATTGGTATGCCATAGACCAAAGTGTAGAAGCAAAATAAAAGCATTGACTATATTCAATTTTACAACAAGATTACAAATGAACATCATAATCTCCCATAAGGGTTTACATGAAGATTCCACAAAAGGATCTAAATTAGAGGAAAGTCTAAGGTACTTCAAGTATGTATCCAAGCAACATCTCCATGAGATAAGTCCATGTTGACAACTATGTTCTCCTTGGTCTTGTTCGACACCTTGTCTTAAACCTAAATGATTGGGAATCACCCAACAAGAGAGATAAACAAGGTATGTGTCAAATAATGAACAAGAAAAAAAGAAAGAAAATAACATAGAAGTAAACGCTATAAGTTCATCAAAAGATGAAGAGATCAAGAGTATGAGGCTTAATCAAAATAGATGTTTGCCATTAAAATAGTAAAGGAATCTCATGCATGATTCATGTTAACTATATTAAGTAAGTAGGGTTGAGGTACCTATCGGACCCCAACCAATAGGGGAGGTGAGAAATAACACATTCCCAGTCACCTACAAAAATTATATATGGTGGAGTATAAGACATTCCGTCGGGCAAAACAACACGTGCCCTATCTATGGGTTGTTGTACATAAGAACCACTACATTATCTAAATAGTCTAATAAAATTAACATGCTAAGAGAAACTATTTCAAGTAGAAGCATTGTATATTTAAAAAATGGCAGTGGGGTACAAGACCCAAGAAATAGAATATTCATACAAAATTTTGAGGCAATTTATCAAAAGAATCATACATAGATTAAATAGGGTTCATATTGTGCCTCATTAGGGAATATAGGCTTTCGTTAACAAATACCCCAACTTAGGGTGTAAGAATGCACATGCCTCTTTATTGTGTTCAAATACCAAGTTCCATCACTTCTCGATGTTCCAAGTTTAGCTTTGGTCTATTTCAATTTATTAACAATCATTAGTGTACATATTGCACATTATTGCATAGAAACCCTAAGATTGCACCTTTTTCATGAAACTCATATTTAGACTCTAAAAATCCCACCATTGGACTAATTAGGTTCTCCTGGTCAAGAAAAACAATTCTTTATGTCAATTTTGGAGTTATGGTAATTAAGTTGTAATTTTTACGATTTTATGTATCAAAATTCATATTCCAAAAATCACCTTTTGAAAAACCTTGAAATCAGACCTCAAAAGCATTTTTATTAGATATAGATTATTTTTATGATTCAAAAACATATTTTTGATTTGAATTTGGACAAGCAGTATAAAAATTTATGAATTTTCCAATTGTGACCAACTAGAAAATGACATGTCATCAATGTAGTTGCAAGCGAAGAAGAAAGAGAAGGAGAGGGACTGGCCCATGACTTACCCCCTCCTAAAACCTATTCTAGGTCATCCTTTACCCTAGGAGGGATGTACCAATCATTTTAAGTTCATCTAGAGCTAATAACAAAGTATTGAACAACAAAGAAATGAAACCCTAAAAAATAACATCATCTAAAGGTGAAGATCATCATTTAAGCATACGAATATGATATAACTTGCCTCTAGGAAGAAGATAAGATCCCAATCATCAGGAAAAATGAGCAAGGTGGGTTGGTATCTCCAAGCATGAGCTCCAAACTCAAGCAAGAATAACCTTCTTCTCAAGGATATAGACCATAAGTAAGAGGAGTATGGAAAGAAGAGTTGTTTAATATATAGTTGGAGTTCTTTTGTGGAGGACCAGGGTTTTGACTTGGCAGAAGGTGTAAGGAAGAAGAACAGAAGAGAAAATAGAGGAGAAGGGGAGGAAACGTACTTGCCTTGGTCAAAAATGACAAAAGGTGACTTTAGAAACCCTAGATGAGCTTTGATTAAACCATAGAAGACCTTCACCAAGATGACGTCTTCTTCTACCTTTGAAAGATCCTTCATAGACAAACAGAGAGAGGATGAAGTTCTAAGTAGGATGGAGGTGATATGGGTCAAATTTTTGGGTTAGGAGGTGATGCGCCCCCAAAAGGAGGCGGACTCAAAAGGATCAAACTTTAAATTAATAACCCAAAACCTTCAAGGAACCCCACAACATTATTATGGGCTGGAAGTAGATATATGAGGTAAAACATAGGGGTGTGTGGATATTTAGGATGCTTAAGATCTCACTCAAAAATTAGTTAAGCCAATTTGATAGTTGATAAAAGTATGGAACTAGAAATAGTCTAGCAAAATGTCACGAGGTAAGAAAATAAAGAAAAGAAAACAAAATAGAGTTTGTAGGTGTCTAATAATCAGAGAGAAGGACTTCCTGGCTATGTAACCACAAGTTGGAAAGTCTATGCACCCATTCTTGGGAATAGAAAACCCTTGAACACCCCAGTAAGCAATCTACATCCAAACATAGTATGTATTGTTTTATCTGTTCATGTGGGTTCATCCCACTCGCTTTTGCGTAGCATGACTAGATCCCATCAGTTATATGAAACCACTCTCGAGTATGAAAAATCAACAACCTAGAATATTCTAGATACCCTCTCAGGTCTAGAATATTCTGAGATGCTAGGAACTTGTGTGATCTGGGTAGAACCAAGTAGTGGGCCCGACCGTGCTACCTAAACCCAGTTGTGCCCCGGTCTACAATTATGCACATATCACCTTGAACCATCCTCCTTTTAGATTTTTTTTCCAAACTACCTTCTCTTGTCTATTTCTACAATGAATCTCTCAATAAGGTAGAAATAGAAGTTCAAGCAAGAAAGAGATCAACCAAACTAGCAATCATAACTAGAACGAGAAGATAGAACAAAAAATGTACTAGATCTGAAATTAAACTTCATGCTTAAGGTATAAGTACATAAACATGCCCAAAACAGGCTACATAGACAAGGAGACAGTTGGCACCAAAAAAAGATGGAAGAACATCATTTAACTGAAACAAAGGAGAACAGTAGAAAAAAGGAGAAGAAGAAGAGATTTAGCCCGTAGGGGAGAGGCGTCTTTCTCCTTAGCCTCTGTATAGGATGGATCTCATCTTTGGGCCATCCTCCTGGTCTTCTGGACTCCTTGGCTTCCTTTCTCTTTAACCTGCCTAAAACAGTAGTTTGGTGGGATGTCTGGAGGTGGAAGATGGTTGGGAATGGTAGTATATGGGTGAATGGTGGTGGAAAATGACTGTGGATGGAAGAAAACTAGAGGGATGGTCATAGGATGAGAACTTTATCCTTTTCATACCTATGAACTCTCTCACGGGGCTCTGGGAACCAAACTAGGTTAGAATCATCAAACTAAAACCTCCCAATCTCCCAACCGCTCCCAGATCATGAGGGGTGGATATTTATAGGTGAAGGAGGAGTGTATGTAATGAGTGGTCAGGTTACCTATCTCGGTCGTGGCCATGGCCTTGAACAGACTGTGCCAGGCTGGTCCTGGTCATATCAGGGGTCATAGTTAATACAAACATTGTAGTTGAGGTGGATCCCATAGTCGAGGTAGAATCCTCAGTCGAGATAGACCCTGTGGTCAAGGTGGTTGTTCCCCGGTTGCAATCGTGTGTCACGATAGCTCTGGTGTATGCGCTCGTGGCCTTGGCCTCGTCCCAACCATGTTGAGATGGGCCCAGTCATGTAGAGTGTCAGTCGATACAACATCTTGGTTGTGTTCGCGACATTGTCTTCTTGGCCACGATCACAACATCATGGACCAAACCCACCCTCGCAGGGGGGAGGGGGCTATTACTAGTGGTCGATGGGCCCGTCGATGAACCTTCTAATTGAAGAGGATGCATTCTAATAATTAACTAGTGAGACCACCATCTACTAAGTTAGTTCACATAGTGCGATGCTTAGTCTACCATGATCATGATAGATGGAAGTCTAGATGTTGCAAAAACCATTTGTTCGGGAGAAATCTTGTAGAATAGATATCTTCTCAGGTTCGGTGCCTACAAGTCCCAAAACTTGCTAATTGAGCAACTTTATCTATAAAAAGGTATAAATTACTAAAAGATAAGGATCTACGATTATTTTGAGTATATTAAGGGTATAATGATACAAAACCATAAACAAATTCTTAGCATAGATGCCTAAATTTGGGTGTTATCAGGAGGTAAGGAAGGAGTATATAAAGCTTTATGGTTAAGGAAAAGCACGACATGTGGTGTCCAGGCTACTTTTCATGTATTCATGTCTAAGGGTGTTGACGATAATGCAAGACTTTATGGATAAGGAAGAATAAAAGCATAAGGTGCCAAGTCACTTTCTATGTGTCTATGGATAAGGGTTCCCATGGACATGCAAGCATTTATGGATAAGGAAAGAGTCAAGCATGAGGTGGCGACATTGCTTTCCATGTGTCTATAGCCTAGAGCTTCTATGGTCATGCAAATAGTTGTTACTCATCTCCTAGATACTTCTTCGACGTCAATTTTTAGTTCTCTAGGCCCACCACCAACCTCCAATAAAAGAAACTACCCCATTGGTTGATAACTCTTAAAGATAAGCCCATCCATAAACGGATAAATCTGTTAAATGCCCTTGAAGAGAAATACCTCCAAACCAAGGTACAACTAGGCGCCCCATAGCCCAACAAACATGAAAATTATAAGGAAACATCTATAGATCATAAGGAATGTGACAATTTACAAATAAACCTCCCAATTGGGTAAATTGCAAAAAGTCCAGAATGTGTATAAAAATTGCATAACTTGCTAAAACAACATCCAAATTTGACCAAACTTGAAACTTAAGCTTATATCATGATTTCAAAATATCTCACATGGTTATATCAAGGGTTGGAGAATTTAATTATGGTAATTAAGCTTTTGCAACACATTAAGCAAGGTTTGGGGCCTTACACTTCTAGCACAAATGTATTTACCATTGTTACACTTAAGTGGTGATTTTGCATTTTAGATCCTTAAGTAAGTTTTCACTGGGGTATTTATGCATAAACCCTTCCATTGGTATAATTATTGAACAAATGTTCACCAAACCGCTCTAAATTCCATGAATTCATCAACAAGGGCATAAAAGACATAAATGAGAAGAGAACTTAGGAAAAAGGGTTACATGAAGATGACATTCAGAATTCAATATGTCACAACACACCACTTCTTATATATGATTTTTTCCCTGAAATCTCAAAAAAAAATAGAAGGGTGAGTGTGCAATATCCCAACACTAAACTCCCAAGTTGTTTCCATAAAACTTCTACCAAAACTTTGACTCACTCAAACTCCTTATTTTCAACTGCTTAACTTGGGAGTTTAGAATCTTCTCAAGCAACTCCACATAGATCAGGTTCTCATGGATCACAAAGGGTTCCACTATTAATCTTTCTTTTTATTAGATATAACACAGTTCACATTTTAGACCTATTAATATCACATAAATATGATATTATATCATCCTTATTATTCTTTTAATCATGTCATGTTATATTTACTTTGTTGCCAAAAGAGTTATATTTTTTTGTTATGCACAAAGTCCAATGTATTTGTTATTTATCTCATTAAGAGCTTAGGCTTTACTCACTTATCTCAATATACTTGATTATTATCCTTAACAATTTGGTTTAGTCTCCTTTATCAACATATTGAATTATAATAGATTATTTTGCATGAATTAAGACATTTTATCCAATTTGTTACACTTAACCCAAATAATGTCACATTATTATTTATATATATATTAAACATTGTCACGTTACCTTTTTCACATTAATGTCATGATTGATCATTTTCTCATATTTATTCACTTCTTATTATTGATTATGCACATTATGTGAATCCAATTACTTCTTATCCATACTAAAGTCATAATATGTATTTTAGTGATCAAGGTGGGACATATTATATATTAATGATTTGATTCACATACCAAGTAATGATTTGATTCACATACCAAATAATGATTAGGTGATAAATTAGGTGTGTATTAGAGAACAAGGAAATATGCATTTTATATTGATGACACGATTAATCTATGAATAGATGATTATACATTATTTATGTGTATTAAAGTATGTCAACTTATTATGGCACCTAATGTCACTAATGCATCAAGAATGTCATTAAGGATGTATAGGTTAAGGTTAGATTACCACAACTTAGAATTTAGGGCAATATGATCATTATTATTCACGTATACATTCTTAGTATGTAGAAAGTCCAAGATTAGATTAAAGTTATCTTGTTCAATATACCATTAGCATTTATCGTTTCATGACATGGTCAACATCATGCATATCCACTATTAGCTGAGTTACTCATATTATGTATATGAAATATTCATTAGGGTTCAAACAAATAAATTATTCATTATATGATCATTATATGTTCATTAGTATATAAACAAGCATGTCATGTTATAACTATGACTTATTTGGTCAAAACTAAGGATCCAAGCAAACTATCCTCCTAATCATGGAGTTAGGATTTCTAGAGTCAGTGTAGCTAGATTTTGGTATTTTACATGATTCCATCCCTTAAAAAGGAATCTGTCGTTGAAATCTAACTGCTCAAACATCATCAAGCCAACTACTCTCCACCCCTAAAAAGGTTTGATCTACCAAGCCAAACTAATATAGAGGTAAAAGGGTTAGTCCAACTAAACCATCTATAAGATCCGTCATGCTTCCCACTATGGGTCTGATTGCTTACTAAACACCAAACTTTAATGTCTAGGCTCTCAGGGATAGACTATCCCAATACGTGGTTCTATTGGACATAAGAGAACTATATTGGATATCCATCCTCAAACAAGTCATTGCACTTGAAAGTCAAGGTCAACATATTAGGTTCTCACGAGTATCCAACTTAGGTTTCTTATGCTACTACTGTCTATAGGCATGCTACTTCTGACAGTCAGTATCAGCTCAGGCTAGGCAGGTATCATGTGGATCAAGGAGTCCTGGTAAACAAATCTAGTGGTTTGGAGGAAAATCTTATCGGAGCCCAAACTTGATCCTTTCTACACACCTTTGCTTTCAACTTATTCCCTAATAGCTACCTAATAGGATCATCACATAATGGTTGACTAAACATGTTTCTAATGTGAAACTCTTATGATCCTAAATCAGTCTTTCATAATCTTAAAAGTTGCATCAATCAATTCTATGACAGAAATGTTACTTTAAGATGAACTATTTGAGGCAATATGGATCAAATATTTTATTTGGGAGGTAAGGAAATTATATATAAAGCTTTTTGGTTAAGGATGAAGCAAGGCATGTGGTGTGCAAGTTACTTTGCATGTGTCCATATCTAAGGGTGTCCATGGTCATTCAAGATTTTATGGATAAGGGAGAGAAAAAATGAGGTGTAAAGTCACTTTCTATGTGTCCATGGATAAGGGTTCCCATGGACATGCAAGCCTTTATGGATAAAGGAGTCAAGCATGAGGTGTCCATGGATCTTTCCATGTGTCCATGACCTAGAGATTCTATGGTCATGCAAACATTTGTTTCACATCTCCTAGAGACTTCTTACGCATCAATTGTTGGTTCTCCAGGCCCACCACCAACCTCCAATCAATGAAACTACCCCATTGGTTGATAACCCTAAAGATAAGCTCATCCATTAAGGGGGAAATTGCTAAAATGCCCTTGAAGACAAACCCCTCCAAACCAAGGTACAACTAGGAGACCCATATCCCAAAAAGCTCGAGAATGATAAGGAAAGAACTAAAGACCATAAGGGATGTGACAATTTGAAACAAACCTCCCAATTGGGTAAATTGCAAAAAAGTCCAAAGTGTGCATAAAATTACATAACTTGAACAAACAAAATCAAAATTGAACCAAACTTGAAATTTTAGTTTACCCCATTATTTAAAAACACCTCGCAAGGGTAGATTAAGTTCTAGAGCACTTATTTATGGTAATTAAGGTTTTTCAACACATTAAGTAAGGTTTTTTCTTGGAGGAATGAATCCTTTATTAATCAATCAAGTGCATACATAGAGTTTCTCTATTCAAATTCGGCCGATGACCGGACAGGCCCACCTCCGAAATTTCCGACATACATTCTTTAAGAACAAGGCTTCGAATCCAGCTTGGCGGCCCGCTAAAAGCCTGGTCTGGTAACGCACAACGAAGCTGGTGTTTGGCCATTGTGTCTGCAACACCATTGCATTCACGACTCACGTGACCTATTCTCACGTTCTCCGTCATCATCTTATTCACCCGTCTCATCCAGTACGCAAACCTAGGGTACCGATCAACGTCCTCCCCGTACAACTGCATCGCCATTCTACAATCAGTTTCCACAGAGCAATCGTTCCAACCTTTAGCTCGAGCCAGCTCCAGGGCAAAAACAACCCCAGCTAGCTCCGCCGCAGTGACAGACGAACTTGTTATCTTCTTTGACCATCCCCTGAGCCACCCTCCTTGCGCATCTCTAGCTACCGCTGCAATTGCTGCTTTGTCCCCTTTAACTGCTGCGTCGACATTCAACTTCACCCTTCCCGTCTCCGGCTTCCTCCATTTGTTATCTCTACCCGAACGTTGGCTAACGCTCTGTTTTGCCCACGCCGTCGTTGTGACCATGATGGCCTTCTGGATAGCTCGTACTTGATGATCTATCGGGCTAACTTCATCCTCAAAGACCTCAGCATTCCTGAACCCCCACACATGGCAGCAGATAATCCAAAAAACCTCCTTCGAGAGAGTTGGGGTCCCATAGGCATTTTTCACCCAAAGCTCAATGGTGTTTGGACCAAAGAACTCTGTCGGAATGCTACGCCCGGGGAGCTGGTGCCACAACATGTTAACTTTCTCGCAATCCCTCAGAGCATGGAGCACAGACTCCTCTGTCTTCTTACATCTGGGACACAAGCCATCGGTAGACATGTGCCTTGCCAACCTACGACCATTAGTCAATAGAGCTCCGTGAATGACTAACCAGGCAAACGTGCGAACCCTGGCTGGGGCCTGCAGCTTCCAAATGGACTCCCAATCACCCGGGCATACCCTTTCCTTTCCCTCCCTTAGAATCTGATAGGCTGATTTCGACGAAAAATTCCCATCCACCGTATGATTCCACGCCCTATAATCACGTGGCTCAGTGGTGTCCGGGACATCCAAAGCCATTATTGATTTAACTGTGGCATCTTCAAACCAGTAGTCCAGGAACTCCTTGTCCCATTCACCTGTGTCCAACACCAGACTGCTAACCATCAAATCCTGTAATTCGTCAGGAATAATATGCTTACAACAATTCTTTAGTTTGACACCCTCCTTCACCCAGACATCGTTCCATACATTGATCGTTCCTCCACCCACCGGGATCATAATAGAATTATCCAAGATGAATTGCTTCCCTGTCATCGTCACCTGGCCCAGCCTAGAAGCCGAGCTTTTCTTTCCCACTACTGCATTAGTGAAACGAGAGTGTACGACCTTGCACCAAGTGGATTTCCTCCCAATAGCCACCTCCCAAGCATTCTTCATGAGCAGAGCCTCATTCCATTCCCTCATAGACTTGATACCCAAACCCCCTTTCGAAATGTCGCTCGTGACTTTGTTCCAAGCCACCAGGGAAACAGGTCTTGTCTTATAACTGCCTCCCCAAATGAACCTCCTAATGGTGCCGTCGATACGATCGCACAGACTGAGAGGAAGAGCCGCAGTCTGCATCGTGTAGGTTGGAATTGCAGTTAACGTAGCCTTTGCCAAACAAACTCTTCCTGCCAAAGACAGTGTCTTAGCTGCCCAGGCCTGGACCTTCCCTTCCACCTTGTCAAGAACATCCGAATACGTCTGTTTATTAACCTTGGAGTGCAGGATCGGGACTCCAAGATGCTTACCCAAATTGCCAGTAGCAACATACTTGCTAAGTGTCGTAATGGACCTTTGCACATCTCTGGGAACACTCCTTGAGAAAAAAGTATGAGATTTTTCTGCTGATATCATTTGCCCCGACGCATCGCCAAAAACCTTGAAACATTGCATGATTGTTCTTATCTGGGAACGACTCGCCTGAGCAAAAAGGATTAGATCATCCGCGAAACAGACATGGGCAATAGACGAGCCAGTTCGGCCCAGTCTAATGGGTTTCCATCTCCCGTCTGTGACTTTCTCCTGAATCAACTGGGACAGACGCTCAAGGCACAGAATAAATAAATAGGGAGACAAAGGGTCCCCTTGCTGCAATCCGCGACTAGCCTTGAACTCCCAGGATTGTTTGTTGTTCCAGACAATGGTAGATGATCCCTCTGTAATAGAAGACATAATGAATTGTCGAAAGTTAACTGGAAGTCCCACCTGCAGCAGAGTGTCCTCAATGAATCTCCAAGACATTCTGTCATAAGCTTTAGACAGGTCGATTTTGATGGCCATTGTCTTCGCTCCCCTTGGATTGCGCATGCCATGGATAATCTCCTGGACCAAAGCGATGTTTTCCGTGATTCTCCTTCCCGGAACAAAACTACTTTGCTCCACAGAAATCCAAGAAGGTATAAATTGTTTCATTCTCTCAACCAGTAGCTTGGAAGCTATCTTTAGAATGATGTTGTTCAGCGAAATAGGCCTAAGTTGCTCACATTTCTCCGGGCGTGCAACCTTAGGAATGAGGACTATCGTGGCATCGCATAATCCTTCATCCGGTCTCCCACCTGCAAATAGATTTTTAACTGTGGTTGTGACTGATTGCTCACCGCCTCCCAGTTACCTTGCAAGAATTCCACCGTGATCCCGTCAGGACCAGCTGCCTTGAAAGTATTCATCCGCTTCACAATGTCACAGACCTCCTCCGGTGTGGGTGCTTTGGCCAAGGACTCCACCTCATTCCTCGACAAAGGCTGGAACCTTCCCGGGACGCTGGCGCAGTTCAAACGGTTCTCTCGTGTAGGTTCGGTCAGGATGTTCTGAAAATGATTGACTACCATCTCCATTACCTCTGCCTCATTAGATACCCAGTTACCTTCGCCATTCCTAAGAGTAGTAATGTTGTTCTGCCTCCATCTTTGATTCACCCAAGCCTGGTAGAACCTGATGTTGTTATCTCCATTCTGGAGCCAATGGATATGAGCCTTCTGTTTCCAATCCTCCTCCTCCTTGTTAATAAGAATTTGGAGATCAGCCTGCATATTAACACACAGTTGGTCAGAGATAGGATCATATTGTTCTGCTATCATATGTTGTAGGGCGGTAATATTGCGTTGCAGCCTTTGTTTCTCCTTGTACTGGCTTTTTCTCTCTTGCTCGTCAAGCTGGAGTAGCTCATGCCTAGCAGTTAGGAGGTTATCATAAAAACCTCGCGAGTTCGCCCATTTCTCCCTGACCAGCGATCGGAATGCTTCGTTGGCATTCCAGGAAGCTTTTGCTACAAAACGCTTCCTCCTCGCCTCCTTCCTGCATGGTATGAGAAGTAACGGACAGTGATCGGATGAGATCCTCGGCAGGTGTTTGACGAACCATCGCGGGTACTCCCTAATAAACTCTTCGTTCACAAGCACGCGATCCAATCTTTCTTGTAAACATCCGTGTTTATAAGTGAACCGTGGGCCATTGAAGCCAATGTCCGAGAGACCTGCCTCCATGATAGTCTCCTTGAAAGTCCTGGCTTCAGCAAAGTCGTAGCGATCGCTACCCGATTTCTCCGCCGGAGTCAGGGTGGTGTTGAAGTCCCCCATAACTATCCATGGACCATCTATGCTTTCACTGGTGGCGATGATGTGCTTCCACAAGAGATTCCTCACTGTTTTATGTGGATTCGCATAGACAAACATCACTACTACTTTGTTCTCCAGCCTACATGTTACAAATTGTCTATGGCTGCAGATGATTTGGACCAAATCCTCTCCACCCTTCCAACAGATCCAGATACCACCGGAAAAACCCCGGGCTTCCACTCTGAACGAGCAATTGAACCCTAGCTTTTTGATGGTGTTAATGGCTTTTCTCCCACTAATCCTTGGTTCTAAGAGTGCCATTACGTCTGGTTTGTGCTGCCTTATGTAATTGGATACCATCGCGCATCGGTTCTTATTACCAATCCCACGAACATTCCAACAGAAGAGGCGCATCAAGTGATTGATCGAGAACAGGGACGGGAAGGGAGGGATCGGCACCTAGCACTCCTCCTCGCAGCCCTTGCCTGCCAAATCGTCTTCCAAATTCTTCGAACACTCCTCCCCTATCACAGCCTGACCATCTGTTGGGGTATCCGGGATGGGACTCCTCTCTTCACTGGCCTCCATGTGAACAAATCTGCTGCTCCTTCTTCTTGGGTTTGGATCAGGGGCCTTCTTCCTCCCCTTCCTCTTCATTTGATGCCCGATACTTAGGTTAGCTTTCTGGGTAAGCAGAGGTTTCTCTTTTTCTCGTTCTCCTTTCTTATTCTTATTCTTCTTTAGTCGAGAGGTGACTGTTATGTCCCTATCTGGTGGTTGGACGCCGATTTCCTCCATCACAATTTCCGTGACTACATGCTCCTCTTCCTCCTCCACCATTATCACCTGGTCTACCTCAGGGTTTACTACTCTATGCATGTTCTTCGACTTCTGCCTGTCATTCCGGTTTTTCCCCGGTATAACACTTGATGCCTTATGAGTGTTGGTCACATCTTTAAGAATACCTTCTTCGTTCGTCGATCTACCATCTCCGTTCAACGATTTCTTCTTACGCCACATTTTTCGGGGTATGGCTGTTGCTTCAGTGTCATTCCACTTGCTCGATTCCTCACTGGCCTCCTCCACGTTTCCTTCTATATCTTCCTGCTGTAATTCCGCAAAACGGTTCATCCCTGCTGTGGTACGTTCGGCAGGGATCTTCTCCTTCGTAACCTGTCTTTTCCTTTGCGCCTTCTTCGATCTTTGTTGTTGCCATTCATTTGCTATCCCAGCCTTAGTGGATAATTGTTCAGCTTGCAATTTCTCTAAGCCATTTCCGTCTATCATCCCCTCCTGCACCCTGGGTTCCTTGCAATTCTTAGATATGTGGCCCTCCTTACCACATCTCGCACATGCCCAAGGCAGGCCCTCGTAGATAACCTCATATTCAACCCCATTGATAAGGATTGAGGGCGCCAGGTCCTTAGATGTGTCGATCTCTACCGCCAGTCTTGCAAAACGGTTGCGGGACCTGTTCTCCGTATGGACGTCCACCTTCATCAGACATCCCAAGGCCATGCCCAGGTACTCAAAAATAGTTGGAACATACAGATGTAGCGGTAGATTCATGATACGTACCCACATAACCATGTAATCCGGCAGGTTCTCCGACGGTTTGAAGTTGGGGTACCATTCCCACACAATCACGTTGCAGCCGAATATCTTCCACGGTCCCCCTACCAGTGCCTCGTCGAAATCTTCCTTACATGAAAGTTGCACCACAAAGTGTCCATATTCGAGCTCAAACATGTTAAAGCGACCCTTGATTCTCCACAAGAGTTTAAGCTTGTCCCTTAAAGTCATGTACCCGATCTCCGTCCCTAACATCCTTACCACCACTGCGTATTTCCACGGTCTGACGAGATATTCCTCCGCATCGGGGTCGATCTCCAGCGCCGGGGTGCCGTCTAAATCATCTAGCGAGACCGCGGCCCTCGGTAGGTTTTCTTCAAACAACTTATCCAGGAAAAAGAACTCCGTCTATTCTCCAGTGGAAGTCTTCCCGGCATCCACTTCTTTCCTTTTCATCACACATGCATACGAGACACCATCCACCCTGCCTACCGCCTGGGCCACTGCCGGAGATCCTTCCAGTATTGAATTCGTGGCTTGCACCTCTAGGCCTGACTGTTCCTCCCGGTTGGTGTCATCCCCTCCTTGCCCCCGCATACCAGCCACCGAGAAGTTGAGGCTGATCTCGGGGATGGACAGGGCCATGGCGCCTTTGCGTTTCCCGGTTCGTCTCCCCCGTTTCAACACATTAAGTAAGGTTTGGGGGCTTACACTTCTAGCACAAATTTATTTACCACTGTTCCACTTAAGTTGTGATTTTGCATTTTAGATCCTTAATACGATTTGACTGGGGTATTTTTGCATAAACTCTTCCATTATTATAATATTGAACAATAGTTCACCAAACCACTATAAGTTCAACTAATTCATCAATAAGGACAGAATTGAGAAGAAAACTTAGGAAAAAGGGTTACATGAAGATTACATTCAGAATTCAATATGTTAAAAAACTCCACTTCTTATATAGGATTTCATCCCTGAAATCTAAAAAAATAGAAGGGTGACTATGCAACATCCCAACACCAAACTCTTAGGTTGTTTCCATAAAACTTTCACTAACTCAAATTCCGCATTTTCCAACTACTTAACATGGGAGTTTAGAATCTTCTCAAGCAACTCCACATAGTTCAGGTTCGCATGGATCACTAAGGGTTCCACTATTAAGATTTCTTTTTATTAGATATATCACAATTAATATTTTAGGCCTATTAATGTTATATTCATTATGATATTATATCATCATTATTATTATTTTAATTATGTTGTGTTATATTTACTTTGTTACCAAAAGATTTATATATTATTATTATGCTCAAAGTCCTATATCTTTCTTATGTATCTCATTAAGATTTTTAGCACAATTAGGGTTTGCTCACTTATCTCAACATACTTGATTATTATCCTTAATAATTTGATTTTGTATCTATTATCAACATATTGAATTATAACATATTATTTTGCATGAAATAAGACATTTTATCCAATTTGTTACACTTAATACAAATAATGTCACATTAATTACCTATATATCTATAGTAAACATTGTTACATTACCTTTTTTCACATTAATGTCATTATTAATCATTTTCTCATATTTATTCACTTCTTATTATTGATTATGCACATTTATGTGATTCCAATTACCTCATATCCATATTGAAGTCATTATATGTATTTTAATTATCAAGGTGGCACATATTTCTTATTAATGATTTGATTCACATACTAGGTAATTATTAGGTATGTTTAGAGAACAAGGTGATATGCATTTCATATTGATGGCCTAATTAATCTATGAATAGATCATTATATATTATTTATGTGTCAGCTTATCTGATTATGACACCTAATGTCATTATCTATCAGGAATGTCATTAAGGATGTATGGATTAAGGTTAGATAATTACAACTTAGGTTCTAGGTCAATATGATCATTATTCTTCATCAATACATTCTTATTATACATTAAGTCCAAGATTAAGTTACAATTATCCTACTCATCTTATCAATAGAGTTTATGGGTTCATGACATGGTCAACATCATTAATATACACTATTAGATGTATTACTCACATTATGTATATTAAATATTCATTAGGTTCAAACATATGAATTATTTATTAGATGACAACTATGTGTTCATTAGTATATAAACAATCATGTCATGTTATAACTATGACTTGTTTGGTCAAAACTAAGGATCGAAGCAAACTATCCTCCTAATCATGGAGTTAGGGTTTATAGAGTCAGTGTATTTGGATTTCGATATGTTACATTACTCCATCCCCTTAAAAAGGAATTCATCCTCGAAATCTAACTACCCAAACATCATCAAGCCAACTACTCTCCACCCCTTAAAATGTTTGACTTACCAAGCTAAATTAATCTTGAGGTAAAAGGGAGAGTCTAACTAAACCATGTACAATATCCATCACGCTTCCACTGCGCACTCTATTTTCTTACTAAACACCAAACTTCAAATTCTAGGTTCTTAGGGATAGACTATCTAAACATGTGTCTCTATGGGACATAAGGGAACCATATTGAATATCCATCCTAAAACAAGTCACTACACTTGAAAGATAAGGTCAACTTATTACGTTCTTAGGAGTATCCAACTTCAGTGTCTAAGGCTACTACTATCTATAAGCATGCTATTTCTAACAGTCAGTATCAACTCAGGCTAGGTAGGTATTCGTTGGATCTGAGTGTCCTCATAAACCAAGCTAGTAGTGCGAAGGAAAATCTTGTTGGTCCCTGAACCCTGATCCTTTCTAACCACTTTTTCTTTCAAATTATGCTCTAATAACTATCTAACACGCTCATCACATATGGTTCACTAAACATATTTCTAATGTGAAACTCTTATGATCCTAAATCAATCTTTCATCATCTCATAACTAGCATAGATCAATTCTAGGTCAAACATGTCACTTAAAGAGGAACTATTTGAGGAAATGGTTTTAATTAGGGAGACAAATTCAAATAGTCAAATTCCAACTACCATGGGCTCTGATACCATTCTCTAAAGAGGCGAGATCACCTCTTTCTAAAATTTAATGAATAAAACACCCTTTCCATACATGCAAAAGGTATGTTGGAATAGGTTTAAAATTTTCAAATCTATATTATTGGTATGCAAAATACCAAAGTGTAGTAGCCAAATAAAAACATTTAATATATTTAATTTTACAACAAGATTACAAAAGAACATCATAATATCCCATAAGGGTTTACATGAAGATTCCACAAAAAGCTACAAGATGGAGGAAAGTCTAAACTACTTCAAGTTTGTCTCCAAGCAACACCTCCATGAGCTAGGTCCATGTTGAAATCTATGTTCTCCTTGGTCTTGTTCGCTACCTTGTCCTAAACATGGATGGTTGGGAATCACCTAGCAAGAGAGAAAAATAAGGTCTGTGTCAAATAATGAACAAGAACAAAAGAAATAAAATAACATGGAATTAAAGGCTACATGTTCATCAATAGATGAAGAAATTAGGAGTATGAGGCATAATCAAAATGTATGTTTTCCATAACATTAAAATAGTAAAGGAATTTCATGTATCATTAATATTGACTACATTAACTAAGTACGGTTGAGGCACCTACCAGACCCCAACCTATAGGTGAGCGGAGAATTAACACTTTCCCAATCACCTACATAAATTATATATGGGGGAGGAATAACACATTCCCCAGGGTGAAATAACATATGCCTTATCTATGTGTGGTTGTACATAAGTACCTCGACATTAGCTAAATAGACTACCAAAATCAACATGTTAAGAGAAACTATGGCAAGTAGAAGCATCATATATTTGAAACATGGTAGTGGGGTACAAGACCCAAGAAATAGAATGTCAATACTAATTTTTGAAATAATTTTGCAAAAGAGTAATGAAGACAGAAAATAGGGTTCATATTGTGCCTACAGAATATAGGGTTTGGTTTTCAAATATTCCATCATTTGGTGTAAGAATCCACATACCTCTTTATTGTTCTCAAGTACCAAGTCCATCACTTCTAGATGTTCCAAGTTCAACTTTAGCCTATTTCAATTTTTCAACATTCATTAGTGTACGTATTGCACCTTATTGCATAGAAACCCTAAGATTGGACCCTTTCAACAAAACTCAGATTTAGACTCTAAAAAATCACACTGTTGGACTAGTTTGGTTCTCCTAATCAAGAAAACATATATTTGTGTTAATTTTGGAGTTATGATGATTAAGTTGTAATTTTTATAAATTTTATGTATTAAAATCATATTCCAAAAACCATACCTCAAAAAACCTTAAAATCATACATTAAAAGAATTTTCATTTGATAGAGATTAATTTTTTATTCCAAAACATATTTTTTTATTTAATTTTAGAAAAGTAGTTTAATATATATGAATTTTCCAATTATAACCAACCAGAAAATGACATGTCAGCAATTTAGTTGTAAGCGAGGAAGAGAGAGGGAAAGGGGCCGACCCATGACTTGGCCCCCCATAACTAGTCCTAGGTCATCATTTTCCCTAAGACGGATGCACCAATCATTTCAGGTTCATCTAGACCTAGTAACAAAGTTTAGAATAACAACAAAATGAAATCCTAAACAAGAACATCATCTAAAGGGGAGATCATCATTTAAGCATAACTATATGAATTAACAAGATTATAATAAGAAATAAATGTGAAGAAAATTGTATTACTTGCCTCTAGGAAGAATATCAGATCTTTATTAGCCAGAAACTCGAGCAAGATGGGTTGGTAGCTCCTAGAACAAGCTCCAAATTCGAGCAAAAATCACTTTTTTCTCAGGGATACAAATCCTAAGCAAGAGGAGCATGGAAAGAAGAATCTTTTTCTTTAGATATAGTTTCACCATGGAATACTAGGGTTCCAACCTGGAGGAAGATAGAAGGAAGAAGAACAGAAGAGAAAATAGAGGATAAGGGGAAGAAGCCTACTTGCTTGGCCGTAAATGCCATAAGGTGACTTTAGAAATCCTAGATGAGCTAAGATGAAATCCTAGAAGACCTTCTTTACCAAGAAGTCATCTTATTGTACCTTGGTACAACCCTCCATGTCCAAACAGAGAGAGGACAAAGTTCTAACTAGGATGGAGGTGACATGGATCAAATATTTTGGTTGGGAGGTAAGGAAGGAGAATATAAAGCTTTATGGTTAAGCAAGAAGGCATGAGGTGTTCAAGCTACTTTCCATGTGTCCATGTCTAATGGTGACCATGGTCATGGAAGTCTTATGGATAAGGAAGAAGCAAAGCATGAGTTGTCAAGTTACTTTCTATGTGTTCATGGCTAAGGGTGCCCATGGATATGTAATCCTTTAAGTATAAGGAAGGAGTCAAGCATGAGGTGTCCATGAAGTTTTCCATGTGTCCCCATCCTAGAGGTTCTATGGTCATGCAAACAACTGATCTGCATATCCTACAGACTTATTATCCATCCATTGTCAATTCTCTAGGTCCACCACCAACCTCCAATCAAATAAATCACCCCATTGGTTGATGACTCCTATAGATAAGCTCATCCATAAAGGGGGAAATCCCTAAAATGGCCTTGAAGAGAAACACCTCAAAGACAACGTATAATTAGGTTCCCCATGATACAAAAAGATCTATAATGATAAGGAAACATCTAAGGATCATAAGGCATGTGACAATTTGCAAAGAAAACATCCCAATTGGGTATATTGAAAATAAGTCCAAAACGTGCATAACTTGCACAAAAAATTGAAATTGGACCAAACTTGAAACTTAAGCTTATCTCATGATTTCAAAACACCTCACAAGGTTATATTAAGGATTAGAGCACTTAATTATTGTAATTAAGCTTGTTCGACACATTATGCAAGGTTTGGAGCCTTACACTTCTAGAAAGAATTTATTTATCATTATTCCACATAAGTGGTGATTTTGCATTTTACATCCTTAAATAAGCCTTCACTAAGGTATTTGTGTGTATACCCTTCTATTGGTATAATTATTGAATTAATGTTAATCAGACCACTATAAATCCCACTAATTCATCAATAAGGACATAGAGGACAAGAATGAGAATGAAACTTAGGGAAAAGGGTTGCATGGAGGTTGCATTTAGAATTCAATACGTTACAACTTGGGATTTATCTAGAGTAGTTGATAGCTTAGGAGAGTTACTAGAGTTGTGATGGTGGTTTCAGATGTGGTTTAGCGTGTTTGTGTAAGGAGGGTCAGGAGAGGGTGGCAAGGTATGTTGGAAATTTCTCTATAATAGAAAACTAGGGTTCAGAAAAGATTCTATTAGATGTAAGAGAAAAAAATCTTCTTGTTGGGAAAGGAAAGTTGCCAGAGGTGGAAGAAAACCACCATGCCCATTGATAAAAAAGTGACAGATTTGATGAGATAACAAATTAAATCATTAGCATGACAATGAGATAAAAATTAAATCTTTATCCAAATTGGTCATGAAATACATATGCTCATAGTTTATTTACATGTTTACTACTTATCTTTCTTGAACAAATGGATCCGAATTTAGTGTTCAATTAACTTGTAATCTGATATGTAGCATTTTTTGGGTGAGTAGCCACATTTTGAGTTAGTTTAAAATGTTCAGATTTCTAAATTTGACAAATCATGACGTATTTTTAAACTAGAATAAATCATGTGATGGAAGGTGGTCGGGTAGGTATGGCGATGGGCAAGGAGACTGGGGTGGAAGAATGGAGCAGGAAGTAGGTGGTGATCTGAGAAGTAGGAAAGGAGTATTTGTGAGAACCCGTTACACTAAACGACATTACTCAAAACATAAACCACAATGAATAGCTAATTAATCACATACCCAAAGATATGGGTAAATTAAAATAGATTTTAACGTCAACACCTGCTCAAAAACATTTGCATAAGAGCCTAATGTCTTTCTTGTATCCATACTATGACAAGATTTGATACATATTCTTCTATCATCTTAGACACCACATATATACATAGGAGAACAATATTCATATATATCACACAAATAAGCATTAACATACTAACGTAATTTCGAACATTATGAATAAGTCTAGCCACATAAGCATAGATAACAACATTAGCATGTCTAATAGGTTGAACATATCAACATCATAAAAAGAGCTAACAACATAGGAACAACTATCTGGATAAGCATGATTAGCAGTATATGCATCTCTAGTTACAAAGGCATGGCTAGCATGCTAAACATAACTAACAACATGAGATAGCTGGCATCATGATTATAATCAATAGTAGTTATATAGTTATCAACATAATCATGTCTACTGTATGTATGCATCTACAATCTTAAACATATCCACAACATAAGTATATCTACTATCTCTTAATTGCACTAAGCATCATCTTTATGTAAAGAGAACAAAAAAGGGTTATCATCCAATGTGAAGTGTCATTTATAACCCTAAACAGACATGTTATATGGATGTATTACATCTTTTATTTTGCACTGAGGAATTTGAGGATATCACTCAAAATCCAACTGACCACTGCTAAGTCGAAATCAGTGCCATACAAGACCTTGGAAGACCCAGACTCCTAAAGATCTTCTCCGCCCTCGGTCATTACGTGTCTGCCACAGTGACACATAAGATCAAGCTGCTAACAGCCTAGTCCATCCTTGGTGTAGGTCACGACACTAGTGAAAGGAGGTGGGTACGCATACCCTACCATCCGAGGTATAATCATAGTTGTCCTCCAATCTAATCACATATGCGATCACCTAGACACAATCACAGTCATTCCCAAACTAAGGTTTAGGTATGAATGCAATCATCCTCCCTAAAAACATGAATTTAGGATGACAAGCACCCTACATACTCATCATTATGAGCTCTGATTTTCCCTTAGGAATACTCGTTTCACCGTCTGGCAAGTTCTGACACTCGGATGGATCTATGGCACAGGATACTACATGATTAGAGTTGTAATTGATTAGTTATTCCAATTGGGTGAATTAAGGATGCATCAAATAAGTGGTCATAAAAACCCTAATTTACTTCTATCAAGCATATAAATATCACAACTTTCAAAAGATATAAAATGTGTGAAATATAATTTCTCATGTCAACAAAACATGGTACTATTCACTTGCCACTCATGAGACCACACTAGTCATCATACTATTAGAAGATATAAATCCTTTTCACAATATCATAGGGTATCAACCATTATCAACAAAAGAGGATTACACCTCATTCAGGGCTCAACCATGCCCAAAAGTCATTAAGACCATCATACTATTCCCTGCAATATCATCATTATCTTTCCATGCCTTATAACAAGACTCAACAACATCACTTACATATAATACACCAGATCAGCATAATATTGCATTAATGAGCTAGGAGATATCCATAAACAATCATAGTTGGGTTATATTAACATCGAGAACATTCCTTTATTACATCAACATGCAAGGAATTGAGATATGATTAACCCTCATCACATTCATAATGCACATGTTTAGCATAGGAAAGTATCAACCATGTAGCTATGATAACCACCAATTAACACATTAAGGCTGTGATCATATTAAGGAGGTTATTTCATGTTCATTCCATCTTATAAGAATGTTAAACATGAATACTCATCTTTATCTATTTGCATTAGAGTTAGGTTCAACGTGATAAATTATATCAATGTTACTAATCGACACTTATACCCAAACTGTAGCTCATGGCATCCCCATTGGATCATGGATGCATAAGGTGAAGCATCATCATTACATTCCATACTATTCTCAAGTATGAACCCACACAAAAATCAAGGTTTAACCATCATGTTATAGCATACTAAGGTTTCAAAAACTATAACAAAGTACTCAATGATTATATTAGTCATTCAAGGACTATTCATACCCAATTACCATCATTTAGTTATATTAAAGCTAGGTATAACAAGCTATACCTCATTAGGGTTACATATATATGGTTATCATCCCTTCTATTCATATGAGTGAATAGGTAAGCCTACCTTATGAAGGGTAACCCTCCATTTGTTCCATCATAATTCAACCCATATGATCACCATACCACAATGTCACCCAGAACCATTGGATGTTTAAAAGGTAAGATCATTAGTTGTTTACATGAGGAACCACCTTAGATAAACCATCTATGAAGTCCTTGATTTTTCTCTAGAAAGAGTCACCATCTAACACTAGGCATCCCTTGATTAACAACAAAAAAAGTTCCATTGAGAGTAGGGTAAAACCCACAATTGACTGTTCAGTTAAAACGAGTCATCCATTGTCAACAAGTAAGCTCCTTAAGTTCATCATATAAAGGAAAACATATAAATCACATTATTAGTACTAACATATTACATTATCCAACATTCCACCTTATTGGAGTAATTTAACATTAGATCTTGACCATTGGGTCAAGTTCATATGTTAAAACCATCAATAACAGTATAGGTCTGAACATTGCATCAAGTGACCCAAGAAACCATTAGTCTAAGGCTTAATTGATGCTACAACTACAATAATTAACTCACCATAGGTTTTAGAGATCTTATCCACCAACATTAGTAATCATTAAATCAGCATAGTTTGTTAGATCAACACTATATTCATTAATCAACATCAAATATTAAGCTAATGTCATCATTGATTGATAACATTGGTAGGGTTCTTAATGGTTGATCATTAAACTTCTAATTCATACAAAACCTGACCTAAGGTGGGTGACCATAGGTTTTCACCATCATATGACACCTTTGATTATGACAATCAGTTGTTATGAAGAGAACACTGTAGGGTTGTTGCAAAGATACCATCATTGGGCAATGGGTTTATAGAAGAAATCAGCTTAAACCCTAAAATTGACCATTGGTTGATAGGTGCTTAGCACCATAGGTTATCAAACCAACCTGATACAAGTTATATTTTACCTTAGGAATAACATACACATGATCACATGTTCATATATAACTAAAATCAGAACAGGAAACATTATAAGAATCGAAATCCAAGTCAAGCATAGCTTTCTAGTGCATGGATCATCATTTTCAAGCAAGAACATGATCTAGAAAGCTTATGGTAAGAAATAAATGTGGAGTAAAACTTGCCTCTAATGAGTATATTAAATCCCAAACAGAAGAAATATCAAGAAGGTAGGGTATAAAATCCAAAAATAAACTATGAATTCGTCCATCTAGCACCTTTCTTCATCAATGGAGCAAACCCTAAGCATAAGGAGCAAGAAAGGTACGGTTTTAGAACTATAGATCAATTTCCACCATGGAAAAGTAGGGTTTTGACCTGGAGATATATAGTAGGAATAATAAAAAATAAATAAATGGAGGAAATAAGGTAAAATTTACCCTTTTAGGTCAAGATCACTAGGAGGAAGCTTTTTAGACCCAAAAAGGAAATCAATTGCAATCCTAATTTTTTTTTTCCAAGAAGATCCCCATTTTATTATTCCTTGGGTAGAAAAATTCACAGATGAATAGAGGGAGAACGAGATTGGGATAAGGAGGGAGGTTTTGGAGAGAAAATGGCTCATTTTGGTGCTTGGGGATAAGCATATGACACTTTAATATAAAGAAAAAGAAAAAGTTGAAGTTCTAATATCTATCCAAGTGTCCATGTCCTTAATTTATTAATAATATACAAACACACACATACAAGAAGCTCCCCCACCATGTGTATAGAACTTATTAGCTTTCCTTTGTCTAATTTCCCATCCAACCAAATAATTTATTAGTTGATAGCTACTAAAGGTAGCTCATTCGTGATGGGGAAAACCCTAAAATACCCTTAGAGAAAACACCTTCAAACCCAGGTTTAAATAGGATCCTGATGGCTAAAAAATATCAATAATGATGACATAATATCAAAGGAACATAACTAAAGTGATAATTTGCAAATAAAACCTCTCAATTGGGTAAATTGCGTAAAAGTCCAATATGTGCAAAAAATTGCATAACTTGCTCAAACAGTGTCCAAATTGGACCAAATTTGAAACTTAAGCTTGTCTTATGATTTAAAACAATATCAAAAGGTTATATTAGGTGTATAAGCATTAAATTACGATGATTAAGCTTATTCAACTCATTAAGCAAGTTTATGGGCCTTACAATATTGGTCGTATTGGGATTTATAGTAGTCCATCTAGGTTACATAGATCTGAGAAGAGGACTGATGGAGGTATCACAAGATGGGATTAGGCTTGAGTAGGCAATGAATTTGGACAGAGGGACATGAAGTTTTACTCCTTTGAACAATAAAAGAGGTCCCATGGAGAAAGGAACAACACATGGACTATCATATAGAAATATCATGGGAGGAGACTCAGAAAAGAGCCAAGGATACACCAATTTTGATATGGAAGATCTAGATTTTAGCAGCATGCCAAATGATGTCATTTTGTAAGTCAATTAGGGGTTTCCAACTTCCAATCTAGAATGTACGGCCATGGACGAATTACTAAAGCCTTAGCAATTTGTAGTGGTGGTTATTCTTCTCATGAGGGAAATAGGTTTCCTCACCCTACATGGTCAAAGTAGACTATTGTGAAAACTTAATGGATGTTTCAATAAAATAGAACTCACAAATAATGACTCTTTGGTTCAGCTACAAAAAAAGACGTCTATCTAAATTCCTTATTAGGAGATCCATATTTGTATCTTATATGCCATCCCAAAGATGGGTACTTTCTTTAACATGAAAACATGAATCTCAGAAATTTCATAGAATGATAAAGGATACCTAATCTTCCCATTCATTTATATCAAGAGGTTTTGCTAGAAGAGATAGAGAATCATTTGGATAAAACCATCAAAGTCAACATAAATACTAGATTATAGAGGGGGAGGTTTGGGAGGATTCTGGTAGAGCTAGATATGAGGAAACTCCAAGTACCGCTGATGACTATTGTGAGTATGGGTTAAAGGGGGAGTATGAAATATCTCATCTATCTATATGCATTGTGGATGTTACAAACATATAGAGGAGGAATGTGGTAAGAAAATAACAAGAGAAAAATCCTCTATAGGTAGTATGAATGTTGTTTAAGAGAAATTTCATGATATTACAAATAGGATGCACGGTTTTTTAAAAGCTATTCATTCCTACCCAATTCTATGAAAGATAAGGAAGCAGCAACAAAGGCACCAGGATATGGTTCCTTTCAAGAAGAACATTTTCCATGGGTTGGAGGAATCAAACAATGAAGTAGATGAATAGGAAGACATGTAAGTAGTTAATGTATAGAGAGAATCACATGCAATGTTGGTTGTAGGGAGTGTAATAAGAAGAACAAAATTAGTAAGAAATAGGAAACTTTAAGATAGGAGAAGAACAAGGATGGAAGGTTACCTTACAGGTGTAAGGAGGCAAGATCACCCCATTAATATATTTTTTTTGAAGAATTAACATTCATTATTAACACACTCAAAGTTATGTTGGAATAGGTACAAAATTTTTAAATTTATTATAATGGTATGCAAAAGACCAAAGTGTAGAAGTGGAATAAAAATAACTTACTATATGCAACTTTCATAAAAGATTGCGCAAGTACATCAAAATCTCCCATTAAAGTTTACAACAAGATATAAGAAAAATGATCTAGATAGAGGGAAGTCTAAACTACTTTAAATCTATCTCCAAGGTACATCTCCAAGAGCTAGGTCCATGTTGGAAGCTATATTCTCCTTGTTCATGTTTAACATCTCGATCTAAACCTGGGTGGTTGGGAAATCACCCAACAAGAGGGAAATAAAACTAGTATGTGTTACAAAACTAGTGTCAGATAATAAGATAAGTAAAAAAAATAAGAACATGCTAGGGTTCATCATAAGATGAAGATAAAAAGGGTATGAAGCTATATTCAAAAGAAACTTGCCATTGATAATTATATTTAAAAGGATTTCATGTAAGATAATTATGTCAACCTAACTAAGTAGGGTTGAGGAACCAACCAAACCTCTAACCTATAGTTGACGGGAGAATAAGACATTCCCAATCACCTACACAATTATATAGGGGAGAATAAAAAGATTCCCCATGGTCATTAAATACATGCCCTCTGCGGGTGGTTGTACATAAATACCGCTACTGTAAATTAAATAGAATATAAATCTACATGCTAGAAAAGTAGCCTTGGAAAGAGTAGTCTGATGAGTGCATACTCATCATGAAATTCAATTACCTTTTTGGAATAATTTCATCTCCTTTTCACATCTTTTCACCCTAATATGAGTCATATTGCACAAAACTACTCAGTGATTCAATAATCAAGGTTTTAAATAAATAACTTTCATTTAATGCAGGAAGAGCAGGCAACTCCATGCAAACGGTCTCAAGACCGTTTGGATCCATGCGGTCTCAAGACCGTTTGAGTCCACACGGTCCTAAGACCGTTTGTTGGAATACACGAAGAACAAGACAAAATCAGTTGCCCAAGAACGTTTGGATCCACGCGGTCCCAAGACCGTTTGGTCCCATGCGGTCCCAAGACTGTTTGGTCCCAAACGATCCCGAGACCGTTTGGTCCCAAACGATCCCAAGACCGTTTGGTCCCGCGCGGTCTCACGACCGTTTGGTCCCGCTCGGTCTCAAGACCGTTTGGTCCTGCGCGGTCCCAAGACCGTTCGAGGCAAGCGCAAGGACTGATTGAAGAACTAAAGTCGCGCGACCATGCCAAGGCAAAGAGCGATCAAAGAAAGACCGTTTGACACCCAAACGGTCTCTAAACCGTTCGGCGCCCAAACGGTCCCGAGACCGTTTGGCATCCAAACGGTCTTCAAACCGTTTGGCGTCCAAACGGTCTCCAAACCGTTTGGTGTCCAAACGATCTCCAGACCGTTTGGGGTCAGATCTGCAATTATAAATAGACTCCCAGGGTCCCCATTTGAAGGCATCGGTTCCAGACACCGAAAGGCTGCCAGAGCACCATCCCGATCAAGTTCCACTCCATCTACCACTGGTGTTGCGTCCAAGGAGGCCAAGAAGAGGAAGAAGACGGAGCAAGGAGCGCATCTTCTTCACCGGGCTGTGTCAACCCTCTGCACCGAGCTCATGGCGGATCTATCTTCTTCTTCTATCTTTATTGTACCTCGCATCATGAGCGAGTAGTCCTCTTTCGCTGGGGTGCGGGGACTAGCCCCGCTACCCATGCAAACCATGTTCTCTTGTTAAACTTTCCATGGCAATGTATATAACTCTTCATTTTGTCATTTATCATTAAGCTTGTGAATTGGTTATGTGCGTGTTTTCATCTTTGTGCTCCCTGTGTTACGATAACTTCAATGCATGGGTTCCTATGTTGCGATAACTTCAAGACATGGGTTGGAACGTCATTTGACGAGTTTGACTTCCCGAATAGAAATAGGAGGGGATTCCTTGGGGTAGTAAGTGTATGATCCGTGAGGGGACGAGCCATCTAGCCTTTGGTGACACTTATGTGCGCCTGACGCCCGTATGGGGGGTTCACAATCTCAGTTGGAATTTGTATCATCTCGCTAAACGTCGATGCTTGCTCGCATATCGCCATCTTGCTTGTTTATTGGTTAACGCAGCTGACGCCCAAACTAGAAATAGGATGGGTTTTCATCGAAGTCGTAAGTGAATGACCCGCGAGGGGACGAGCCATCTAACCTCCGGGGACACTTCTGTGCGCCTAACACCCGTATGGGGGGTTCACAACTTCCGTGGATTTCTGTATCTTCAGAGCCGTAAGACGTGTGATCTGGATGGCGATGAGAAATCAGCTGCCTATGGTGATGCTTACGCGGACCTGACGCCCGTATGGGGGGTTCTGCAGCAGCTCTACTTGGAGTGTTATATGATGCCTGGTTTGTTCGCAAGTGAATACGTTTGTGTGTATAGCGGTGGTCAAACCCGATACCATCCCAACGATTCCATATCATTGATCTAAACCCATCTTTATTCAACATTTACTTTCTTGCAATTAGTTTAATCAAACCAAAATCAACCAATCATTTTAAATATTAGTTTTACTTGAGCCAGATCTAACTGAAAAAGATTCTTAAAAACATTGTCCTTTGGGTTCGATCCTCAACTATACTGCGATAAGATCCGTCCGCTTGCGGGTGGTATTGTTGCACTTGGTTTCGGTAAAAGCTCGGGGATATAAACCCCGAGTGAATTTGTTAGTGCATTCAAAAAGCCACATCAAATTCTGGCGTCGTTGCCGGGGACAACGGAATCAGTCAGTCAAATCTAGTTCTTTTAAGACTAATCTAGTATTTTATTTTCTTTTTGAAACTATCACAAATCTACTTGATCTTTATTCTACTTCAGGGATCTCACATTCAAATCTTTCTAGATTTCAGGTACTCTTTGATGAATAGTGCATGCACCGTTCGGATAGTCTCGGACTGACTGCGAGCTTCGATCCCAAAATTGATATAACCTTCCATCGTCATATCTGAGAGAATCAAGCAAGAATGGCGCAAGAAGAAGGAGTAGCCCATAGGGTTGCTCAAGCCATCAATGCGCAGAGAGAAAGGTTCATGTAAGAAGCTAGAGCTGCGGTCCAACAGGAGATCTTAGCAGCACAAGCAGCAGAACTTCAGAAAGATCTTAGAGAGTTCTCTATCCCAAAGGCCGCGAATGTCTATCATCCGATGCAGCCTCCTCCCATCGAAGCTGCCAACTTTGAGATTAGAGCACATTGGATAACCTTGCTTCAAAACAACCCCTTCTATGGCAAACAAGTTGAAGACAGCCAAGGTCATCTTCTTAGATTCATTGACCTATGTGCTATGACAAAGCAAAACGGAGTCTCTGATGATGCCATTCGACTCCGTCTTTTCAAGTACTCTCTGGCTGATAGGGCCATTAGTTGGTACAATTCACTTCAGAGTGATGTACCCATCACCACCTGGGAGCAACTCCAAAATGCCTTTCTGGAAAAGTTCTACCCCCCATCTCTTACATATGAAATCAGGGGACGAATCACAAATTTCACTCAAGTCCCAGGAGAAACTCTTTCTGAAGCCTGGGATAGATACAAGGAGCTCCTACGCAAATGCCCACACCATGGAATTCCTAAGAACCAGCTGATAGAGATATTCTACAGGGGTGTGGAAGATGATGTTAAGATGTTCCTTGACTCCTCATCTGGAGGGAACTTCATGCGGCAAAGTTACGACAGTGCATGGAGAGTGGTCATCCTGGGAGCAGAAAATCAAGCCAACTGGGGCAGATCTGTTGGTAAAGGAGTCTTAAAGGTAGCTATGGATGATGCTATCCCAGAATACAAATCTATAGCTGAAACTTTGAAAGTCTTTGTTGCAAAGCAAGATCACATAGAATCATCCCTTGCTGCGATTGGAAGAGGACATTCTCCAACCAGGCAACCAGAACAAGTCAAGTCCACCTCTTTGTTTTGTGAAGCATGCAAAGGCACCGACCATTCCACACTATCATGCAATGTTCTCTATGATGTTGTTTTAAGCAATGCCTGTGGACAAGGAGATAATTGCCAGATGGAAAATCTTAATGCTATTAACACCAACCCTGGGCAGAACTATTACAATCCGAATCAAAATAGGAACCACCCAGGCTTCCAGTACAGAAATCCTTCAGGAGCTATGAACTCACATCAATTTGTTCCAAACAATCAACCGAGAGGCCCATCTGGGTATCAGTTTAACCAACAACAGAACACTGGGAACCAAGGAAACTTCAAGGGAAACTTTCAGAACAGAAACTACAATAATTATCAGAATAACTCTCAGTATCAAAGCTTGAACCAACAACAGGGTCAAACAGGATCCATCCCTTCTGATGTCAAGCTATCTACCATTGAAAAGTTATTGCAAACACAACAAACGATGATAGCCAATCAACAAGCCCAGCAGAAGGCTATTGAAACTCAACTAGCTCAACTTGCTGCTAGTATTAAGCCACAAGCTGGAGTCTTCGCCGGACAACCCGAGAACAATCCGAAACATCTAGAACAGCTGAAGGTTATCGCCACGAGATCGGGGAAAAGTTATTTGGATCCCCCAACAAAGACGATTGTGGTTATTTCTGACGAAAATGAACCTATAACAAGCCAAGACTTGACAACACAGGAATTACAATCAAAGGAAAGCAAGACTAATAAGGGAAGTTCTGAAAAGGTCGTCGATGAAGAAGTAGAGACACCTGAACAAGATATTCCTATATATAAGCCTCGTGTTCCTTTCCCATCCCGACTGAGGGAAACCAAGCTTGACACTAGATTCATCAAATTTAAAGAGGCTATGAAGAAACTCCATGTTGATATACCATTTCTAGATGCTCTTAATGAGATACCAGCATGGACCAAGTATCTAAAGTCGCTCCTCACCAAGAAGTACATTACTGAAGAATATGAAACTGTAAAATTGGCTGCTACCACATCGGATATCATACTAAGCAAGATGCCAAAGAAACAAAAAGATCCAGGATCCTTCGGAATCTCATGTCACATTGGTGATTCATCATGCAAGAAAGGATTGGCAGATCTTGGCGCAAGTATTTCTATTATGCCGCTGAGTCTATGCAAGAGATTAGGGTTCAAAGAATTGCTTCCTATTGCTATGACCATTCAACTTGCGGACAATTCAGTGAAAAGACCGTTAGGAATTCTCGAAGACATCCCAGTCAAGGTAGGCAAGGACGCATATGTCCCATGTGATTTTGTCATCATGGACATAAAAGAAGACACCAAATACCCTCTCATCTTCGGTCGCCCTTTCCTCGCCACTTCTAGAGCCCTTATAGATGTCGAAGCTGGAACCTTATTGCTCAGGCTAGGTAAAGAAACTCTGGAGTTCAAAGTTTTTGAAAGCATGAGAAGACCAAATATACAAGAAGAAGTCTATCTGATAGATTGTGTTGAGCAGATGTCACAACTTACTCGAGAATATCGCGAGTCATGTGATCCCTTGGAAATTTCTTTATGCGACCTTTTCAATGATGAACTTATTGACCAACAAGCTAAAGACTGCACCGAACCTCCCGACACTGTTAAAGGAAATCTTGAAGCTACCTATGAAGAATTAAAGACTACTGAAACCCCAGAAGAAATCAGTGAAAAACCAGAACCTCCTGAAATGAAGCCCCTACCTGAAGGGCTGAAGTATATGTTTTTAGACGATCTCAAAGTTTGTCCTGTCATTATAAACTCTGGTTTAATGACCAAACAAGAAGAGCAACTTCTAGAGATATTAAAGGAGAGCAAGAAAGCCATAGGTTATAAAATGAGTGACCTCACAGGAGTCAGCCAAGCCTTTTGCATGCACAGAATTCCCATGATGGAAGATCACAAGCCAACTATCGAGCATCAACGAAAATTAAACCTGAATATGAAGGAAGTGGTTTGTCGGGAGATCATCAAACTCCTTACTGCTGGAATAATTTACCCGATATCGGACTCACCTTGGGTGAGCCCAATTCATGTGGTACCTAAGAAAGGAGGAACTACCGTTGTAAGGAATGAAAATGATGAGCTTATCCCCACCCGAACAGTGACTGGGTGGCGGATGTGTATTGATTATAGAAAATTAAACAAGGCCACTCGGAAGGATCATTTCCCTATGCCCTTCCTCGATCAAGTTTTGGAAAGATTGGCCCATCAAGAATATTTCTGTTACCTTGACGGTTACTCTGGATTCTATCAGATCCCCATACATCCAGATGATCAAGAAAAAACAACTTTCACCTGTCCCTTTGGGACATATGCTTTTAAAAGGATGCCTTTTGGTCTGTGTAATGCCCCTGCAACTTTTCAACATTGCATGACTGCCATTTTTGCTGGGCTTACTGAAACAGTTATGGAGGTCTTCATGGACGATTTTTCCGTATATGGGGACTCCTTCGATTCGTGTCTTAAGCATCTCTCCATGGTCCTAAAACGTTGTGAAGAAGCACATCTGGTGCTAAACTGGGAGAAATGCCACTTTATGGTAAAAGAAGGCATCGTCTTGGGACACAGGGTTAGTAACAGAGGAATCGAAGTCGATAAAGACAAGATAGAAGTCATCTCTAAATTGGCAATCCCCACAAATGTAAAAGAAGTTCGCGCATTCGTTGGTCATGCGGGATTCTATAGAAGGTTTATACGAGACTTTTCCAAGATAACAAAGTCGATGACCAAACTTCTTTTAAAAGATGCTGATTTTGATTTCAATGAAGAATGCGTCAAAAGTTTTGATACACTGAAGAAAGCCCTTACAACTACTCCCATCATTAGAGCTCCCGATTGGGAACACCCCTTTGAAATCATGTGTGATGCCAGTGATTACGCGGTGGGTGCTGTCTTAGGACAATGCATAGAGAAGAAACATTATGTGATCTATTATGCGTCGAAGACCCTCGACGAAGCTCAAAGAAATTATGCTACTACTGAAAAGGAGCTTCTAGCAGTCGTCTATGCTTTCGACAAATTCAGATCCTACCTTATTGGTTCGAAGGTAATCGTTTACACAGACCATGCTGCTATCCGTTATCTCATGGCAAAAAAGGATGCTAAGCCAAGGCTGATCAGATGGATACTCCTTCTACAAGAATTTGACCTAGAAATAAGAGATAAAAAAGGGACTGAAAATGTCGTGGCAGATCACCTAAGTCGGATCCAAACTCTAGATGCTGAAGGGATCCCAATAAATGATTCTCTACTAGATGATCAGCTTATGAAAGTCACAAGATTCGAACCATGGTATTCCGACTTAGTAAACTATCTTGCTGCCGGAATTATCCATCCTCAATACACCGGGAACTCTCTGAAGAAATTTATGCATGACGTGAAGCAATACTATTGGGATGAACCATATCTTTTCAAACATTGTGCTGATGGATTGTATAGACGTTGTGTCGCCGAAGAAGAAGCCCATGCTATCTTGGAACAATGCCACTCAGGACCCGTGGGTGGGCATATGAGCTCTAAAAAGACTGCCTTAAAAGTTTTGCAATGTGGTTTTTTCTGGCCAACTTTATCCAAGGATTCTTATGATTTTGTCTTATCATGTGATAAATGTCAAAGAACTGGAAGTATAACCAAGCGAGATGAAATGCCACTGAATCTATGGCAAGAAGTCGAGTTATTTGATGTCTGGGGAGTGGACTATATGGGCCCATTCCCATCTTCTAATGTATTCTCTTACATCTTAGTGGCGGTGGACTACGTTTCCAAATGGGTTGAAGCTATACCAACTGTCACTAGTGATTCAAAACCAGTCATCAAACTTTTCAAAGACATTATCTTCCCACGGTTTGGAGTGTCGAGAACCGTGATATCTGACGGAGGATACCACTTCATTGAAAGAAGCCTTGAAGCCCTTCTAAGAAAATATGGCGTCTCACACAAGGTAGCTTCACCTTATCATCCACAAACTAGTGGACAGGTAGAGGTCTCCAAGCGACAACTTAAGGCCATCCTTGAGAAAACCGTCGGGCGCAATCGCAAAGACTGGTCAACAAAAATCAATGACGTTTTATGGGCATATAGGACCGCTTATAAAACGCCCCTCGGAACTACACCTTTTAGATTGATATATGGAAAAGCTTGCCACCTGCTAGTCGAACTAGAACATAAGGCATGGTGGGCAATTAAAAAATTGAACTTCGATATGAAAGAAGCAGGGCAAGCCAGAATTCTGCAACTCAACGAGCTGGACGAACTTAGAATGACAGCTTATGAGAATGCACGTATCTACAAAGAACATACAAAACTCTGGCATGATGGCCATCTGAAACCAAAAGACATACAAGTGGGAGACCAAGTTCTAGTTTTCAACTCCAGATTAAAATTGTTCCCAGGAAAAATCCGCTCACGTTGGTGTGGACCTTACATCGTCAAAAGCATCTCTCCCCATGGCGTTTTCTCCCTATGGAGTGCAGCGACAGGGGAATTTATAGCAAATGTCCATCACTTGAAAAGATACTTCACTTCCACTGACATTGGCACTGACACAATGATCGAACTGGCAAATCCGAAAGACCCACCATGAATCTAAAAGACTCCGTCGAGCCATCGACATAAAACAACGGTGCTTGTCAGGAGGCAACCCAATTAATAAATCTGTTTTACTTTTCTTTTTCAAATTTTATTTTTTATTTATAGTTAAATCTTCCTTACATAAAATTTTTCTTTCAGGATACGAGATCGGAGTGGTGTTGATCAGAACGAATTCATTTCTCGGCAGTCATACCTGGCGTTTCCTTTCCCCTCCATCTTGAATTTAGGGTTTGCTCGAGGACGAGCAAATCTCTAAGTTCGGGGTGGAGGGTGGGTGGTACGTATTCCACTTCCACATACACCCTCTTTTCATACCCAATATGTCTCTATCATAAAATTTTATAAAATTTTTCAAAATTCTGAACAGATACCTGATGAAATTTTGACTTTTGTTGATAAAATGTAATGAACTTTTTGCTATGCATCTTCTATCATAACATCCTCCTTTTTCGAAGCAAATCCTCAAGAGGACTAACTCTTGAAACTTGCCTAAAACCATCCTATGAAACTTATGATTCCTAACATCATAATTCTTCTTACATAATGATAAGTATCTGACAAACTGATAGGGATCAAACATGTCGCGCTTCCTAACTGGCTAGTGGAACAATGGCTCAGAATCCCCACCGGATCCATATGAAGTCATTATTTGAGCAGAGTATGACAAAGAGAATACCCGGTTCTGAATTATAAATCAAGTGCATTTTGATCTGAACTCTCTTCTACACTTCTTCTATCATCTTCATATCCCTCCATCCATCAACACCACCAAAATAGCCAATCTAGTGCCAAACCCTAAGTTCGGGGTGGCACGCCACTTCCCCCATATCCGCTTCTTCCATACCCCTACCAATAAATAGGGGCGTACCACCAAAAATGCAATTCGAGTCGAATAGAGGAGAGATTTGCAAGCAAAAGATGCCAAAGTGCACACAAAAAGAAAATGCAATCTCAAGTCGAATAGAGGAGAGATCTGCAATAAAAGATGCCATAGTGCACACAAAAAATATGCAATAAATGAAATTGCAAAACAAATAAAAATCTCGAGTCGAATAGAAGAGAGATTTACTTTTTCTTTCCATACCACTTTTCACTCCTTTTTCTACCTACAGGCACAATACATGCCCCACCATCCTGAACTACACCTGTGTCAGATCGAATGCATACTTGTTGATTCTACGGGTATCTCTGAACTCCTACAAAACTCTTTGACATGCTTGGTGTTGGAAAAAGTGGGGAGGAAGCGTTGTTGGGAGACGAACTCAGGAACGAAGCTATGGAAAGACGTGTTTTGTGGTCCCAGGAAGTTGAGGTACTCATTCATACTGAGCAAAAAGCAAACATTTGTGATGTGAAGATGAAGAAATCACACGGATAGAAAGTATCTCATTAGGCAACAGTTTCAAACTTTATGTTACTCGAGGACAAGCAACGATTTAAGTTCGGGGTGTTTTGATGAGTGCATACTCATCATGAAATTCAATTACCTTTTTGGAATAATTTCATCTCCTTTTCACATCTTTTCACCCTATTATGAGTCATATTGCACAAAACTACTCAGTGATTCAATAATCAAGGTTTTAACTAAATAACTTTCATTTAATGCAGGAAGAGTAGGCAAATCCATGCAAACGGTCTCAAGACCGTTTGGATCCATGCGGTATCAAGACCGTTTGAGTCCACACGGTCCCAAGACCATTTGCTGGAATACATGAAGAACAAGACGAAATCAGTTGCCCAAGAATGTTTGGATCCACGCGGTCCCAAGACCGTTTGGTCCCATGCGGTCCCAAGACCGTTTGGTCCCATGCGGTCCCAAGACCGTTTGGTCCCATGCGGTCCCGAGACCGTTTGGTCCCAAACGATCCCAAGACCGTTTGGTCCCGCGCGGTCTAACGACTGTTTGGTCCCGCTCGATCTGAAGACCGTTTGGTCCCGCGCGGTCCCAAGACCGTTCGAGGCAAGTGCAAGGACTGATTGAAGAACTAAAGTCGTGCGACCATGCCAAGGCAAAGAGCGATCAAAGCAAGACCGTTTGACACCCAAACGGTCTCTAAACCGTTCGGTGCCCAAACGGTCCCAAGACCGTTTGGCGTCCAAACGGTCTTCAAACCGTTTGGCGTCCAAACGGTATCCAAACCGTTTGGCGTCCAAACGATCTCCAGACCGTTTGGGGTCAGATCTGCAACTATAAATAGACCCCCAGGGTCCCCATTTGAAGGCATCGGTTCTGGACGCCGAAAGGCTGCCAGAGCACCATCCCGGTCAAGTTCCACTCTATCTACCACTGGTGTTGCGTCCAAAGAGGCCAAGAAGAGGAAGAAGACGGAGCAAGGAGCGCATCTTCTTCACCGGGCTGCGTCAACCCTCTGCACCGAGCTCATGGCAGATCTATCTTCTTCTTCTATCTTTCTTGTACCTCGCATCATGAGCGAGTAGTCCTCTTTCGCTGGGGTGCGGGGACTATCCCTGCTGCCCATGCAAACCATGTTCTCTTGTTAAACTTTCCATGGTAATGTATATAACTCTTCATTTTGTCGTTTATCGTTAAGCTTGTGAATTGGTTATGTGCGTGTTTTCATCTTTGTGCTCCCTGTGTTGCGATAACTTCAATCCATGGGTTCCTATGTTGTGATAACTTCAAGACATGGGTTGGAACATCGTTTGACAAGTTTGACTTCCCGAATAGAAATAGGAGGGGATTCCTTGGGGTAGTAAGTGTATGATCCGCGAGGGGATGAGCCATCTAGCCTTCAGTGACACTTCTGTGCGCCTGACGCCCGTATGGGGGGTTCACAATCTCAGTTGGATTTTGTATCATCTCGCTAAACGTCGATGCTTGCTCGCATATCGCCTTCTTGCTTGTTTATTGGTTAACGCAGCTGACGCCCAAACTAGAAATAGGATGGGTTTTCATCGAAGTCGTAAGTGAATGACCCGCGAGGGGACGAGCCATCTAACCTCCGGGGACACTTATGTGCGCCTGACGCCCGTATGGGGGGTTCACAACTTCCGTGGATTTCTGTATCTTCAGAGCCGTAAGACGTGTGATCCGGATGGCGATGAGAAATCGGCTGCCTATGGTGACGCTTACGCGGACCTGACGCCCGTATAGGGGGTTATGCAGCAGCTCTACTTGGAGTGTTATATCGTGTCTGGTTTGTTCGTAAGTGAATACGTTTGTGTGTGTAGCGGTGGTCAAACCCGATACCATCCCAGCGATTCCATATCATTGATCTAAATCCATCTTTATTCATCATTTACTTTCTTGCAATTAGTTTAATCAAACCAAAATCAACCAATCGTTTTAAATATTAGTTTTACTTGAGCCAGATCTAACTGACAAAGATTCTTAAAAACGTTGTCCTTTGGGTTCGATCCTCAATATACTGCGATAAGATCCGTCCGCTTGCGGGTGGTATTGTTGCACTTGGTTTTGGTAAAAGCTCGGGGATATAAACCCCGAGTGAATTTGTTAGTGCATTAAAAAAGCCACATCATAGTCATACTATTCAATAAGCATGGTAGTGGGGTATAAGACCCAAACAAGAAGAAATTATAATATGATTTGAGACATGAGCAACATTAGGATTCAAGAATAGAATATTTAGGGTTCATTTAAGCCTCATTAGGGAAATATAGGGTTTGGCTACAATTATCCCAACATAGAGTGTAAGGAATGCGCATACCCCTCTTAATGATATCAATTAGTGTAAGGAATGCACATACCCCTCTTGATGATATCAATTACTAACTTTCACAACTTTAATTGAGTCCAAGTTCCATTTTGCCTATTTTCAATGTATAAATATGTATTTGAGTACATAGTGCACAATAATGTAAAGAAAGCCTAATTTCAGAACTTTTTAGAAAAACTCAGATTTAGATTTTGAAAATATCACCAATGAACTTTTTAGGTTGTCCTAATGAGGAAAACATATTTCTATGTTAATTTTGGAGTTATGATGATTAAGATGTAATTTTTATGGATTTTATGCATCAAATTCATTTTACAAAAATCACTCTTTGTCAAACCTTGAAATCAGACCTTAATAATATTTTTATTATATAGATATTAATTTTCGAATTCCAAAATATATTTATTTGCCAGTTTGGATAAGTGGATTAAAGATATGAATTTTTCAATATTGATCAATAGGAAATTGTCACATCATCAAACCTGTAGAGATAATTGAAGAGAGAGGGAGAGGGACAAAACACCTTTTGACCCAATATCAAGTTTGAAGTTGCATAGGTAACCAAACTAAAGCTTCAAGAGAAGGTAAAACTACAAGAAACCAAAACCCTAGAAGGACATGGTAAATAGAGATGGAAATCATCGATTTTAAACATAGAAGCATGAGTTTTAAGCATGTAGTAAGCAATATATGAGAAGGGGGTTAACAAAACTTACCTCTAGGAAGGTAAGAAGGTTCAAACAGCAAGGATACCAAGAATAGAAGGTTTGTTTGCTCCAATCCAAGCTCTTTTCTTGAGCAAAGATCACCTTCTCTACTTTAGAGGTGCAAACCCTAGCAAAAGAGCATGGAGATGAGATGTTTTAGGGTTCTAGGTGGAGTTTTACCATGGAAGGTCATGGTTATGACCTGGAAGAAGTTGGGAGGAATACTAACAACATGAAAATAGGGAAGTAAAGGAGGACAATTACTAGTTTTGGTCAAAATCACCAAGGAGGAGCTTAAGAAGTCCTAAATAGAGAAATTTGGAACCCTAGGAGCCTTCTTCACCAAGGTAGGCACCCTCTTTTACCTTGGGACAAAAACCTTTTAGACAAATATAGAAGGGATGCTTATCTAAGCTGGGGTTAAGAGAAGGAGAGTATTGCTTCTTGGATTGGGAGGTGGGAAGGGGTAGGCATGGGTTTATTAATAAGGGGGCAAGCATAAGGTGTCTATGGGACTTTCCATGTGTCCTTAGGCTAAGGCTTCATGGCCATGCAAGAGGACAGCTCATAGAGACTTATTGTATATCCAAGGTCAGTCCTAAAGGCCAATTGAGACTTCTAGGCCATCTTCAACGTCCTCCAATCAAAGAAACAACCCCATTGGTTGATAGTTTTTAAAGAAAAGTTCATTTATAAAGAGGGTAATTCCTATAATGCCCTTGGAAAGTAACACCTTCAAATGAAGGTGCAACTAGGTGTCCCATGGTTCAAAAACTTGAGAATGGTAAGGGAATGTCTAAGGATTATAATTCAAGTGATAATTTGCAAAGAAAACCTACCAATTGGGTAAATTGCATAAAAGTCCAGAATGTTCCTAAAATTTCATAACGTGCACAAACAACATCTAAATTGGACCAAACTTCATCCACAAGCTATCTTTGATGTGTTGAATATGAATTTTCCATTATTTTTATATTTTAAATTTATATAATCACATTATTCATTACTTATGCCTTTAATTCATTTTCTCTCTCCTAAACTTATATTAATATTGCAAAGTTGTCCAAATTAAATGAAATTTGACATGTAGGCTAATTTTGATATGTGGTTTTTGAATTCAAAGTTTGTTTCCACTTTTGAGAGTTCTTTTTATGAGATATATCATATGGCTCATTAACGACCAACTATCTAAATTATTCATCCAATTAAGTTTCTTATCTTCATATTTCTACCAAAATGAGTTATGTGGCATATTTTATGTGTTCATTATAAATCTAAGATTAATGTTAGAACATTAGGTTAAATTAAGGTGATATATACATGCATTAGCTCATTGGGCTTATACTAGACATCAATTTAGGTCTGAGCTACAATCTTGTTTGGCTAAGTTCAAAATGTCAACTTCCAAGGTAGGGTCCGAGATCTAGTATGTTGCAACAGGTGTCCATAATAGAGAAAAGGATCTCTAAGGAGAAAAATCATAATAGAGGAAATGAAAAAATCATACATATATACAACATGGTTGTAGGTCAAGTAACTTAGAGAAGGGATATGAGTACGCACCCCATTGTTATAGGAGCTCTTAAATTTAGTCCTAGTGGAGAAAAAAACAACTATCTCATCTTATACAATAACATGATGAAAGGATCAGTAGGGATCTACCTAAGAAATTGGAAAATTTTGGGGACACCTGCAACAAGTAGGGAATCAATGTGGAACTAAGTAAACATACCTTATCGTTAGAACTAGATGATTCATGAGTGTATTTGTACCCATTTTTACATATTCTTTTACTCACTTTCTAGGTTCAGTTTTGTTTCTATTTCCTAGTTTTAGCATTATATGCACTCAATTGCAATTATCTTTCCTTTTCCTAACTTTAATGTATATATATGTGTATATATATGTATATATATATGTATGTATATATGTATATATATGTATATATATGTATATATATGTGTGTATATATATGACAACACCCAGATGGATGATCAATCCCTCATGATGGTATACCTCAAGGTAAAGAAGGCTTGAAAGCTTTCCATTTCATCACCTTCCAACCACCTAGGCAAGCGATTGGCTCTGTCATTCCCCTATCTTGAGTTGTTATCTACCTGAAGTGTTTTAGATTCTTACATGTTGACCTGTGCCCCCAACATCCAGTCCATTCTGGTTCATCCCATGCTGGTCTTCCAGATAATGGGATGTGAGGTCCAAATTGAGTAACCCATGTGAGTGTCCTGTTGGACCGAGTACAGTCCATGCAATCAGATTCCTTCAACCACAAGCATTCACCTTTAAGATTTTAACAGCTAGGAATGCATTCATAAAAGGGAACCCTTAGCGTACATTCAAAGTGGTCTCTGATTGGTTACTAGAAGCAACACAACCCCTAGAGAGGAGAGAGGAGGCGACGACCGCAATGGAGAGATTGATCTTCCTTCACCAAGCATCATTGCCTTCTCCATCATTCCTACTATCTTTCTGCTATTGTCCCTCATCGTGAGCGTATAGACGTTTGGGCTGGGGCATGGGGACTAGCAATGATTGCATGTATGTTATCTTAACTTGTATCTAAACTTGAAAGTATAGTTTTTAAATGAAGTATCATTTTGCTTAATTCTTTTCCTTGCAAATTAACAACTTGCTTTGCATATATGTCATAATCATGGATATGCAAGTTGTTGTGAGTGTGATTAGAGCACCAAAATGATCTTATTATCCCCCTACGAGGTAAGAGATAGTGAGGTGATTGAACTTAAATATGATATTTCCCTAGGATGGCCGGTCATAAGTAAGGGAGTTCAGTTGGAATAAATAAGGAACTTTGGTGCAAAAAATGGTCAGTTCCATCAGAGTTCAAGCCAAGTGATAGCATGTATCCTATGAGGGTGCAACAACTAAACCTTGGTTTAGTAATGATTATGAAAGAATTAGATATTTTTACGATAATTAAGCAGGCCTGGGTAGAGAAACCCCATGCCCTGGTTCTCTTTATTATATGTTAATTACTTCCTTAATCTTTGTTGCTTTTGGCAACAATTTGTTCAACCAATCTTTCAACTACATGGTGATAAATATTACTCTAAATACTTCTTAATCTATATAACTACATAAAAATATTGTCCTTTGGGTTCGATCCTAAAGTATACTATAATAAGGCTTCAACTCGTGTGGAGTGGGGAATTAGTGCACTGCTTTTTGTTAAACCTAGAAGTTATTTTTTTAGGGTTTCTCTTGGTGTGACATTTGGAGCTCCATCAATGATTAGGATGGAAAGATGGGGGTGTCCACTCTTACTAGTTTCAGATCATAGTAATGGCTTGGAATTTCCATTGTTATGCTTTGTATATCTAGAATGTAGTAAAGGAGTTGGTGTCAAAGTATTAGGTGTCAGTTATGGATGCAAGGTGCAATGGAGCTCGAGCTTGGGTAATTGTAATCCAGTTGAGTTTTAATAATCATTAGAAAGTAAAACTTATTGGATACTCTGAAGATATTTTGGTAATGTTGAAGAGTAACAAGGATGCACTTGAAATCATTAGATGTCACAGACAATATGTACAATGTAAGGCAGACCAATGCGTTCACCTTACTTTTGTGTATAAAAGTATAATACATAAAGGAAGAGTATTTTTGTTGGAAAATCTTGAGGAGGTTGCATGCCACACTCATAGGACCTAGTCACTTATCAAGGACTTAAGTTTTTATATGAATAGGAAAGGAGAAAGTGGACAATACATGTTTTCACAAGGGAGGTAGTTTGGACTTTGTGGATGCCTTGAAGCTTGTAACCTATCTAACCTTGGGGCCAAAAGTCCTAGGCTAATGTTCAAGCATGGAGGAGACTTGATTCATCCTTCGGTATTCTAAAGTTGGTGTATGGGTGTCAAAAAGGTAAATTTTGAATTGTATAAGGAAGTCAATATGACCATGCTTCTATAGTGATTACTAATTAGAAAGAAAGCAGAAAAGTGCCAACCCATATCCAAACTTAGGCTAGATGGTACAACATCAAATTCTTCCAAGATTTGTTAATGAGGAACTGTGACATAGTTCTACCACTAACATGATCTGTTGGGTTGTTTCTTAAAGATGATGTTTTATGGGATAACAAAAAATAAAGGAATGATGTAAGAAGAATGTAACAGATTTGAATATTAAGTTAGTTCAAGTCCAACTTGATTTTGAATATACTAAGGCAGTACAAAATAACACAATTGAGTTTGAACATGAGTTATCCAAAATTCTAAGACTAGAGGATATAGAGTGGAAATAGAAGGTGTGAGTGGTTGATAGTGGGGATGCCTACACAAAATTATTCCATTATCTAGTTAAGTGTAGATAGTGCAGAAACAAAATTACAAGACTGAAGAACAAGGAAGGTAGGTGGATTGATGAAGCGTTGAGATGAGTGATTTGGTGGGAATCTTTTTTGAGGATGTTTACAAGTAGGACATATACGAGTAAAGGAGGAAAGTGAGCATGGATTTCATTGGGCCATTTCTTGCACTTTCATTTAACAAAGTCTAGGAAATGTCACATACATTGGAAGACTCAAAGATCTTGAAGCTGCTCAAGTGTGTGGAACCAATGAAAGACCCAGGAAAAAGTGGGGCAGATGTAGTTTTTCTTCATTAAATTGGGTTAAAGTGAAAGATCAACTAGTTTAGGTGACCCAAGACCCCTTCAAAGGTGGAAAGATTGACCTGGGGCTATAAAAATTAATCATTAAATCTTACTCTAAAATTCAACAATTTAAGAACTACATACAGTTACATCACATATCCCTTAGTAACATCTGCATACAGCTTTTATCTAAGGTTATTGTAGGTTGGGTGAAACCTAACTTAATTGAGTAGATATCTCCCCTTCAATCGAGCTTTGTCTAGAGAATGAAAATTTGGGATAACATCCATGTAGTTTGAGAGGTAATACACCTCTTATGGAAGCAAGGCATGTAAGACACCATTCTATGGCCATCAAGCGCGATGTAGCCAAGGCTCACAACAAGTTGAGATAGGCATTCATTGAGGAAACTCTCAAATACTCTGTTTCTTAGACAATTTAAGAAATATCATCATAAAGGTCATATCTTTAGGTAAGTTGTTTCTATTTAATGGGGAATTTATGCATTCTTTTAGACCTTCAATAGGTGTGAAGTAGGGTGATCCATTAACACCCTCATTTTTGTTGTACCTATAGTGTTTGAGCTAGAAGATAGAGGAGGAGGTGAGAAAGGGTAAGTGGAGGACTTTAATTTTAACCAACAATAAGTCCAAGTTCGCACATGTTTATTTTTTTGATGACATCATATTGTTTGGGAAAACCACATTGAAAAAAAAAATCTCAACGATTATCCAATGATTGAAGGAGTTTGAGAGAGTTTCAAGTAAAATCATCTCAAAGGAAAAATCACAGATCTTCTATTTAGTGAATATATGTAGAACTATATGAAACTCGACTTCTAGGAATGCATGTATTCAATAGAGTATGGACCTAGGAAACCATTTGGGAGTCAAGATTATACACAAGAGGAAGAGCAAAGAATGTTACAATTCCTTAATCTCATCCATACAATAAATGATGAAATGATGGAACAATAGGTTTTTTTCCTTTGTGGGAAGGGTGAAGCTTGAAAAATCAGTTCGAGTGAAGATAACAAACCACTCTATGCAATCCACACTCCTCATGGAAAGTGTTTGTAACAATTTGGACGAGCTTATGTACAATTTCATATGGACAAAGGAAAATGATCACAGAATAACTAGTCGTGTTAGCTTGAAAAAGTATGTAAGACCATAGTTGAATGGAGGTCACGGTGTCAGTGTGTCCAAATAAGTGAACACATTATTAATGGCAAAAGTGAGTTGGAAATTCTCATGTGGCATGAAATTTCCTTGGGTCGAATGATGAAGGCTAAATATAGTGGGAGGAAAATATAGTGGCATGAAGAATTATCACAGCAGGGATCGAATTCATATTTGAGAACTCTAAGATCTCCCTAGTGGAGAGAAATGTGGTTGTGGTGTGGATTGATGAGTGGATGGAAAAAGGAAAGAGGTTGACTTACGTCCCCATCTATAAATACTAGAGGAGATTACTAATCTTATAGTGGGTACAATGGTGAAAATAGATTGTAGATGGGTCTAGAAATTCTTGGAATCTGGTTCACAGAAGAGCCAATTGAGAATAACCACCCCGAATATGAGTTCTGGGGATTATGAAAGACTTTGTAAAGGGGTGAATGAGGGAACCTTTTCTACAAACTCGACCATTAAACTTGTAAGATGCTCTTCAGTGACTAAGGGTGAGTGAAATACAATTTGGAGTCTATGATTGCCATATAGGGTGAAAGCTTCTTGTGATCACTCAACCATGACAAGTTGATGACAAACAAGTTCAAATTTCAAAGGAATTCATTGTTGAGAGATGTAACAGGGAGGAGGTAAGTTGTTTTAATGTGACATGAAACTGTACCCAAGAATGATGGTGTGAAGAGCCCTAGTTCCTCTATAAATAGGTTTCTTTGGAAAGCCCCCAAAATCTTCATATCTTGATGAATGCTTCGATGTCCCAGAGATATTGTCATTATCCCTTGCTCCTCTAATCTCCATCTATAGTACCTCTCTTTTTGGAATTGGGTAACTACCTCAACATCATCTTATCTTGGGGAATTGACAGGCCATGGTTAGCCATGTCAACCAAGATAGGTGCACGTGATATTAGATGTCACTACACTATTATAAAATAATCATGTGAGCTAAGGTTTGCAGACTTATTTAAATTAATTGGTCACATCTTCAAATGTGAATAACTATCAAAGGGAACGCCAATGAGATTTGAAGTACAACTCATCCAATGAATAATTGACTCTTCTTTTGAGACCAAAGTTCCATTATATGGTCATGTAAATCGACATTAATCACCTACGTCATGCAAAATACCTCAAATAATCACATAGATTGTAGGTCATCATATCATACCTCTGGAAGTAAATTTACATCGCATCATTATACCGATAGACATAATTTGTCATTCAAACATGAATATATGAAAAATAATGTGTAACCTAGTAAAGAATTTCTCCATTTTCATTCAACTGGTATAGAGAATTTATGGTCCTCAAATATTATACATAATATATAAATCCTAAAATTAGGGTCATCACATCAGATGTATGATCACCGTTTTTAGTCGGGATCTAAAGAAGGAGAGAGGAAATTACATTGGTTGAGCTGGTATAAGCTCTGTGCTCTAAAAGGCTGCGTGTGGCTTAGGTTTCAAGGATGTTAAGCATTTTAACCAGGCCACGCTTGTAAAGCAGGGATGGAGGTTGACAAACAAACCAGAAACACTCGCCTACAAAGTTCTAAGTATTTTCACAGATCTAGTATATTGCATTGTAAGGTGGGAGGCAACACAAGTTACACCTGGAAGAGTATATGGGGGGCTTTTCAAGTATGTAAGGCATGCTTTAGGTGGAGAGTAGGGAGCGGGAGTGACATTGACATCCTTGAAAATAGATGACTACCGAGCATGGGCATTACATTGGCATCCCATCTCAACTCTATACCAGGTGACCTATCCAAGGTAGAACAACTCATCAACAAGGAGGATGGAGAGTGGGATCAACCCCTGATTCATAACTTGTTTCCCAGACATATTGCAGAGAGGATTGTTACCACCCCGGCTGATGATATGAGAACAACGAATGAACTGTATTGGGCACCAGATAGAAAGGATGAATTCTCAATAAAGATGATGTACATATGGCTGAAGACGAACGAGATGCTTCTGGGTACTGGAGATGCAAAGGGATGGTCCAGGTTATGGAGACACTGATGGCCACCCAAACTGGCCCATTTTCATTTTGGAGGGTGAAAAAGAACATCCTACCCACCAGAGAGAAGCTCAAAGTGAAAACAGTGGTGGAGGATGGTACATGCCAATGTTGCCTCAAGGAGGAGGAGGACACCATCCATGCTCTTGTCACATGTGCACATGTAGTGAGAATCTGGGGCTGCACTGATGCGACCAACCAGGTCTTGGCTGGTCAAGTGCCAATGACAGACCAAATATTGAACCTTCAAGAGGATAAGGCGGTTGATGATGCATCAACGACACTTTGGATTGTGTGGACCACTACAACACATGTCATTGTATTCCATGGTTACAAATGTGTTCACGGTTGTATTGTGGGTTTATTCCACGGTTATTTGGAATGCATTGCTCCTGCTTCTGCACATAATGAACAACGGTTTTTGGGCTTTAAATCCAGTTCGCCTGAACCGAATACATTTTCTATCTTTTATTACTCTTATCCACTTTATGCTATGCGGATATCCCATTAAGTTTTGTGTTGCCTGCCCTAGCAAAGCACTGTCCCGCAGGGAAAGCAGTGCGACGGCGCTTCTGGATCCAGAAATCTACTAGAGCAGTGACAGGCAGGGGACGAGCAACACTGTAGATCGTGTGCCAATCACTGTCTAGCTACCTCAAGCAGAATCGAACGCCAGAAGCCAACCGAACGTATCAGCGGCTGTTCAAATGAAGTTACCAACGAATCGTTGTTTGCAACGAGGATGCTCGAACATAGTTAATCTTATTCTAAAGTTTTACTCGGTGTTCTCCTTTTTCAAAGGTATTTCTTCCTCTGACCGGTGCTCTATGAAAAAGGACGTTTTCCCTAGAGTTAGTATGTATTTTGTATTAAGAAAATCTATCGTTCTTGTAAAGTCGAGTATGTAATCCGTCGATCCCTACAGCTTAGTTGGCAATTAATTATTTTATAATTTTAATCAACATCTGTTGCTACAGATCCCACTAGCGCACAATATGCTTTAGACCACGACTGTAAAACAAGACCACAATTATTTACCTCTAGAGACCAGAATTTTTCAAATTTCACCTCTGTAATCGGCAATCTGCGGTTAATATTTTTCCCACTAATTTCCCTCAAGTACCCACCAACTTTTTCCGGTAAATGACTAATAGTGCGACTTTTGGTTTCTCGAACTTTTTTGCAGAGGACGACACTCAAGATCTGGTCAGCTTGAAGTGCTTAGGAGAATGCCTCATTAGCACACCGCTAGCATCACTTTCTCTCGCACCTTCGACCCCCTCTTTCATCTAGGATCTTTGAGGCAAGACCACTGCGGCACTAGTGGGCCAGCTGTTCGGTGGCACGTGGCTCCTGTGCGCAAGAACTAGTCTTGTTTCGCGCCAGACACCTCCAGGAGAGACGATTGTTCGCAATCATGAGCCAAGACAAACCCCTGGTGCATGAAGTGTGGGTTGAGCTTGCAATTTATCATAATCCCTGATTCTATATTGGTGCAATCATGCGAAATTGAGGATTTACGATGTTCAGTTGAAGATACTAGAGTCATAAGTACTGTTTAAAATTTTAAATTAAAAATAATTATATAAAATATTTAGGTTTTTTAAATGAAAGTCATTTTATATGTGTGTACGACAAAATAACAACTCTTGAATCTAATTTCGAGGATGCATCAAAATCTTTGATATGCTAACTATTATATATATATATATATATATCATTTCTTAAATAATATATTAATATTTTTTTTCACCACAAGTTACAGGAAAGAACGAATATTGATTTTTCTCATTGGGGTAAAACTTACTTTTTCTTTTAGCATAAAAAGTAATGTTTTTGTCTAGTTAATGTGTTACAAATATTTTTTTTTATGCAAGTATATTTGCATTATGTTGTTTTGTTATAAAATAATAACAACATATATTATATGACATGTTGTTTACAATTTTAAAAATATTATGACATTATATATTTAAATTAATGTTAAAAAATTATTTTATTTTTATGTATGTTTGATTTGAGTATTTTTCTTTTTATAGGAATATGACTATCATACAACATATTTTTGCAAAGAAGTACACACTTCGGGAGACAGGATCTGAAAGAGACTAAAATATCATTAAACATTGTTGTAGTTACTGCTACAATGATAATACGTTGTCACATCATGTTGTAATAGTTAAGTTCAAATTTATACGAAAATATTATGACATTTTTAGAATCTCTAGACATGTGTCCATGACAAATTAAGCTATCATATTTTAATTTATTTCAAATATATGAAATTTATTTATGGAATCCGTTTATCATCAAGATCACTAGTAATATATTTCTCACAAATTTCAATAAAATGTGAATGAAGTATTATGTCTTTTGAATTATTTCAAATATATACATATTTTTTAATTATTAAAATAATAATAATTTACGATTATTACAGTGAACCGTATGATTTTTTAATTAAGATACATAAAAAATACTCTGGTTAGCTACTAGTCTATGGGTTTAACCGTGGACTATAGAAATACTTAATGTAAAGCAATAGTCCACTGTTGTTTTATACTCTATGGTTAAAACCATAAATTATAAAAGATAATACACAATAATGTTTGTACACCATGAACCTATTTCCTCTAGTGACGACGGTAAGGAACAAGGAGTTTTATATGACAAAAAACCTCTCAAACCAACTCTATTTACAGGGTTCATGAATATGGTCTACGATTACAGCCTATTTACTCTAGTGGACTGTAAGGAACAAGGAGTTTTTTTATGACGAAAACCCTCACACACCAACTTTATTTACAGGGTTCATCAATATGGTCTATGATTACGGACCATTACATGACTACTAATCTCCAGCAGCAAGGAACACCCACCGGTCCGACCTCCTGAAAGGCATCTTCTCAGGGGATTATCAAAGTCTATACGGATGCAAGTTGGAAGAGTGGACGATCCGCCAGCTTGGAAGCGGCTTGGCACTACCGAGAACTGGCAACAAAGTAGAGCACTGGCTAAACAGATCAGCCTGTGAGCTCGACGAAGGTCGGGTTGTATCCAATTCTTTTTGCAATACGGTCTCCGTGATAGCTTTGAACGACACGAATGAATGAAGACCGACATTGAAATTCAAAAAAAAAAAAAGCACGACAGTATACTGGATCAAATACAACTAGGCTGGGAGAAAGCAATGGAGTACGCTTCGCAATCATATATTGGCTACTCTAGAAGGATAGAAATGAGGCGATTTTCATGGTAAAAGGGGGAAGTCGAGTTCCTGATAAGGCAGAGAAGATATGAAGCCAGTATCAGTGAATAGACTTTCATCAATTCATGTACTTCTTTCAGAGTCACATGTAGAGCATGAATATGGACATAACTATTGACAGTAAAGGAGATTGGTATGAAGCAAGGTTCATATGGAGTAACTCGAATGGGTAGTGGTTGGGTGGTGTTGTGTCAAAGTTTAAAAGGAAAGTACCCATTGGAAGAACAACTGTATGCTATATGTCAGGGACCGGTCCGACCTGCTTGGTGTTGAATCATCATTGTATGTTGGTAAGAAATAGAAGCCTAGCGATTAACTTCACCATTGGTAAGGAGGAGTGCCCAGGGAAGTACAAGCTGCTTTAGACTACTTTTCAAGAGAATATTAATTAAAACCAGTTCCTATATGTTAATGCTCCAGGATCTGATGGTCCTCTTTATTTGTGGGAAAATTCTTCTCACAACACCTCATCCACCAACATCTCCACCCCTACCTCGATAATTCGCGCAGGTGTAACGATCCACACTGTGCGGACAGACACAGCAGCACGGAAGTGCAACAGCCGGCCGCCGGCGATGATTGCAGCTGTGCCCAAATCTCCATTAACCAATAGGCGTCCAGCTGCTCCATGCAGTCCATGCGACCGATTTTTTTCCATGCTTTAGCAGCAATTAGCAGCAGTGTTGACCAATCAAAACATCGAAACAAAAATCTAACATTATGCCTCTTCATCTTCTAGCACCGTTCAGCTATATAATCTACAATGTTCGCCATTTTTTATTTGAAATTTTACTATATTCCCTCCATTTCTGTATCCTATATATATACACGGGTACCTATCAAGTAAGAAGTCTTAGTTGCTCATTTGTGTTCCCGTGACCTGAGTCTGTGCCTTCAACACAGTAAACACATTACTGCTAATTACTGATTGAAGGTTAGTCTTCGAGAGTAACATCATCCAGCGCTGATTTAAGGTTATTCTCCTCTCATAACATTTTATTTCCAACAATTGCGGATTTACACAGCAAGAGAGGTTGTCCAATCTACTGATTAAAGGTTAGTAACCTTTTTAACTTTTTCAAACCATAGATCAATAATCTGGTCCATATCTGCTCCAACAAGTATTCTAATTTGTTTTTTTTCCCAATGATCGTTCGTATACCACAATAAGACCATATTTATATTAATAGTTGTACCAATTTACAACAAGCACAGTACCAATTCAGAGACCAAATAGTGATCGACAAATAGTTTTTCAATCAGCAACATTGTATATCTCTATTAACAATATCATTCCATATATCATTAATCTTCGCCTAATCATACTATCTGTAACATTCCATTATTAATCTCCTTGTAGTATTCCGACAATCATCACTAAAGTTGGCGTATCGAGGACCAATAACTTTCTTTCATTAGAACAGTACCAATCAATACTTCATACTGTACCATTAAATTACATAAAAAGTGTTTTTTCACAAACTTTGCAGATGCCAATAGACGACATCGATCTTAATGTGTCATTTAATTGCAATCAGGAAGATATTTTTGATAGCCCAACTAACCTATATGTATCAATTTCACAAAATATTAATTTCTGTAAACTTATCATTCCAAGTATTGATGACCGAGTTGAATAACCAAAAGTTGGCATGGTATTTGATTCTATTAAAGAAGCCAGGTCATTTTATGAAGCGCATGTTGATGTTTGTGGTTTTGGAGTATCAACAACACATTCTACAAAAATTAGTGCACAAATTCTATTGTGAGATTAAAACTGTCATGTCTTAGAGCTGGTAGACTACCAAAAACTACAAATATGACTATGTACCGTTGTCGTCCAACTACTAAGACCAATTGCCCATATTAGATTTCTCCACGACATATATAGCGACCAGTTTGTTATTACATCTTTTCAAGAACAACGCAATCATCCCCTTTTAGAACCAATTGTGTTCTAAGATTGTTGTCTTCAAAAAGAAAGATCCCACAAGACATTGCAAGGAGGATTGATCTAAATGATCGGGTTGGTACATCACTTGTATTTTTTTTACATTAAATATCATTAAATAATACCAAATTTACACATAAACTGTATTAATTGATACAAGTATCAATGATGTAAAATCTATGTCCAGTTTTTCTATTGAGGCAGGAGGATACGACAATTTACCTTTTACTGAGAGGGATGTCAGAAATCATGTTGCTATATCTAGATGTCTAAATCTTGGTAAATGTGATGCAAAAGCTATTCAAGATTGTTTTATTAATATGCAGACCAAAAATCCAAAATTTTTCTATGTTATGGACTTAAATGATGATTGTATTCTTCGAAATGTATTTTGGGCCGATTCAAGATCCATACATGCTTACAAATATTGTGGTGATGTAATCACATTTGATACTACATACTTGACTAATCATTATGAAATGCCTTTTGCTCCATTTGTTGGTGTCAATCACCATTGTCAAAGCATTCTTCTTGGCTGTAGTCTTCTATGTGAAGAAACAATTGAAATTTATGTCTGGCTTTTCCAGACATGGCTCAAATGTATGGGTAAGTCATCACTACAAATATTCATCATTGTTTAATAGAACATTTAGTACTATGTTCAATATTATTAAGTACTGTTAAGTCAAACCATATCAGTGCTTACATACTGCTTAACATTATTTATGAGGTGCCCCTCCAAATGGTATAGTAACAGATCAGGCCCAACATATAATGAACACAGTCAAAATTATTTTTCCAAATACCCATCGTCGTCTTTGTTTGTGGAATATAATGAGGAAGCTACCGCATAAGCTTGGTAAGGATTCATATACATCTGTTATGGTCAAGCGTGCTGTTATTGATAGTATTACAGTAGACGATTTCGGATGTAATTGATTCAAGGATGTACAAAATTGTAATGTCAAGGAGGATGGATGGATGAATATAATGTATCACCTAAGAGAAATGTGGGTTCCTGCATATGTTGATAAATATTTTTGGGCTGATATGACTACCACACAACGTAGTGAATCTATGAATGCATTTTATGATAGCTATGTGAATTCTCGTACATCATTGAAGCAATTTGTATACCAATATGAGCTTGGCTTGTGCTCTAAATATCAAAAAAAGAGACTCGTCGAGTATGAATCCATGCACAAAACAGCACCCGCAAGGACATCATATATGATAGAATTCTAGTTCATAGATCTTTACACTATTTCCTTATTTAAGAAATTTCAGGATCAACTTTCTGGTATGATTTCATGTGACACTAAAGTCATTTTTGATGATGGTTTCAATGCTAATTATAATGTTATAGAGCATTACAACATAAATATATCTCCAAATGAATCAAAAATATTTGAAAGACATTTTACCGTCATGCATGAATATTCATCCCAAAACATGAATTGCTCATGTAAATATTTTGAATCCAACGTCATCCTATGTCATCAGTTGTTATGTGTTATGATTCATATTTGAAGTATGAAAAAGTTCCTAATCAATACATACTTGATCGGTGGAGGAAAGACATAACTCATTTTTATGATGAATCAAAGCCAGACCCAAAGCAAAACTCACACAGTGCAAGCTCTAGATCTGAAGATATTATTCAATTTTGTCGTGGATTTTCCGAATTCACAAAATCATCTAACGAGAATTTTGAGCAGATAAAATAGATTCTTACCGATGCTTATAAAAAAATAAAACAACCCGATTCACATTCAAATGTAAGTGGTTGTACAATTTCTATGATACTTTCATGCGCTTATATATTATTACCAATTTTCATGTTTTTAACAGTTGGAACAGTCTTCAAAACAATCCATACAAGATCCACTTATACGTAAAAGAATTGGTCACCCTTCATCAGTGCGGAAAAAATCTTTCAAGGAGGAACAATCAACAAAGAAGTTAAAGTCAAAAAAGAAGAAGGTGAATACTCTTCCACACATAGAAGAAGAACAACATGTAGATCAAGCTCACAATATAGAAACAGATGCAAATCTTATGGGGGATATTCCACGTATAGATTCAACAAGACATCACAAACACATTGGAAACTCTGATCGTAATACGTCACAGAAGTACAACAAGTCTCCACATCCGAACAAGTCAAAGCACTGGAATCACCCTCAAACTAAATGGTGAATTGATATTTTTTCAATGTCCAAACCAAACAATATTTGACTGTATTTTATGTTTGTTTATCAATGTCAATCGTACTATGTTACATAACCTAAGTAATTTCTCCCCATATTTCATAATACCAAAACTCAAATTCAATAGTACTAATTGTATACTAACATATAACCATGTTCTTAACTCAATGGTACCAAAACATACGTACAACAATACCAAAACAAAGCTCAACTATAACATTCAGTGCAGATATTCCATGTATGATAAATAGTATGGCCACCATTTGACAACACCGAATAGATTAAACAACAATATCAATCTTATACAAAAACACTACCAAATTCGAATCACATCCATGTTTCTAAATCTAGATGTTCAGAACATACATACAACAATACCAAAACAAAGCTCAACTATTACATCCAGTGCAGATATTCCATGTACGATAAATCGTATGGCAACCATCTGACAACACCGAATAGTTTAGACAACGATACCAACCTTATACAAAAATACTACCAAGTTCGAATCATAGCCATCCCAAAGCATACACAGTTTGGTAGTAGTATAATAGTATTAATCTCAGACCACAGTAGTATCAAAGTAGTCAAATAGTAATACCAAAGTATCCATGAGAACCCCTATTATTGTTGACAATATCGGAAATAGTAAACGACCATACTAATTTCCATACTTAAATCGTACCAACTTAGGATCATATCAATACCAAAGCATCCACATCAATAGCTCAAAATCACAATGCAAGTGTTACATTCACACCAAGAAAACATTTTACTTTCAATACTGAAGCATCCACGATAAACCCTATGGCTGTTGACAATACCAAAAAGAATTGAAAACAAAACCAATTTTCATAGAGAGAGCATCAATAGCACATAATCCACAACAATAAAGCATTTACATCAAGAAAGCAATTCACTTTAAACATTATAAACCATCTACAACAGGAAAGCCTTATAAGCAATCTTCAGCAAGAAAGCATTTCACTATAAACATTATGTTAAACATTGTTAATACCAAAATAGTAGACAACATTATCAATCTCAGACCACATTAGTACCAAACTCGTTTGTCAGTAACACCAAACCATCTACAACATTACTACCAAAAAACCACCTAAATGTCACATTTCAGTTTGTTCAACCATAATATAAAAATGCATAGATGTCTAAAGTGCTAATTAGTGACACATACATACTCCTTCTGGTTTAGTAGTCTCGTTGCATATGTCCCCCTCAACAGGTGAACATTATCTCCCCTTGTCCCTTCAATATCGCAATCCTGAATCAATTCTTCTATCCATCTTATGGCATAGAATCCATAATCATTGCTTGGAGGATCCTGTTGGGGAGCTCTTCTATCATAAATTATTTTCCAACCCTGATCTGATATTCCAACTTTAATCTTCAATGCATATTTTATTGCTTGGGCCTAAGTTCATCACACAATAAAATATTCAACACAATACTCCATGACGTCTTATAATAGTATATTATATTTGAAATAAGATGTGCTTACCATCAGCAGTGCATCTCTATCATATGCATTGTACACTACAACACTGTTTGCATTCCTTTCCTCTTCCAGACTGTTATAATGAACAAAACCTTTTCTGCCTAAAGTTCCTACCAGAAGATGCCAGTGTGCACCTGTCAAAATAGGCATACTCATAGTTTTTTATTCTAATATTCCCCCATATGTTTCGAGAAATAATTTGTCAGTCCCGATTCATTATGTGTTCTAATAGTGTCTGGCAACGAGGAATGAAAAATGTAGTACTTTGTACGGTTTCTTATACTTCCTTTCCTCATTATTTCCATCACCCCTTCCCTGACCTACAAATAAACACAACAATACCAATTTGATATAACAATATTACTAAAAAAATTATGAAAAAAGTGCTTTATGCCATTCTGGACCTGATTGCTTAACATTCCTCCCTTTTTCACCATCTGTTTCAAATCACTCCTCATCAAAGTTGTGTGTGGTGATGCCTATACAACATCACCATCATTGGTTCCTTCCCTTGTTATCTATATTACAGAAAAATCAAACATCAAACACACATTACCACTTCTATAATCAGCATCAATATTTGTTGTGTTGCATAACTAAACATCAAACACATATTACCACTTCTAAAAAATTTATATCATCTTCTGTAAGAGTCTGCATTGCACTGTTATCAAAATCTCTTATAACTGTAATAACTGACAGATCATCATCGTCCCCTTCACTTTCCTCTTAAGTTTCACTCTTTTAAAAACTGGCAATACAATTTTTCTCTTCTTTTTCCTCTTAAGGTCAGCTTCCACTTGTTCAACATGATAAAAAACTATAGCAATCCATTCTTGTGTCTCCCACTAAATAAGAATCAAAATGAATAAACATGAAAAATGACATTTTATGCAGTTATAATAAATTTAACAATAATCATAACATCATAATACATCATCTGTCACCGTTAGGTCATCAGTCAACAAGATTCTTGTTCAAATTTTTAATAGGTGTTCTGTCAAAAGAAGATGGCAACAAATTGTTGATTATATCATCAATTTGTTTATCTAGTTTTGTGTTGGTATACTATTTAGTCTGCAAGAAGTATAACAATGACAACATCATATATGCACTGTACCAAACCATATACTATTCAATACTTATTTGCAAACTAATATGTACCAAGAGTTTCCCGGACCCTTCTGCTTATTTGTCTTCAACAAGAATGATAGTGTTTCCTCTCTTTGGAGTTACAAATGAACTATCATCACCTGCAAATCATTCCAATTCTTTTTCAGGGCGATGATGTTGCCCTTCTCCAATTGTAGGGTTATGAGCTTGCCCTTATCCAATTTCAATGATCTGATGTTGCCCTTCTCCAATTTCAGGACTTTGATGTTTCCCTTCTCCACTTTCCTCCACCTTAAAAAAAGTAATCAGTTGTCAAGTTAATGCCAATTCTAATCAAAATTGTATCAAAATAATATAAAATTATCTAGAGACCACTTTCTTTTTGTTTTCTCCACTAACTAGGGTTGTAAATGGTTCACATTCTACAATCATATTTAGATTCTCTTTTTCATTACTGTCACTCTAAATTGCTTCAGGGACAACTTCTTTACAAATTTCATGACATTCAAACAATCAAGGTGAGACATACTTATTTTTATTAATTACCATACCAAAATTCACGCATAATTGTACCAAACAAAATATATTTCAAAACATTTACTTTATCGGTTTTATCATGTTCTGCAAAAGTTTGTTGCGGTTTTGATCATTTGCTTCTCGAACAATTGCAGATACTATCTCTGCTATGTTATTATCTGCATCAACTGTTTCTTTCTCTTTGTTTTTTTTCCTATAAAAAGAATTCACAAATGTACAATATGTTATATGAAGTGAATAAAAAAATCAATAGGATAATACTAACACCTACAAACAATTTTAGGCTTAATTTCAAAGAAAATGTCTTTTTATCGACATTTAATTTTAGAGTATTTGATTCAAGCCTTTTTTGGAGAACAAAATCCTACATCAATCACAATTTTTTTTATAAATTGTTGTTTTTATTAAAATAAATTAAACAACAACTTTGTGACAACACTAACATCCCTGTCGTCACTGTTCTCCTCATCGTCTGATTCCTTAACCTTCCTTTTATTTTTCTACTGTAATCATTCAAAACAATTATTCATAATATTATAATCACAAATGTATTAATAAAACAATTATAGTATTATACCTTCAGACTATCCCTCATATCTTCAAGGGTATCTCTGTCTGAATCATCTTCTTCTTCATCGTATTCACTCTTAGATTGTTCACTACTCGTTCCTTCCATAGATGGATCATCCAATCCATGTACCGCTAGTTTCTCCCTCAAAAGCAAACAATCATTTTGGCTTTTATTCAAAGCCATCTGCAACCCATCCAGCTTAATTTTCAACTCTTCATTCTCCACCGTTAACCTCCCCATATCTTTTTCATACTTTAGTTTTTGTTTTTTTAATTCTAATTCCAATTGCATTTTGTCTTCTTCTAGATATGTTATTTTCACTCTGGTTGAATCTAGCACATCGCTGTCATCAGAAACTATCAATTTCTTTCCCACATCCCCAACTTTCCATTCGTCATGGATGTATACTCCATTAAGTTTAGTGATATTTTTATCATTTTTTGACAAATAAATATTAAACTTATGTTCATATTTCCATTTATTGATGTGTGGTACCTCGTTGGGATCGTCTTCTAGTAACATCTTTAGAGCTTCCCTAAACCAGACCTTAAAAAACACTTGATATTAATAAAACTTGATAGAAGCACATCATAAATCAGCATGATAGTACCAATAATAATCATTAACAGTGCACTGCATCCCTTTAGGTAACCCTTTGGATTTATAGTCATCTCCATCATCCCCAAATGGAGGTAGTTGTGGATTGATTCAGCCCAAATGAATCCGTCAATCCTTTCTAGACCATCGATCAAATCGAACAACACTTTCTGGATTCCAAAATTTTCATATTAATATAAAAAACTACTAAGAAGCACCAAAATCCAAATCTTGACGAAGTCTTCTTTGCATTTGGTGTCTTCCTTCTCTACAAGTTCCTTTAACATTTCAACAACATCATTTACCTTTGGATCACATTTAAAATATTCACACCTTATCTTACTGCCTTTACCAACTGATTTGCCAAAGTGTAAGAAACTGCTAACACCTAAACAAATTAACAACATACTTTTTTAAAAATCAATTAATATACTATCCCAAATCTAAATATATACTTATATTTACATATATAGTACTCCCATAATGTTTTACCTGTAGCAGGTAAGCCTAATATAACGGACACTTGCTGGGGATTAAATCCCATCAATGTGCTTCCAATCTTGAAAGCCATTTTGTTTCCATCATATGCATAAATAAGGTCTTCTATCAGGTTCATGTCCAAATAAGTAGGACATCTCATCCCAACGAACATAGCAAATACAATATCCTTAAACATTGTCAAGTGTTCATTTTTAGCAATCCTTAAGACAAATTTAAATTTGCATATGGAACAACTACTTCCAAAACGCTCTGTGGTCATCTGATCCTCACTTGTCATTTCGATGTCTACAAAAAACACCTACAATATAAAACAACAATGTACTTTCATAAAAGCAATAAGAAACACTTCATTACTTATTTTTACATAAAATGTAACCAATATGCAACAGTCACAGTACCAATAATTCCACAGGCCAGTGCAACAACAAAGTTTGCCCTATTTATTTTTCAGGTTTTTGTCACTAAAAACTTTCCCATAGCAGTATTCTAAAAATAACTGTCCCCTCTCCCCAACTTTTCCCAAATCACACTAAAAAACAATACCAATGAGTACCAATATTTATTTAATAATGTACATAAATAAAATCTCAACAACCAAATAACCAAAAGTTATATTATCAACAAAACACATATATTTGTTAGACTAAACTAAAACTAACATTTATCAATACCAATAATGATTCAAGTCAAAACCAATTTTATTCATTTCAGAAAATATTGTGTCACCATGAAATAATATATGAATCAGTATCAATATTTATGTATTACTATACATAAACAAAATCTCAATAGTCAAATAACTACAAATTGTATTATCAGCAAAACACATATATTTGTTAGACTAAACTAAAACTAATATTATTTTACTTTGCATTACATATATTAAATATTTAGAACACTAAATTATATTTAAAACAGTTCCAGATTACATTGTATTATAACCACATTGGTACATAAATTTATAACCAAGAAACCAGATCAAAATAAAAAATAATATTAACCAATGCTAATAATTATACAAGACAATGCCAAAATTAAACCATAGTTATTAAATAAAATAACTTTGCATTACATAACTACCATTGCCATAACATACACCACTATAGAAATGACTTATAACATCACTTTTAAAGGCGTTGGTTGCATCAGTACACCGACACCTAAAAAGTAAAGCGTCGGGTTTTAAAATAAATCGACATCAATCCGTGAAGGGTGACCAGACACGGGTATCACTTTTATTCGGTGTCGGTTCCTTAATAAAAAACTGATGCCTAAAATTAACCGCCAAATCTAAAATTTTCAGCGAACAAAATTACCTCTAAAATTTAACATATGACGTCGGTCATTAACTAATAAAACGACGACTAAAGGTTATTCGTGAAATAGAAATTGGGCACATTTTGATCGTGAGTTTTACAATAATGTCCGACATTTATGGGTTTCCCGCGCTGTTTGCGGAAAAATTTTCACACACTTTGAGCGTTGGATGTGTAAAAACATTGACGACTATAGTCATTAATCAAGAACAAATTTTTAATTGGCATATGCAGACAGACATCGGTTTATTTTCTAGTTAAACAGACGACTATCATTGAGAATAGGTGTCAGTTTTTGTGTAGAACCGACACCTTTTATTTTATGTGTCGATTTTAGTTAATAACTGACACTGAATGTTAACTTAAGTCACTCGCGCGAGCCAAACTCTTCCCCATCTCTGTTTCATTCATTTCCACGATTGAGGGTTTGCTGGTCCGATGATTCCTTTGCTCCACCGCCGCTCGCCGCTCGCTGCTCCTCTTCCTCTGCCTCTGCCGCCATTTGCTGGTGCTTTAGTCACCGACGTCGCCGCCACTCGCCGCCGCCAGTCACCACACTTGTACTTCTTCCTCCGCCGCGTCTGCTTCTGCCAGCCGCCGCCAGTTCTCTGGCCACTACTCTTCAGGCCGGTCGTGGCTCCTCGGGCTCTACTCCCTGCTCTCCAGGTTGCAGGTCGCTACTTCGCTCCCTCCTCCTTGCTTGCTCGTCAGCTACCTACCTGTTTCCTGCTCGTCGGTTGCCCGCTCGACTGCCTTCCGGCTCCCTGCTTGCCTGGCTGTTGACCGCCACATGCCTGCTCGCCCCCTACCTACTCGCCTACCCTCCATCTTGCCCTCTCTCCCTGCTTACGCCTGACTGGGCTCAAATAGAGGTAAACATCCCCCAAAAACCATATTTTATTACACTGTTTGATCTTAAATCACATAGACTTAATCAACATTGCTACTTGTATGATCTTAGTGATTAAAATCATTCTTTCCTGGTACCTTAGTAACTAATGTTCCCTTGAGATGAGTGTTAATTGAGCTAGCTTGCTTACTTTCCTTGTAATGTATCTTTTATGTGTTATGACCCATACCTTTAGAGTATTAAAATGATGCAACTTGTACACTTGTTAAGTTTGAATCTATAAATCCCATGAAATGATATCACCCCACAAAATAAGTAGTCACTATTATGCCTTGTATACTCTAGAATCAAGATCTAATACTTTTATGCTATTTTAACACCATGAGACTTTTTTTGCTCATTCTAGTGGATTATTATGACCTATGATATTCAAGAAAACCCTAATTTGATGAGCATGTTGTTAATCATGTTAGTTATGATTCATTTATTTATTCTGATGTAAGTATATAATTATGCGATCTCAACATCTTAAATTGAATTAGAATGATTTCAATGAATTATAGGGTTTTAAAGTTGATAATCATGTGCATACAGATATAGGGTTATTAAACCAAAAGTTATAACATAGTATGATCTTAATCTGATCTGGATGTTAATAATAACTTAATTAGTATGTTAAATATGATGATTAGGGCTATACATATAATGTCTAGTAAAGATTCCTAGACCTTTTGTCATTAGGGTAATTATTATACATGTTTGAGTAAATTAGGGTTTAATCTACCCTTTTGTCCTATATTTGATGCTAATTGTGCATATATGTTGAGTTTCATCTTACTCTTACCTAAGAATTTTTTTTCTTAATCTCCTATTCATCACTATATTTTAAGGTTAGTCTGTCTACTAGAGTGTGGGGATTAATTGGGTTTCACGTTAGTGAACTTTAAAAAGATTGGCGAGAAGGGTGAACCATTCATATTGGCATCACACACGAAATAAGTATTTTATATCGATGATCCTACAAATGATAAAGGGTGAACCATTCATATTGGATCATAATGAAGGATTGTTAATTGATAAAAGATCATAATATTAGAGGCATGGATGTTTATATCTTTATTATGTTTTATTTTTCTGAATGTGAACTTTACAATGTGAATGTGGACTTTACAATGTGAATTACTTTACAATGTGAATGTGAACTTTACAATGTGAATGTGAACTTTATAATGTGAATGTGAACTTTACAATGTGCATTACTTTACAATGTGAATGTGTACTTTACAATGTGAACTTTTCAATTAGTGTTACTTTACAATGTGAAATTTATAATTTGAATGTGAACTTTTAGATGGCTGAGCATTCCCATGATGACCGTGTTGATGATCACCTTGAGGGTGAGGACATGATTGCACCGCCTGACAATATTAGTTAATTTTAATTATGAATATATCACTGAGGTTTCTATCTATATGTTCATTTATAATTATATCATGTGAGTGTGTTTTTTTATCAAATTATAGGCTGGTGATGTACCCCCTGAAGTTGTTACAACACTTGATGAGCAACAAAAGAAAATTGGGAAAGTGAGGGACATCACAATGATGAACAAGTTAATACATCAAAGGGGCAATGTACCCAAATTAGCTATGGATTTCGATCAGGCAGGAAATTCATATGGAGTGAACCACAACTCATTTGTTTCATATCTTGGGGTTCTTACTCGCAGCCATTGCATTCCTATCCTAGAATCATGGCATAAAGTTCCTAACGGGAAGAAAGACCGCATATGGAAGGAACTATGCGTGAGTTATTATTATTTGTAATTCTATTTGTGTAGATTACTCATTTTTAGGATACTAGTTAATAACAATTCAATTTAATTTGCAGAGCATATTTGATCTGGATGAAAAGATGCATCGTAAATGTGTGATGCAACGTTGTGGGAGGGTCCTAAGGAACTATAGGACCAATCTCACCTGAGATTACATACGCGATGCTGAGAATAAGTTCTTGATTGATTCCAATTCTAGACATTGATCAAAATTTTACTAACTCTACACTAATAATTTATGTTTGTATTCTCTTTGAAAAATAAATATAGGAAGAAGGAAGCCACACAAAAATGGAACTACTTGGATCCCAAAGAATGGGAGGAGTTTGTTACCCAAAGAAAATAGATGAATTCAAGGTATTAAGTGCCACTCCCAATTTAATTAATATACGTTTTTATGTATTCACCTATTCAAGATTAACCTTTAGTGTTACTAACCAAATCAATGTGCTAACTAACTAGGCTAAGAGCGATGCTCAACGAGCAAGGCGTGCATTGAATGTGCACGATCACACAATGGATCCAAGAGAATATACAGGCGTTCGCCAAAGACTACAGGTTGAGTCTACTCAGCCTACTGCTACTTAGGAGACTGCAGTGTCCTCTACTGCTGCTCCCACACCTCTGCCTCGTCATGTTATGTGGATAGCTGGGAGGTAAAACAAGAAGGGAGAGATATTGAAGCCTGCAACCGCTGAGGTGGCTGAAAAAATGGTAAACATCAACTCTTAGAGAAATATATCGATATTGATTATTGTTATGTTTACTTATGAATTTTTGTTGATGGTGATTAGCGGGAGCTGCACGAGCAGAGGAAGGAAGGCAACTTCATCCCTCAGGGCACAAGGGATGAACTGACAGTTGCTCTGAGTAACCCAGAGCGTCCTGGACGTGTAAGGGGTGCAGACACTGGTGTGGGCATTAAAGCGTTCTTTGGGCCATCCCAACGCAAACCTGTCCCAAAAGTGGGACTTTCACAAGCTGAGGTAACTTATTCTTATTTTAGAACGTTATTGCGAAAGGGAATTCAATAGTCAGAAACTAGCATTTCTTTTATCCATGTATAGGTAGATTCCTTAATTGATATGAGAGTCTAGGAAGTAGTTGATATAAGACTCCAAGAAGCAATGAAGAAGTGGCAGGCGTCTCAGACTGCCACTCAGACAGTACCTGTGGCGGACCTCTCTTCTCCTACTGCTCATACTGCAGAGGTTGGGAGTAATCCTATAGACCCACAACCTAGAACATCCTCTGTAAGTATTTTTATAGCATACATAATAGCTAGTCTGTTCAAGATGATATGTTTGTGTATATATGCATATAACATTCTTTACCTAAATTTATAGGGGTTGAAGCCATGCCGACTAAAAAGTGAAGGATATATCATTACAGAGGCATCGACTTACCCACCCCTTAAAGGGTACATGTTTCATGGGAGTCCAATACCATATGTCATGGTACGTGTGAGCCCGATACATATACTCCCTGGTTGGACGAATCTTGCACTGCCTCATGCACGCCTAGATGCTGAAACACTTAGTGAGGCAGTAGGCGGAGTGATATTGTGGCCCGAAGCGGATGTCCTCTATACTGATATTGTATGATAAATTTTCATTACTTTAATTTGTTAGTGTGTATATATATATGAGTCAATTGATATGAAATTATATATACAGGTCAAAAAGATGAGACCCGCTACATCTCGGCCTCCACCTCCACCTCCTTGACTACCAAGTTGGCTTCCAGGGGACCTACACGCCTGGATAGGTCCTAATTGTAGGAGTGTGGCAGTATAGATCGACGGACATAATCCAAATTTCCCTATAAATGTTACTATTCTAGAGAATACTACAGGTAAATCATACAATAATAATCTATTTATACAAGTTTAGCATACGTATTAATACATACGTAATAGAAGTTCTAGATACGTATTAATGCATGTCAAACATTCGGAAACAATATATTTATACAAGATATTTTGGAGTTGTTTAGTTATGAATGGCTGAACACATCTATGATAGAGTTGCGGATATGGTGAGATTAATGCATACAGAAATCTGATTTATACATCCATATACCTTGTTTTATATACGACAATCTGGTTTCTTATATATTAATGCATACGTAATACATGTTTTGCAGCCACTTATACAAGACATGTACAAATTTTGGGTTTTCTCATGTGGGATTTTTGGTTCCATCTTTGATTAGTCTTGTAGATACAGACATTTCTTCAGTTACTTCATACTGCTTTGATGCTTTTGAATATTTTGGTAAAAATAATCAGACGGTGATAATAGCTCCATTCAATGTCGAGTAAGTTTACTTTGCTTGTAATTTGGACTTAGCAAATAACATTTTTATTGCGGATATTGAGTTATTAATTTTCTACTTTCTTACCTATAGTGGTAAGCATTGGGAGTTATTAGTTATTGTCCTCAAGACATTCACCGTCTATTATCTAGATCCTACGGGGAGTGAGTTGGATGTATTATATGGACATGCAATTAAAATGTCATTATTCTCGTGAGAAATATTTTATGTTTTTATATCTGTTAACATCTGTTACTGCATTACTATTTAATTATGCAATTTAATATGTTACATTAACATATATAGGGTTTTACAAGAGTACAAAAAACCTGGAGGAAAGATCCCCAGGAAAAATAATCTAACACTCATTTGGGAGAATGTGAAAATAATTTCCTGACTCCAATATATATATTATTTATGTGAACTGTGTTTATTTGTATTTTTGAATATTTTGTATGTTTCAATTTATAGTGTGCTAACAAGACAACGACTGGGCATGTGCCTACTATGTGATGCGATTTATGGACCTAATCATCAAACATGTCGTATTGGAAATTGATAACATACAACAAATATTATACATAGTCTCGTTTGATAATATGAAATATATGAATCTTATTATATATTATTATAATTATGTATATATGTCATTCTCTTAGTAGGTCTTTAAAACTGAGGACTTCAACACAGGTGCAAAGCGTTTCGATGTACATGCTCCCTATACGAGAGATGAATTAGATGCTGTAAGAGAAGATTCGGCAAAATCCTTGCAAAGAGTGGGAATTTTTCGATATGATTTTGTTGACAATGATGACAATGATGAATAAAGAATAACTTTGTTCTCATAATTAATTTTGTGTGAATGTGAATGAATTTTTATGAATTGTCATATGTGTGTGAAAAACATAAATACATGAATGTTTCTACATGTGTATGAATGCGAAAAGAGATGAAATAAATGGAACTGCAGGTTGCTACTAGTTTCTACATGTGTGTGATGAAAAAATAATATGAATTAAATGTTCTTATACATGAGTGTGAATCATATATATATAATATTGTCCATCATGTTAATTTTACAAATTTGAGGCATGTTGTTAGCTGATATCAATGGATGTCATAAAACCTGTAGTTCATAACTGAACTACATGTTTCTCATCCTGTGACCAACCACAACAGGTCTGCAGACTGACAGAAAAAAAAAATCAAAACATAGACGTTGGTTATTTGAACAAAACCGACACCTAAGACATACAGCGGTGGTTTTTGACCTAAAACCGACATCTATGTGACCATGTACAACGACCGTGCTGGGAACCACAGCCGTAGTGGCAGGCAGGGGATATGGCGTCGGTAATTGTCACAAAACCGACGCCTATAATGCCTTTGTTGGCATGTGTTTGATGGCAGGAAGAGTTTTGGCGGCGGTTGTTTAGTAAACAACTGACGCCTATAGTCTCTTTGCTGGCGCGTTTTCGATGGCGAGAAGAGTTTCGGCGTCGGTTGTTTAGTAAACAACTGACACCTATAGTCCCTTTGCTGGAGCATTTTCGGTGGTGGGAAGGGTTTGGGCGTCGGCTGAAATCAGACGCCGAAGGTGTTCCCCTTTAGCTGTGCCCACTTGGGTGTCGCTTTGAAACCGACACTAAAGAGCTTAAATAATCGACTCTAAAAGGCTGTTATGTAGTAGTGATATATTAATTCTATCCAAAACCAAACTATCTTTAAAACATTAACAAATTAATTAGTATCACAACCGCTTAATTTAGTTCAACTTACAGCACACATTGGTACCAATTAACTCCAGAAGAAATACCAATAATTATGCATTGTAGTTACAGTACTGATTGGTACACATTATCAATTTCTAAAACATTTACCAGCACTCATTGGTACACAGTATCAATTTTAAAAATAGTACCAAATTACCAATGTACCCAGTATCATCAGACTCGCATTAGACACCTTTATACAAATATGCATGCTACACAGTACCTAAAATATCCATACAGAAATAAAAAAACATTCTGAAAACAATATAGTTGTAATTGAATTAATCATAAATTTTTCTATAGAACCTATATCCCTTTTCATATATAAGAAATAAGTACTCCAGCCATTATCACGATCATACCAAACGATATTAAGAACAGTGCCAATACATATTCAAAACAGTACTTGAAATAGTAAGACGGCAGGAAACCATACAAAACTTGAATTTCCTCCACATCGTGTTCATTAGTTTCATTAAAAATTGTTTTGAGTTCCTCAAAATCTTTGTTTCAGTTATTTTTTAGCTTTTTTTAAGAAATCAGTTTGCTTCCCTTTTTCAGACGGAACCCTCAAATTTATGCTCTGAACCCTTTATATCTCCAAAAAAAAACATTTAATAGAGTTTTCCACTCTATTAAGGTGACATGCAAATCTATTTTTGCTGAGGAAAGGCTTTTGCTAGAGGAAATTGAACAGTAGAAAGGGTTTTGGAGCACTTACTTGAGCCACGTCTTCTCTGACTACCTCTCGCGATCTTCTTCTCTGACGAACCCTGCTTTCTCTTCCGCTGCAGAAAGTCCTAACTCCCACGTCGTGTCCGCCTATGTCAGCTTTCTAGCACACTGTGCTTCTTCCTCCTCAAAGCTCCGCAGCTTCCTCCGCCGGCAACGAGCAGTTCGTTCAACTTGCTTCACTTTGCCCTTTTCACTAGAGAGAAACCGCACACAAGAGAGAGAAAGAAGAAAGAGAAGGCCAGCTCCACAAATGCCACCTCGCATGCACAAATGCATCTTTTTTTTTATATCCCTCGATTTTGGTTGGGGGGCTGGTAAACTGAACTGGCGCCCTTTGAACTTCTAGCACTGTTATGGGCAAAAATACGCACAGTGCGGTCAACGCGTCGAAAATACGCGCTCTGTGGTATACTGCAGCATGGCGCATGTCTTTTTGGGGCTTCCCGAAGTCAGGATATGTATGTTGGTGTATATAGTATGCTATGTATCACTACTCTTATTTGTGGAGCACACTGCACCTTATGGCATATCTAGCTACATGTTAGGTGAGTTTAATCCCTACCTTACCATCTGATCTACAAGTACACACGTCAGAGATGGGAGGAGGAGTAGCGTACTCCCAACAAAACCTGGAGTAGCAGATTCATTAGCTCACAAAAAAAAGAACGCAACCGCCAAGCTGACCAACTAGCCAAAAGATGGTTGAAGCAACTAGAGAGAAATAAACTATTTCGTTGACTTCCCAATCCAGTTGTAGAACATCATTTAGAAGGAAGGAGATCAAGGTTGTTGCGCCCCAATCTCACATTAACCACAAACCACGAAATTAGGGCACGACAGGTGGGACTTACACACAATCAACCATTCATCACTTTTTAAAACATTTTAAAGACATTAACAGGATAATCTGATTTATGCTGTAAAATGAAACTAAACAAACTACGGAAGCATCTTTAATAACTGACTAGCAATATAAACAGAGTCTACAACATTTTATATTGTTTGACATAAAATAAAGCATAACAGTTAATTTACATCTTGTACACATTCTCTCTCTCACTCACACCTTGTCCCGAAGATCGAGGGGAAAGGACTAAGAGACCTCTAACTAGACTAACTGCAAACCTTCTATCAACTAGTCGTTAGGATGAAACGATCCTTCTGATTCCTGATGCTGATGCTGACCTGAAAATGTTTGAGTAGAGGGATGAGCCTACTCGCTCAGTGAATAACATTTCACTTAGCTATCACTAAACAACTCGTCAGGTTTATAAACTGAAAATAAACATATATGCAGTTTAAGAAGGGCAGTTCTTTTGACATAGCAAATGTGCAAATAATAATCACATTTCTAAGCATCAACAGGTAATTCAGGAAAATAAACAGTTATATAAATTTACTGTGAACCTACATGATTACTTATTCACATTATTATGCCCTAATCATATGCAGTGTACTCTGCATATAAAGATCCGTAGCAAGTTCATGCTACGATCCCACCGTACAAGACTTAGAGACACACCCGGGTAATGCTAAGTCTGACGCCAGCCCTGCTCTGCCACAGGACCCCTGGCTCTCCGGCCAGAAACATAGGCTCTACGGCCTCAAGGCACTACTCTGAGTGCTCTAGACTCCTCCTCTAGCCTGAGTACACAGACACAGGGAGTCAACACAGGGTTACCACCAGAATTACTCAACCGGTTGGTGTTGGATAACCCTTCCTTTCCAGTGCCACCAAAATTACTCAATCGGTTGGTGTTGGACACTGTATCTCAACCCTCGTGCCACCAGAATTACTCAACCAGTTGATGTTGGACACGAGTTTCACCCCTAAGAAACAGATCTTCCTTTAGGGGTTCTACGGTGTTAGGGCACCTATGTCTATTAACTGATTAACAAATAAACATTTAAACAAGAATATTACATAACAACTGTAAGACATAGAATTTCCTCTTTTTCATCTTTCATATCACGCATTTCAAGTTCCAATGAATTTATCATACTACAATGTATTTGCTACACTGTTTAAGAGTCATATCAACTGGTACTCAAGCAAATAAGCATTTAAAATGAGTTAAATAATGATTTCTGAATGAACTGCCACTCACGCTTGAAACTCGGCCGATCACTATGGAACTCGGCCGATCACCTTCCAGAATCTGAAACTCGGCCGACCAACCTCGGCCGTCCAGCAGGAAACTCAGCCGATCCTCTGGGGAACTCGGCCGACCGACACACTGCTTGATATACCTACAAAGAAACTCGGCCGATCAGGACCAAACTCGGCCAACGAAATCGCTGTTCGTTTACCTAAATAAGAAACTCGGCCGATTCAAAACCCAAACTCGGCCGACCAAAACTCTATACGATTGCCCTAATAAGAAACTCGACCGACCGAATACGAGCTCGGTCGAACCGCGCACAGGCAGAAAACAAAACCGGGCTGCAGATGTCGATTTCTCTCGAATCGATGGGCAAATCACAAACAAACACCACAAAACTTTCACAATAGATACACTCCACTAATCCGAACCTGAAGGAGGGGAAGAAACGGGCTAGGGTTGCTCCTTGCACCCCAATTTCTTAGCCATTTTCCCTACACCCGCAGCTCCTGCTGCAAATCAGATTGATTGATGGAGAAGAAGGAGAACGGAGGAAGAAGGACGGATCGCAGCTACAAGCCGGAGCAAAACGATGCTCCAACGTCTTCCCTTCTCAGTTCCCGCTCTCTCTCTCTCTCACGCAAGGAAGGAGAACGCTTCCTGCGTTTCTTCGCTTCTGAGAAATGAAATGAGATAAGGAAGAGAGAAAGGATAAGGAGGAAAACTTAGGGGCCTAAACGCAAAGTTCAAAACTTTCAAAAATTACAAACAGGTGCCTACAAGCACAAAAACTTGCAACTTTTGACTCGAAGGTCAGATTCAAACGATTTCTCTGGCAACGCTTCAAGCGTAAGATCCTACATGCTTTAGAAGCTAGAAAACACACTAAGCACAAGTCATATCCATTTTAAACATTATTAACAAAAACAAGCTTATAACTTAATATAGTAGTTAAACACATGCTTAACAGCATACTTACGGGATAAGCTCGACGCAGGTCGTAACAATTCCTCTTTCCCTTATAAGAATTTCGTCCCGAAATTCCTAGAAGAGAAAAGGGAACTTGCCACGCATCTCAGGCTCTAGCTCCCACGTAGCTTCTTCAAGATTATGGTTTCTCCACAAAACCTTCACTAAAGGTATCTCCCGGTTCTTAAGGTTTTTGATCCGGTGATCAATTATCTACACTGGTCCTTCAACATAGGACACATCCATTCTAAGCTGCGCCGGTTCTGGATCTAAAATCTTTTCTGTACCGGGATGACACTTTTTCAGCATAGACACATGGAAGACATCATGAAGATTTGCCAACTCAGACGGCAAATCCAACCTATAAGCTACAGGTCCAATCCTCTCAACAATAAGATATGGACCCATATATCTAGGGGTCAACTTACCCCTCTTGCCAAACCTCAGCACTCCCTTCCACGGCGAAACCTTTAAATAAACCTCGTCACCAACCTCAAACTCAAGGGGTCGACGTCGTCTCTTTGCATAACTTTTCTATCTATCCTGAGCAGCTTTCAACTGATCCCTGATCACATATATCTTTTCTGTAGTTACATCAACTAGCTCAGGTCCAAGAATTTCCTTCTCACCCACCTCGTACCAACAAACTGGCGATCTACACTTCCTGCCATAAAGAGCTTCATATGGAGCCATTCCAAGACTAGAATGGTAGTTGTTATTATATGCAAACTCCATTAGGCTTAAGTGTTCTTCCCAGTTGCCTCTAAACTATAGCACGCATGCTCTCATCATGTCTTCAAGGGTCTGAATGGTCCTCTCAGATTGACCATCTGTCTGCGGGTGAAACGCTGTACTGAATTTCAGCCTTGTGCCCAACGCACGATGTAACTGATTCCAGAATCTAGATGTAAACTTTGGATCTCTATCAGAAATAATGGAAACTGGAATCCCATGCAACCTAATTATCTCATCCACATAAACTTTAGCCAGCTTTGAAACGTCAAAGGTTGACTTAACAGGTAGAAAGTGAGCAGACTTAGTTAGCCTATCCACAATCACCCATATCGAGTCCGAACCCTTAGGTGTCCTGGGTAATCCTACCACAAAGTCCATCGTGATGTGTTCCCATTTCCATTCTGGTATAGGAATCAACTGCAAAGTACCAGCAGGTTTTTGATGCTCAGCCTTAACCTGCTGACATACTCCACATCTAGCCACGTATTCAGCCACATCCTTTTTCATGCCAGACCACCAGTACAGCTCTTTGAGGTTCCTGTACATCTTTGTGTTACCTAGATGCATAGCATACATAGAAGTATGTGCTTCTTCAAGAATCTGCTCTTTCAACTCACTGTTCCCAGGTACACACAACCTATCATGAAGATACAACATGCCTTCATCAGAAAACCTAAACTCTGTTCTCTTACCTTCTGACATTTCCTGCATGATTTGCCACAACTCATCATCGCTCTGCTGCAATTCCTTAATCTGATTATAGAAAGTAGGTCTGACTTGCATCTGAGCAATCAACCCACTCTGTCCAGTCACGTCCAAGTCTAAGTTCAACTTTTGCATGTCTACAAGCAAGTCTCTCTTAAAACATGCCATAGGAAATGCATTTTTTGTTGAACTTGACTTTCTACTCAAGGCATCAGCTACAACATTCGCCTTACCAGGATGGTAATCGATTGTCACATCATAGTCCTTGATCAGCTCAAGCCATCTGCGCTGTCTCAAGTTCAAGTCTTTTTGAGTGAAGATATATTTCAGGCTCTTATGATCTGTAAACACCTGACATGACTCACCATACAAGTAGTGACACCATGTCTTCAGAGCATGAACTATAGAAGCTAATTCTAGATCATGAACAGGGTAATTCTCTTCATTCTTCTTAAGCTGTCTAGATGCGTAAGCTACAACTTTACCTTCTTGCATCAGTACACAACCCAAACCTCTCCTGGAAGCATCACAGAATACTGTATATCCTTTTTCTGCTTCTGGCAGAACCAACAATGGTGATGAAGTCAACGTTTTCTTTAAAATCTGAAAACTTTTCTCACAGTTATAAGACCAAACAAACGGTACATCCTTCCTCGTCAAGCGCGTCAAAGGTGATGCTAACACACTGAAGTTCTTTATGAACCTTCTGTAATAACCTGCCAGACCCAAGAAACTTCTGATCTTAGTAGGAGTCATAGGTTGTTCCCACTGAAGCACAGATTCAACTTTCTTAGGATCCACGCTAACTCCATCTCTCGAGATAACATGTCCATGAAATGCTACCTCGGCCAACCAAAACTCGCACTTGCTAAATTTAGCAAACAACTGGTGTTGTCTCAACAACTGCAACACTACTCTCAAGTGTTGCTCATGCTGTTCATCGTCTCTGGAATAGATCAGAATATCATCTATAAAGACTACAATAAACTGATCTAGAAATGGTTTGAAAATCTGATTCATCATATCCATAAAGGCTACTGGGGCATTGGTCAGCCCAAACGACATGACCAAAAACTCATAATGCCCGTACCTGGTTCTGAAAGCTATTTTAGGAATATCAGAAGCCTTTATTCTGAGCTGATGATATCCGGATCTCAAATCAATTTTAGAAAAGATCGTCGCTTCACGCAACTGATCAAACAGATCATCTATTCTCGGTAATGGATACTTGTTCTTTATAGTGATATTGTTCAGTTGCCTATAATCTATATAGAGACGCATGGTACCATCCTTTTTCTTAACAAACAGGACTGGAGCACCCCACGGTGAAGAACTGGGTCTAATGAAACCCTTATCTAGCAACTCCTACAACTGCACCTTGAGTTCCTTCAACACTACAGGTGCCATTCTGTAGGCTGACAGTGCTACTTGGTGACTACCTGGATATATCTGAATTTCAAAATCAATGTCTCTAACAGGAGGTAAGCCTGGTAATTCTTCTGGAAAAACGTTAGAGAACTCACGAACCACAGGCACATCATAAACACTGGCGGTGCTCTTTTCTACTCTGGTGTCAACCACATGAGTAAGGAACGCTTCACATCCATTCTGTAACATCTTATCAGCTACAACAGCTGATATTATGCACGTAGGCAGAATTTCCTGTCTCCAGTAAAGACACAAGAAAATTCCCCTAGTTGAAAGGTAGCTTCCTTCTTCCAACAATCGAGTTGCACTCGATATGTTTCAAGACAATCCATACCCAAGATGACTTGAAAGGTATTTACATCCAAGGGTATGAGATTAGCAGCAAAGGTGAAACCTCCAAAAGATAACAAGCATCCGGGACAAGACTCGGATAAAACTGTTGGTCCACCTAGTGGAACCCTCAACACTAACTCATCTGCCAACTCTTGAGTTAACAGATTAAGTTAACCAACTAAAGAACGTCGTATGAAAGAATGAGTAGCTCCCAGATCTATCAAAACTGAAACTGATATACTATTAAACAAAAGCATCTCTCCTGTAACAACTTGTGAAGAGATTATACCTTCCTGGGGTGTCAAAGAAAAGAAACGTGTTGAAGCTCTCCCTCTACCACGTTGTCCTCTCTGACCACTTCTGCCACTGGATACTCCACCACCTCTAGAACTAGGAGCCATAGAAGAACTTGGAACATCATGGTATTGAGGCTAGAAAGCTTGTGATGCTGCTTGTCGAAGCTGAGGACATTCCCTTTTGAAATTTCCTACTTGTCCACAGACAAAACAACCCTGAGGATTTGCACCCCAACACTGACCAGTATGTGGTCTTCCACAGTTGCTACATGACGGTGTCTCTTGTCTCTGGGGACCTGTCACTGACATTGACGATCCAGAAGACTGCCCACTAGCGGCACTGCTCCATCTTCCTGGGTTGTATCCTCCTCTGCCTCTAGAAGTAGTGACATCCTCAGATCTCTGTCTGCCGAAACAACCAAAGCCACGCCCAAGTTTAGAAAAGAAGCCTCTACCTCCACCTCTGTATCCGCTACTGGACTGCCCTCTGCTGAAATCTGTAGATCTCTTCTTAGACTCGGGCACCCTGTCAGCATTCACAGATTCTTCAACCTGTCTCGCTACCTCAACAAACTCACCAAAGTTCTCTCTGTTCCTCCTGCTAGTAGCAGAAACTGTATGCCGAATCTCTGGCCTTAGCCCTTCCTGGAACCTTCTGCATCTTTCTATGTTGTCAGGAACAAGTTGCGGATAGAAGTTCGCCAACCGTGTGAAAAGCGCTTCATACTCAGTAACTGTCATGTTCCCCTATGTAATATTCTGTAACTGCCTGATTTTCTCATTAAGAAAAGTGGGTGGATAGAATTTGAGATGAAACTCCTCAGAGAAATCCTGCCAGGAGAGCTATGTACCTCTCCTCTTTTCTTCCACACCACGCCACCACAACTTTGCATTGCCTGTTAAAAGATAGACGGCATGATTGATCTTCTTATCTTCTGGAAGTTCCATCAGACGAAAGACCTTTTCTATCTGTCTAAACCACTCATCAGCTTCGGCGGGATCTGTGGTGCCACTGAAGTCTGTGCCACCAAGTTTCTTCACAAGCTCATAAGATCGCATCAGATCTTTACTACTGGTAGAAGAAGAATCTCGCCTATCAGCCTTGTACTTCTCTTTAGCCTCCCGGAACATCCTGTACATCCGGGATGCTTCATCCACGTGGTCACCACCACCTGGACCCAAGTACCGAGGATCAGGGCCAACATGGCTCTCGGCTTGATCATCACGATCAAAGCCTCTTCCTGCCATCTGCAATGATATAATAGAATATTTCCTATTAGAAAACTACAGATAGAAGAAAGACACCTAAACCTTAATCCTATTGGTCTCTTATCGTCCCCTGACCTTGAGTAACTATGTACTCAAACCAAAGCTCTGATACCAAAAGTTGTCACGCCCCAATCTCACATTAACCACAAACCATGAAATTAGGGCACGACAGGTGGGATTTACACACAATCAACCATTCATCACTTTTTAAAACATTTTAAAGACATTAACAGGGTAATCTGATTTATGATGTAAAATGAAACTAAACAAACTGCGGAAGCATATTTAATAACTGACTAGCAATATAAACAAAGTCTACAACATTTTACTTTGTTTGACATAAAATAAAGCATAACAGTTAATTTACATCTTGTACACATTCTCTCTCTCACTCACACCTTGTCCCGAAGATTGAGGGGAAAGGACTAAGAGACCTCTAACTAGACTAACTACAAACCTTCTATCAACTAGTCGTTAGGATGAAACGATCCTTCCGATTCCTGATGTTGATGCTGACCTGAAAATGTTTGAGTAGAGGGATGAGCCTACTCGCTCATTTAATAACATTTCACTTAGCTATCACTAAACAACTCGTCAGGTTTATAAACTGAAAATAAACATATATGCAGTTCAAGCAGGGCAGTTCTTTTGACATAGCAAATGTGCAAATAATAATCACATTTCTAAGCATCAACAGGTAATTCAGGAAAATAATCAGTTATATAAATTTACTGTGAACCTACATGATTACTTATTCACATTATTATGCCCTAATCATATGCAGTGTACTCTGCATATAAAGATCCGTAGCAAGTTCATGCTACGATCCCACCGTACAAGACTTAGCGACACACCCGGGTAATGCTAAGTCTGACGCCAGCCCTGCTCTGCCACAGGACCCCTGGCTCTCCGGCCAGAAACATAGGCTCTACGGTCTCAAGGCACTACTCTGAGTGTTCTAGACTCCTCCTCTAGCCTGATTACACAGACGTAGGGAGTCAACACAGGGTTACCACCAGAATTACTCAACCGGTTGGTGTTGGATAACCCTTCCTTTCCAGTGCCACCGAAATTACTCAATCGGTTGGTGTTGGACACTGTATCTCAACCCTCGTGCCACCAGAATTACTCAACCAGTTGATGTTGGACACGAGTTTCACCCCTAAGAAACAGATCTTCCTTTAGGAGTTCTACGGTGTTAGGGCACCTATGTCTATTAACTGATTAACAAATAAACATTTAAATAGGAATATTACATAACAACTGTAAGACATAGAATTTCCTCTTTTTCATCTTTCATATCAAGGATTTTCAAGTTCCAATGAATTTATCATACTACAATGTATTTGCTACACTGTTTAAGAGTCATATCAACTGGTATTCAAGCAAATAAGCATTTAAAATGAGTTAAATAATGATTTCTGAAAGAACTGCCACTCACACTTGAAACTCGGCCGATCACTATGGAACTCGGCCGATCACCTTCCAGAATCTGAAACTCGACCGACCAACCTCGGCCGTCCAGCAGGAAACTCGGCCAATCCTCTAGGGAACTCGGCCGACCGACACACTGCTTGATATACCTACAAAGAAACTCAACCGATCAGGACCAAACTCGGCCAACCAAATCGTTGTTCGTTTACCTAAATAAGAAACTCGGCCGATTCAACACCCGAACTCGGCCGAGCAAAACTCTGTACGATTGCCCTAATAAGAAACTTGGCCGACCGAATACGAACTCGGCCGAACCGCGCACAGGCAGAAAATAAAACCAGGCTGCAGATGTCGATTTCTCTCGAATCGACGGGCAAATCACAAACAAACACCACAAAACTTTCGTAATAGATACACTCCACTAATCCGAACCTGAAGGAGGGGAAGAAACGGGCTAGGGCTGCTCCTTGCACCCCAATTTCTTGGCCGTTTTCCCTGCACCCACTGCTCCTGCTGCAAATCGGATTGATTGATGGAGAAGAAGGAGAACGGAGGAAGAAGGACGGATCGCAACTACAAGCCGGAACAAAATGGTGCTCCAACGTCTTCCCTTCTCAGCTCCCGCTCTCTCTCTCTCTCTCACGCAAGGAAGGAGAACGCTTCCTGTGTTTCTTCGCTTCTGAGAAATGAAACGAGATAAGGAAGAGAGAAAGGATAAGGAGGAAAACTTAGGGGCCT